>JAPUBX010000931.1:0-365816 GCA_028672205.1 Proteocephalus fallax | reverse complement strand
AACTGAAGACCGAGATGTTCCAAAAAGATCATATATATCGTGCAAACGTGTGTGTTGCCCTTAGCTAGACAAGTATTATCAATCTCCATCCAAAATGGGACCGATTCGATACATGGGGATTGTAATATGATTGGCATCCTGTTAAAAAACTAACAAACTGCTTTCAGATGTCAGGCACAACTGAGGTTAGCGACGAGTAAAAACATACGTTGCGGCCACGTCTTCGAGGTTGCTTTTGAAGGAGAAGTGCACAGAGTGCTGTTTTCGAATGAAGGCTTGTCGCACAGAATCAGCGAAACATCGTATTCACTGTCTGCGACGATGTCATCGATTTTGCAGTAGGTTTCGTTTATGGGTCTTCCGTAATATAAGCATGGTTGCGGACCGTTTTTGTCAATTGTGTAAAATGGGTGGTGTAGGGTCGGCGTCAGTGAAGAGACCTTCCAAAACAACAATAAGCTTGAATCGCTTTGGGGGAATGTCATAAAGTCAGCTGGACCTGTGGGAATGAACATAGACTGCCAAGTGAATGTTTTTCGTGGTTTTTCTACTGCGTTTATTATTGCGTCTTTTGACGGTTAGGGCGAACAAGACGAATAATCTCAATTCCCTGGGCAATACGACAGCTCACCGAATATGCAGAACGTTCCAAACCGTTAAATCAAATGGAACTGTTCAGCTGTGCGATTGATTACGTATGTTGCACAAACAACTGAATAATTAAAATATCTACTGACTGCTCTTCAGTAATATCAAACTTGAGTTGCAATTTTCGTGGTTCAATTCCCATAGCCTGATTATACCAAACATGCGTGAATGCGTACGGGTCCCAATCACCTACCTGCCGGAAGAGTCTTCGTTATTTTCGAAACCGCTGCACTACATATTCTTTCCGGAGCGGCCTCTGCTTCGTAACACGCCTTTAACGAAACCTCGTAGTCCGTGTAGGCGTCCAGGCCGGAAATGGTGCAGTTTCTGCCATTCACATCCACCTCGCATGTTTGGGGATTCTCTCCGTTGGTCGTTGCCAGGAAGAGTCTGATGCCGGTCATCTGCGTTGGAGGTGTCCATGTCAATACTACTTTATTATCGTTGATAGGAGTTACTCCGAAGTTTGTAGGGGCTAGTGATATAATAAACGACGGTGTTTATTTTCACTGCGAGCAAACACATTTATAAGATTGTACAACATGGTTCATTTCACAAATATGACTCAGTGATTATTTTTTGGAAAGTATGGCCAGAGAATATCAATGGATTGGTAAATTATTTCACGATTTCCACTTATGCGGTTACAAATAATATTGCGGATGCACAATGGATGTTTCCGTGGATGCACCTAAGAGATGTAGAAGGCTAATGCACCATTATAAACGTAACCAACAGATTGGCACCTCATTGAAACTCAAACTCGTTAAATTACGGAAAGCACCAACCGGAAAACTCCGATTTGATTACATGCGTGCACCTTGTCCCAGTTGATTTGGTCACCTAGATGTCCTGCCAAATGGTCACGGGATGGTAGCGCTAAACCCGTGGACAAATTTTAATTTCTTTGCTACTGCAGCAAGGGATCTCAAAAGTCGACTCTACCAAATGATAAAGGAACTTCTGCGAAATTTCCATCATCATCACATCCAAATACGTACGGGCTGTACCAGTTCACCCATTGTGTTTTCAATTTCCTTGGCTTTACATCTGATAGGAAGCGTCTCATAATGCTCAAACAATTACCGAAATTGATGTTTAAAACGGGCGTCGAGATAATTAGAAAAAAACGATTTACTATCGCTGGCAGGAGTGACTCGGGCATTGGTTTGCGGTAGTGATAGAATTTTAGGAATCAAACAAAACATTGGTACTGGAGCCTATTTGAGGAAATGAGAAACTCGATTCACCTAAACGAAGAAGAGCCGCGATTTGACTTACAAGACCGCAGTCGCTTGCGCGAATCATATCCAAAATCCACGGCTCCATCGTCGTTTTGCGCTGCTATCACTCAGATCGCTTTTATCAATTTCATTAAAGTATTATTTATTAAAATGTTAATTATGGACTTTCGTTAATCGTCCTAGAGGCACAAACAGTAATCATTTAAACGTGGCATTAGGAGGCGGATGTCAAGTATTTTTCGATCTTGGGATCAGACAATATTGCCCTAACGCCCTACTTTGCAGCATGTCTTCAATTGAAGTGCGCCTTTACTCTCCCTTGTTTTTTTAAGTGGGTAAATAGAAACTTGCCTGACGGAAGAGTCCTCGAATGTGTCACAAAGGCGGGACTGCAAATTCTCCCCATAGTGACCTCTGCTTTGTCGCACGCGAATACTCTAACACCGTAGTCCGTGTAGGGCGTCAGGCCACTAATTGTGCATGTTTTGACATCCGAATCGACCTCGCATTTTTGAGGATTGTCTCCGGTTGTAGTGGCAAAGTAGCGTCTAATGCCATTCATCTGAGTTGGGGCTGTCCATGTCACTTGTACTTGACTATCGCTAATAGGAGTGACGTGGATGTCGCTTGGAGCTAGTGGAGTATTTCAGGAAATGAAAGATCAGCGGTAAGCTCACATATTCTTCAATTTAACCCAGCCTGTTGCCACCGAAGACCGAGATGTTTAAACAAAGAACCTTTTTAATATCTGTCTTTTTTAGGAACTGTTATTTCAATTTCAAATCGCACATCCGTAGCCGATGTGAGAACTATTTATTTTATGTTCAATAAAATTGAGTGCATTTTATGAAACCCATAGCCGGATCATATCTATCGTGGCCCATAGCTAGACAAGTACTTTCAATCACTATCCAAAGCGGCCGATTCGATTGATATCCGGTTAAAAAACTGGTGAGGCACTACTGAGGTTAGCGCCGAGTAAATCCATACCTTGCAGCCACGTCCTCGAGGTTGCTCTTGAAGGAGAAGTACAGAGAGTGTTGTTTTCGAGTGAAGGCTGGTCGCACAGAATCAGCGAAACATCGTATTCAGTGTATGCGACGAGGTCATGGATTGTGCAGTAGGTTGCTTTTATGGGTCTTCTGTAATATGTGCATGGTTTCGGGCCGTTTTTGTCAATTGTGTTAAATGGGTAGGTTAGGGTCGGCGTCACTGAAGAGGCCGTCCAAGTCAACAATATGCTTGAATCGCTTTGGGGGAATGTCATAAAGTCTGCTGGACCTGTGGGAATGAACATAGACTGTCAACTGAATGTTTTTCGTGGTGTCTCCACGGCGTCTGATTTCCGTCTTTTCACACACACCCACACGGCTCTGACGCAATGGGCAAATAATTGCAATGCCCTTGCCAATACGACAGCCCAGCGAACGGTAAGAATGTTTCACAACGTTTAAATAACTGGAAAGCGGTTAACAGGTTTGCTTAACTATGCTACTTATAGCTAATATTTGAATAAACCACACGATATTATACTTTTGTTGGAATTGTACGAGCTACAGAAACCTAAACAACATTGGAATTGTTTTAAAAACGGCATGTGGAACAGTTGCAGTCGACCCCTTTAAAACCTACCTGACGGGAGGGTCTTCGTGATGGCCGTATTCGGAGGATCTTGGCATGTTCTGCCAGTAGAATTTGTCTTCGCATCACACACCCACAGCGACACCTCGTAGTCGGTCATTGGGGTGAGGCCGTTGATCGTACAACCTGTCCAATTCGAGGCGACCTCGCATGCTTTTGGGTCTGTTCCGTTTGTCGTTGCGAAGAAGTAATCGGCGCCGGTCGTCGTGTTAGTTGTCCATACCAATCTTATCTGGGTATCGCTGACAGGAGTCACTTGGAGGTCGGTTGCTGATATTTGTTGTATTATTAAGTAAATGGAAAGAAGCTCGATTGATATCGTTGATCAGCTCTGATAATGTATAACCTTATAAGTAAATTATGGTGCATTCCGTAGATTATAATCTTAGGTCACAAATGCAGTCTGTTGTGTCTCGACTAGTGTGTTGAGTTCAGTTTTACCTGATACCTTCTTTCTAGCAACTTTAGACTTCGATTTCTTGAAGAATTGTCAACTGATATTGATAGCTTCGTATATCACTGATAATTTCATCGATTTGATGATCTAGGATATTTATGATAGGCAAGCACAACATGAAAACAAGAATAACAAATATTGAATGATGATGATAGCACCAGATAACATATACAATGACCATATCTTTAAAATAATAACAGGAGACTCTTTCCTCGTTTTTTCATCATCCTTCTTAATTTTCACTACCAATCAAACCCATCCCCTAATAATGTATGCAATTAGTGACATTCACCTTCTAGCCGGGCGTCAGTTCTAAAATGAAGAAAGTCGCTATTTAACAAGGTATTACGCGTGTTTTACCTATCTATGATAGGAAAACTTAGAACGTCTACCAACGCTCACCCCTATACAGTATATCGGCCACCTCATTTCACCCGAAGATGTCCTGTCCCTTCCCGCCAAATTTAAATTAATCTACAGCTCCACAAATCGTACGAATCATCGTCAATTACGTCGACACAATTTAATTATTATTTGAAAGACAGCTTCCCTTTAAATAGCGTAGCGATTTTTTGCCCCTATACGTCTTATACCCTCTTCGGCAACAATGCATAACATCTCACGGAAGGTCGGGTGTCGGCGTGGGTTCACTCAACCATGACTTGGTGGTATGGTCTCGCTATCTTGTGCTGAGACCTAGATCACTTTATCAGTTATGGATGATTCGTCAACCGTGGCTGCAACCACTTTACATCAAGAGGTCAGGGATTACCAACAAGAACTGGCTTATCTCTCTTGAGCGTTTGTGTCAAACGAGAAACGTAATATGTGCAGACGCAAATATGTAGCTGTAAACGCGTTCATTCACTGAGTCGATATGTCTCATAAACGTCCCTTTCATACCAAAAAAGAATGTCGACAATTGAATTTCCGGTCGCCGATGTTCTTCAATGCATCAAAATCAAAGACTTGTCGACAATACCCAATTATGACCATAAGGCGAAAGCCCAGTAGGACGTAATTTATGTCCTCCCATAAACGTACATGCAAACAGTATAGTGGACACGCATGAATTATCCGGTTTTTTAATTGTACGTGGAAAAAATAACTTTTGTGATCGCCAATCTTTAAAAATATGGTACATATTTTCCCCAGCAATCTGCTATTCTTCTTATCGTGTATATCTCCGACTAATTCTTGGTATTTGAACTCAATTACCCCTCAGCAATCCCAAAATTTTACATTCTACAGTTCGATTAATTATTTTTTAACTTAATGAGAAGGACTTACGATTCAGTTGTCTGCAATGCATCGACTATGAACACTGAAAATAGAATGAACACCAACTATGACAACAAAAGTTGCAAATGGGTTTGAAAAAGGAAAGAGGATTTTAAAGGTAACATTATTACCAATTGTAAAATGGTTTTGTTTAAAAATATGTTTCTATGAAAATATTTCTCAAAATATATATAATCCGAATTCAATTGTATGGTAGGAATATTAATTGCATACAATGAAACGTGCCTTTTGCAAGTATCCATAGGATAACGGATATACGGAATTCAGACAGTAGCATCTCGAAAAGTGTTTGTAAATGCGCGTTACCTTGAAAGTTATAAAACAAAAAGTTAATAAATTATGGGTCAACTATTTATAAAACTGATCGAATTTTAACATCTAAAAGTCTAGGTATATATCCTGTATGTATTTGAGGTTTCTTTTTTATTTAAAAGCTTTATTCGAAAATTTAGTAAGTGTTTTTAAATTGTTTAAAAAAATTGATAAATAAATAATCATGCATTAAAAAGAATTACTGCCATCACGCGTATTGGTTACGATCCCATTCAATATTTTACAAGAAATTCGTTTGTTATTTAAACCCCGTCCACTTGACAGAACTTGATAGAAAAACGGCATATTCATTTCCCATCCATCCAATCGCATTGAATTCTAATATGATTACAATAATATTAATTCTCTTCCTTCTCCAAATTCAAATCCGCTATCTTCTTTTATGTATTGTCAGGCCCCGTCTTCGGAGCCCAATCTTCTTCGCTATCTCGAGCCTTAAGTCCTTACGCTAAATTAGCGGTAATAAAATGGCATTTATGGCCACATTTTATGTAGCCATTTTTTCCGCAGGCACTTAAGGAACACGAACATGTTGCTGAACTTACAATACAGTCTGGGCTTTGGGAAGGTGTGATGTAGCGCGAGAGACATAAAATGCCCCCAAATATTCAAATGAACATTTAAATTACGGTGTTCCAATGTGGTTGTTCTGGCAATCCAGATATTTATACGTAAGCATAGCCTTGGGAAAAGCGGTGTTCAAGAGACGTTGCCGTGGTCTGAAAACGAAAAGAAATTCGTGCAAATTCAACAAATCAAAAAAGGATGGTGGTTTTGTGAGTTTCGGGTGTAACTGGTGACAGGCACTAATTATGTCGAAGGTTTGGAAAATCCTGCAGGCCAGCTATTAGGGTATTGCTATGGGTTTCCATTATGAGCTGATCGAAATCCACTACGCTGAGATGTCTGACGCCAACCAACACGAGGGTTTATTAATTGGACCCACCAAAGCCGCTTTTATTACTATCCCAGTCCCCAATCCCAGCACTCGCCTGCTCGTTCACCAGATCATGCGGCGACGCGTTTTGAAAGTAATTTACGGTCTCTCGCACACTTTTTTCTCGTGCAAGTACGTCCATCTGTGGACACTTTCACGCCTTCAATGTCAATGAATTAAAGTTAATCGCGACACCAAGGCGCCGGGCAGCACGTTCAGGTCCCTTGCCGTCATCTCGGGTTTCCGTCAGTGGCCATAGAAGTAAAGATGTTGATTTATTTAAAAATGAAAATTCCGCAATTCGGAAAAAGCGAAAAATGCGCGCGAAAATGCCCGCAACCTTAAACGTGTCTCCATGTGTAGATGGCATCCTCGAAAGGTCGCCGCAAGTACCAACTGCCAACCTTAGCATGCTTCATCGACTTCCTGACGTAATTTGACTCGGGAAACAGGGATTCCCTCTGAGCCGGCATGTCGGTATAACTTTGGAACCTTCTTAAGTCATACTACTCGTCTACCCAAGAATTCCCTCTAAACGTTGGCGTCCGACAAGGCTACCCTCTATCACCAGTCCATCGCTTCTTCTTAATCTTACGCCTCACCGCAACTCCTCCCTTTACTTATATGCCCCGGTGGTCGTGGCGTGCGTTTGACTATCATGGGCTGTTTTATTTAATAGTTCAAAAATACATGCCCTTCTGGGTATGTATGCGTTTTCTGGCGACCCAGACAATTTTTGAGTTCACCGTTCACTGAGATCGCACTGTCGGAGATCAAAAATCGTCTGCGGAGGCGTCAGAATTGGTATGGAAAAGAGCCGCTCTAATTCCATTGGCTCACATAAGCCAACTCACAGTAAATCCACTCTCATAGAGTTTGTTCACCTGAACACTCTCGTCTTCTTCGCTTGTTTCGCCTCTGTAGCGACCTATCAGCGTTCGGTGCACCCTGTCCCATTGTAGTGGGCTACAACAACGAGTCCTGATAATCCTACCGAAAACGGTGATTAGAGCTGTGCGAGTGATTCGATTGGATGCCATTGGTCATGCCATACTAAATGAACCGGTTCTGGTGGATTGTACGACGGTTTATCACCTTGGCATTAAAATCTGTAAAAAGCGAGTTCCAAACTAATAAATGTGGGTTATGCATCTTTCTACAAGTATTAAAGTCACAAAAAGGTGAATTCTGAGTGTTCTCAATCTTCGCAGTGTCGCAACTTTAAGGCCATGACGACCACTCCAGGAGGAGAGGTTTAGGGCGAGGACAAGGAGGAGAACGTCGTTCCTGTAAAAGATACTTCATAATCCTTTCTCACTGTATATGTGGCCCACTTTGGTCGAATTTATGACACTATTTCGTTCAGCACGCATTCCACCCACCTCCGTTTATACTCAACGCTCCTCTGGATGGATTTTTTGTGCACCCAGTATCCAAGACATGCAGGAAACTAAGACCATCTTATTTAGAAAGTTTCATACATATCGAAGGCACCACGTGCTGGTGTGCTGAATAACCATACGCTAGTTCCACATACAGATTGAGGTGTGTAAACAATAAGTGCACACTTTGTGTGCTCTAATAATAGTCGATGAGCCGCGCATGTGCATTGTGGCATCGTTTACGAACCCCTGCGGGCAAAACAAATGGCGGAATAAATGCCAAATTTTACTACATTTCTGAGGGTAAATATCACCACTAGATTAATCTATGGATGCGCTAAACTGAATATAAACGATAAATGGAATCAATATAGTTTACTCATAAGATGAACATCATTGAAAATTAGGTCAATTAGTCAATAGAAAGACCTCTAAATTTCAAAGGAAACAGATGAAAGTTGCACAATGTATTGCACGGGGGCGGGTTTTCTACATTGCGTACTTCCGCGTCCATTCTCTGGCTGTTTTTTCGTATCCCAACCGGTTGGTTTTGTAAGAACTCGCAATCTCTGGACTGAGAGGATCATCGGGGTTGGCATCTGTTAGAAGGGAGCATATTGAAAGAAGAACTAAAACGTAAAGTTTAGAATAAATGGCAAAAACCTTTCGATATAGTCAATGCCGGGGACCACTGGTCTCTGAGGATATCCAAACAAATACCTCCGTTCGAATTAATATTAGGATGGTAAATTTTGGTTGCGAACTTTATCTAAAGATAATGCTAGAAAATATCGACCAACTTTAGGAGGTTTGAAAGGATAATCTGTTGGGAAATGTATTTCAAGGAAGAATACGCCGCCCTCGAACGGACTTTCAGACTACAATATGAAATATTAAAAAAAACCACTCACCGGGCCCATAATTGTGGCCTGCCAGTTGAACACTAAATAATTTTTATTTAATTAAAGCTTGGGAATTACGATCGTCGCCGATTGGACCGGCAGAACATTGAGCTATGGGATCATTAATGAAGTCCACCAATTCCTTAAATTAATATGTGATTTAACTTAAGACAAAACAAAAACTTTATTAATTCTCCTCTGGGCCATAAGAAAAACTGACACTAGCCATAACTAAAATTAAAGCCGTGTAATAAAAAAGGTATTTTTAAACAAATATGTATTTGGCGACGAAGACTTCCGTTATGAGTACCGATATTGTTGATTAAATTGTAAAATAAATTACTCCTTCAGAAACAGTAAAAGATTTCTGCGAAATTACAGACTTCGCTTTTCTGTATGGTTTTTGTTGGTTTTTTTCTTGATAACTTATGGCACTTCAATCGTTAACCTATATTGTCTGTGCTTGTTTTCGGTTCAGTGGAAGGTCTATGTATTCAGCGTTTGAGATTTGGTCACGCCAGATCGCTTTAGAGAATCGTCGTAGACACCAGTGATCCAATACTTCCATGTGTCCAGGGTTTTGATTTATCGAATTTTAGCGATATAGACGCAAACCTGGCAGGCGCTTTCGACACGTAGTTTTACTTCCTTCGTGGCTTTTCCGGTCAGCAGGATTTTGGAACCCAGATATTTGAATGCTGGGACATACTCTACTGGCGCATTGTTCTGCTATATAGCCTGGGGTTGGTTTTTCCACAACCTGACTGTCTTAGTTCTGGAAGTCTCCGCGCGAGCTTAACAGTGTTTGGAAAGAGAGGATGAGCATAACTTAAGTATTTTTTTGCAACCTTTAATCGAGTTTTTAATTCGTAGTAAATGTTGCAAGTCACTCGTCGCATCAGTGGGATCGCGTCCCCTCTAACCCTCACTAAACCTTTCTGACTATTAGTTGTCTCGCCGAGTCGCCAAGAAGGTGTTCGATTGGCTGACGCTTACTGAATAATTAACCAATTCTGTGGGTAAGCTTTCTAAAGTCTCCTGTATTAGTCGCAGTATTGCTTTGTCAAGTGGGTAGACTCTTGTCGGAGCTGTTGGAACGCCTTGCACACGGGTTTCCCTGACCTCCGAAGAGAGCTGCAGTGATTATTTTGTGTTGCTTATAGCTCCGCTACGGTAAATCCTATGCATAGACCTTTTCATTGTGTTCCACTGCTGAACAACGAATTGTTACTCAATGGGGCTGCAGGTAGATAGATCAGAGGGTACTTTGTATTTCGCGCACTGGTCTAGCAGTTAAATTGACATGTCAATTTCTGTGAAGGCATGTCTTGTGTATCCTTGTAAGCTCGGAACCGTTCTAGTTACCTAACATTCACCCTTCGCAGTTAACACTACTACTATTGCGGAAACGTACATTGCAAAAACGGAAAGGTTAAACGAGCTGCTGCGAAAGCGAATTAGAGCCAGCCCAGATTGAAATTGGTTTCTACACTTGAGACAGGTGAGATATAACAGGCATGTGTATGATGTTTCGTAGAAATTTGGTACAGGTGGGATCCCCCAGCGCCACTCGGCTTTGTTAGACAGGCCACTCTAGTCCCGCAAGGCAGCAGAAATCTGTGCGATTGAATAGGAACCGTCTTCCTGGCCTATGGATTCGGCTAAGGCAGGGGGTTTTCCTTTGCGTTTTCACAACCCGAACCACGTTTGACCCGCCTGTAAGTCGGTTTGCCGACTGAGTATGACTGCCGTCGCGTGCAGCTACTTGGAGCCAAAGATGCGAGTGTCGATCGGAGACCAAAGACCGCGTGATGTGCAAGATTTTCAACTCATACCCGACATTAGCTTGTGTTGTACAATGGAGAGCTGCCCTTCAAAAAATATAAATACCGAAGGGTTCACAGAAGAGCCCGGCTCTCTCAATCACCTTGGAAACAATTATTTGTATTTCCAAAACGCCATCGATAGAATCTCCTCGATAATTGGTTCACCGGAAAATGGGCGTACACGCAGGCGTCCACTTAACGTGTCAGAAATGGAAACCGGCTTTATCATTCAGGAGCGCCAATGTGCCTTGTCGTTGTTCGAGGACTCAGCAAAGACAAAGTCGCCCAAGACCTCAAGGCGCATTCGATCAATACAGACGGGCTGTTCGGGCTCCTGGGGACAGGCTAAGGCGGACCATCTTGTAGACCAAAGGACGCTGTTTGGTACTTTCCGACGACTGCTGGCTTGCATCAATCTGGCGCAACTGTTTCAGTGAGTCATCGACCAGTTTACACACGGAAATTCGCTTTTTCGATTTAACAGTGAATGCCAATTATTATTTTTACTTTCTCAGGTCGCAAATATCGACATTGGATCAACATTTTTTTATTTTCTAGTTATCTTCATCATCTTCTGGGCGTTTGTTTGCTTAAAATTAAGATAGCGGTCCAACGATGTTAGGAAACGCGTGTTCTGGAGGGTGCGGAACGGTCATCTAAACAAAATGACTCTATTTAAACAACGGCGGTTCGTTTTCGAAGTGATCCAGTCGCAAGTCTCCACAGTGATTCGTCTCCAAGAGAGCAATGAGACAAAATATAAAGACGAAAACCTCGCTGTGACCTCGGTTAACCCCGGTGCGCCTCGACTTGCAATGAAACTTTCGTCTGCGGGGAAACCACTGCTTGCTTCCAACGAGCGGTTCTCCGAATGAGGCGAGTTTCCATTGACGTTTATTGATGTTTTGTGTTTCGGTGAATCCTGGTGACCGCTACCGATCCGCGACCACTTTATTGGATAACGACAAAGACTTCTTGGGTAACACCCCCTCGGGCCCGTTTGATTGAACGAATTCCTCGCAATCAATTAAAAATGGCGCGTTATTTTGGTCTGGATCAGCCGCCCTAAAGTGGATCGATCTCTCGCCGATGTTACACAGACGATTATATCACGGAATTACCCTGTTCGTCGGTAGAGGGCGAGAAGCGCTGTGTTCTGATGGGATGTATTCTCAACTGGAGTACTTCGATGATCTCCGCTAATTGAAGCCGGTAAATTGAAGACCATCTGATGAGGTTTTGCCCGTAGTCAAACAAAACCGACACATCGCCTTCTGTAGAATGGTTTTTGGGTGATAATTTAACAGCATCGCGCCGATCGGATTGTTCTTGCAAGAGAATCGAATCGTGGCTGATAGCACACAAATTGAGGAATTTTTTCACGGAAACAGCCAGCCGAAATAACGTTCTAGTCAGTATCTTCCTATTATCATTTGTTTCCGCCACCGAACAATATTCCAATGTCCGTCATTTTTCTTTTAGCTGCAAGCCAACGAATTCCTGTTGCAGTTCAACTGGCGACACTCCCAAACATGACATAGCAACAAATACTGATTCGAGCTGTCTCTTCTTCTTTGGCGTGGCTCCTCTGTTTCTTCAACTTCTTCTTATTCTTCTCTCCCCTCCTTCTCGCGTCTTCTTATTCTTCTCCTACTTCTGGAACGTCTCCTTCTTCTTCCTGGGCGCGGATGGCTCCTGTCAGAGGATGTCGCTTAGTGCAGCCGCCAACGTGTGGCGTTCGGAAGTCAGAACAGATTATTCTTCTCTATCAACGGTTTCTTCTCCTCTTCCTCCTTTAACTGATTCTTCTTCTCCTTCAACGTATTCTTCTCTTCCTTCTTCAACTTCTTCTCCTTCTCCTCCAACGTATTCTTCTTCTCCTTCAACGTGTTCTTCTTCTCCTTCAACGTATTCTTCTTCTCCTTCAACGTCTTCTTCTCCTCTTCCTCCTTCAACGGATTCTTCTTCTCCTTCAACGTCTTCTTCTCGTCCTTCAACGTTTTCTTCTCCTCTTCCTCCGTCAACGTCTTTTTCTTCTCCTCTTCCTTTTTCAACTTCTTCTACTCCTTCAAAGTCTTCTTCTCGTCCTTCAAAGTCTTCTTCTTCTCCTCTTCCTTCTTCAACTTCTTCTTCTCCTTCAACGTCTTCTTCAACGTCTTCTTCTCGTCCGTCAACGTCTTCTTCTCCTCTTCCTTCTTCAACGGATTCTTCTTCTCCTTCAACGTCTTCTTCTCGTCCTTCAACGTTTTCTTCTCCTCTTCCTCCGTCAACGTCTTTTTCTTCTCCTCTTCCTTTTTCAACTTCTTCTACTCCTTCAAAGTCTTCTTCTTCTCCTCTT
Source organism: Proteocephalus fallax (assembly GCA_028672205.1). Lineage (NCBI taxonomy): Eukaryota > Metazoa > Platyhelminthes > Cestoda > Proteocephalidea > Proteocephalidae > Proteocephalus > Proteocephalus fallax. The sequence goes on along the minus strand of JAPUBX010000931.1, from coordinate 352,806 downwards.
CCTTCTTCAACTTCTTCTTCTCCTTCAACGTCTTCTTCTCTTCCGTCAACGTCTTCTTCTCCTCTTCCTTCTTCAACGGATTCTTCTTCTCCTTCAACGTCTTCTTCTCGTCCTTCAACGTTTTCTTCTCCTCTTCCTCCTTCAACGTCTTCTTCTCGTCCTTCAACGTCTTCTTCTCCTCTTCCTTCTTCAACTTCTTCTTCTCCTTCAACGTCTTCTTCTCGTCCGTCAACGTCTTCTTCTCGTCCGTCAACGTCTTCTTCTTATCCTCTTCCTTCTTCAACTTCTTCTCCTCCTCCAGAATGTGGCCGAACCACTGCAGCCACAGACGACGTTGTAAAAGGTTAACAGCTCCTCCGGGTCTGGAAGAGAGAGAGATTTTCGCCGCAGACCGCTTTTAGGATTCGTCGCAGATCTCCTGGTGTCTTCGACGTGCAATTTCCAAGTTTCACAGCCGTAAGTAAGAATGTATCGGGTAGCGGCTTATCTCAGTTCGCCTCACTGCCTAGTACGCAACTGCTGGATCGCATTCCTGGCGCTATCGTGCTTCGCTTAACCATTCTGCAGTACTGTGGAGCCCAGGGATTTGAAGGCTGGAATTGGCGCAGCGTTGAGGCACCTGGTTTCGAAGTGCCCGACTGCATTTACAAGGTCGTTTATTCGACTTAGAAGCGGATATGGGGCGGTAGGGCTATCTCACAGGTCAGCGAACACAAACCATCGATGGAAACCTTCGGGGTTACTTTAACACCGAAATATTGCATTGCCCAGTCCAGTACGCAGTTGAATAGCATCGGTGATAGAGGACCGCCTTTTCCAGGGAGCACTCTTCCAAATCTTCGCCATAGACACAGACATTCGCTCGGGCGGACCCGTTGTATGACTTCAAAAGGTTCACCAGTTTCCCGCTAATGCCCTCCGCTTGCATTACAACCCACAGAGCGACCACCTTTGGAATGAGTCCCGCACATTATCGATCACACCGAGTGTTTGCCCACCACCTGTTGGGTTAAATATCACGCCTACTTATTATTAAAGTAAGTAGCACCTTAATTGACACCTATTAAATGTCGGCTACGATCATTCGTCACTGAGAACAGCTTTTGACACCTCAGCGTCAGTTCAGTGGAAGATGCTGGAGGTGAACGTGAATTTTCCCAGCATCTGCGACATCCACGTGGAGGAAGAAGGAGCCGGGTCCAAACAGAAGAACTTCGGCGATTCCTTCATTCGCTACCGCCGTTTAATCACCGATTTCGAAGACACAGGTTCCATAAAGTGGCCCAGGGCATTTGTGTCTGAGCGCGCAATCGATCCTATTGGTCTGCCGTGACCTTCGAGAATGTGCCGCACGTACGCGTGAATTTATCAGTCAATGGTATCGCGGTTAGGTTACCCAGAAAGTCCCAAACGCACAAAGGACAGCATGTGTATTCAAGCCATTTTAGTAAAAGAGAAAATCCACCGCATCTATAAGCACACAATAATACAGGCATTACCAAAAAATATTCTTTTCTAAAAAGTCGGAAATCCATGCGCGGACTCCCCCTCCTGATTGGTGGCGTCGTATTTCATCGCCATGATGGACAACTCCACCAGGTTCTGGATTTCCACCATCACCACAGCCATCGGCCACTCCAAAAACGTCGGCATTCTCCGTCAAGTATGGCAGAAGTGGTTTCAATGGCTTCTGTCTTACTTTACTGGCTGCAACACAACTTCTGCCATCGAATTTCTGGTCGCTCTCCTGCCTGGGGACACGAGACAACCTTGAAAAAGAGGTAAGAAGGGGTGTGAGATTCCAATTATCGATCAAATGAAAAGTTGATAGTTTAAATAATGTCTCATGCATAGTGAAGCAATTCCATGGCACTCAACTCGCGCCTCTAGCTCCAAGTAGCTGAATGCGTCAACGGCCAAACCCCGTTGGTAAACCGCATAACAGGCGAGCAAAACCTAGTTCAGTTTGTAGCTGAAAAATCAATTTCCCGCTGAACACGCGAAATAAAACCCTGGTGACGGAGGATATCCAATTTGGCATCCCACTGCCGTGAAGGCGTCTGGTATTCTAGCACACAAATTCCTGTCGCCTTGTGGGACGCATTACACTGCGGAAAGATAAGTCCCCTCCACGGGGACACCACTGATACAAATTTACCAAGAAACTTCGTGAACTCGCCTCACCAAAGAAGATATGAAGTCATAATATCGATTACAAAAATGGAATAAATTATGTGCTCACATGGAATTTTGCCGACGAATGACGCGGGCAGACAATGATGATTCATTACATTCAGCATTCGCAATTCGACATCCCTCTGCTACTCTTTGTAGAATTAATTCTGAATCGACATTGTCTAGTGCCAGAACGATGACGCGCCCCTTTGTGAGTTGGAAAGTAATGCTCACAACGCCTTTTATTTGAATAATTTGTGATTCTATCATTGCAATGTTAGACTATAAGAAAGTTGAACAAATAGGTAGTGATAGTGGTTTCTGAGAAAATGGAACTAACATTGTTTATGTCCCCAAATAGTTGCACAACGATGGAACGCGGTTTTCGTCGTCTATTTTGATGCCGCATCGATTGTCTAGAAAATTACAAAATTTCAAGTGTCCTACTTATTCGAAATTGGGGCAGGTTGGTAGATAAGGGAGAAGAGCTGTGCAGCAGATTGTGAAATCGATGCGCTCGCGGATTTATCCGGCTCAGAAAGGCATAATAATTGGTCTTTAAGACCCCGTAGTTTTGAAAGATGTTCTGGACCCGATTTCTTTTCCGCAAGAATTAATAAAATCTAAGTATAATATAGTATAATTAACACTTTACATTGAGTATTTCTTCGACCGTTGTAGTAGTATTATTAGACAACAGAAGGACCAATCCGCCCAGTGTCGTTTCATCCTATTTTTTTAAGAAGGTATTAAAATTACGAAAGGGATACCTTAAGAATGGCTTTATAATCAGTAGAACTTTGCGCAAGGCGCTTAACAGATATGAGAATATCTTCCATTTTGTCCCGACCGCTAATTAATTTGTGTGTTATTATGATGCATTTTAACTAATGTTCTTTTTAAAACTACAAATCGCGCGTTTCAATCTTAATCTGTATTTTTTTCCAAGACAGTTTTTCCAAGACTAATCAACGTCAATTATATATTTCCGATATTTCTGTAAATCAAACAAACCCATAGCTAAAATTACTTCAGCATTTATTCCCGCGATTTTGATATTACATATTGAACTATATTTAACTCTCTCAATGCATGGATTCGATACTCGCGACCATTTAATCTGGCACCTGGGAATATCTTAGGATAAAGTCAGTCATTTGAACTATTTGCCTTATGGCATTAAGTAATCGTAATTGTCCAGTTTTGACTGCCTTGACAATCGGATAGATTTAACCTAAATATGTATCTGCAGTAAAAAAACAAGTGCATATCTATATTTATTGTCTATAGTTGATTTTATACCAGTAACGTTATGCCTAGGGTATAAATTCCATTATCCTTTAATCATTTAAACATCCATAGGAGCCATCTTTCGTTTCTCTTCTTCGACGGCAGGGTTATTCTCTATGATAGAATTAATTACTATATGGTCTTTCTAGACTTCGGCATCATACAAACTCCAACAAGACATGATACTTCCGTGAAAATGTGCACCAATCAGTCTTCGTTTCCAGCCGGTTGGAATGCAGCTAGACTCGCTTTCTGTTGGGCCTCCCTAGATAAAGAAGACCACACCCGGGGATTGGCGTTCTTGTGGCGAATATCGAGCCAGATACCGATCACCCCTGAGGACATCCCGAAAACGCAACCACCACTCTATTTGGATCATTCGGTCTCGTGGTGAACCCCGAGAAATGCCATTTTGGCCGAACCGAAGTATGTTTTCTGGGTCTCTTGGTAAATGATTTGGGGGTTCTACCACTGGGCGCTGAGGTAACAGCGGTTGCTGACTACCCGGAGCCCAGCACAAAGCGTCAGCTTCGACGATTCCTCGGGATGCTGAACTTTTAAATAAGTTTCATCGTCGACTTTGCAGAGAACGCCTCGTCGTTAACACGTCTGACCTCCAGCGGAAATGGTCAGGTTAAACTGTCACCAGAATAGAATGCAGCCTTCCAGAAGTTGAAGGTTGGTCTCGCTGCCGCGACCGTATTGGCTCATCCGCGCCCTGATGCCCAACCATCTTTGATGGTAGATGCTTCGAACACAGCAGTCGTCGCTGTACTCAACAAAGGGGACAAACACTTGCGTATTTCTTGAAGTCTCTATCACCAACGGAAAGCCGATACAGCACCTTCAGTCGTTAATTATTGGCGGCTTACCTAAGCGTAAAGCATTTTCGCCATTTTGCGGAAGTCGGTCGCATTCTAATTTTTACGGACCACAAGCCGCTGATTTATGTCATGGCCTCCAACTTGTCTCGCTACAATGAACGCGTGATCCGACAACTCGATTTCCTCTCCCAGTTCGACCTGGAATTCTGTCATATACGCGCGCATATAATGAGGTTCCCGACGGCCTTTCGAATCAGTCCGGAGACGGCTGACGCACTGACGGCCACCTGTACACGAAGCGGTCGAGTCATCCGCACACCTATGCATCTAACAAACTTTGCCGCGTGGACGCTTACGTCAAAAACGGCTTAGTGGTTTTAAGTATGGTTAACACCGAACCCCGACAGCCTCATACTTGATCACACAGCCGCCTTTATCAACAGTCACCAACACTCGAGCAACATCCTCCATTTCCAAGCTCATGGACAAGCATCGTAGTTATGCCGTTATGTAGAACCATCCTATTTCATCCAAAGCATATATAACCTCAGCATTAATCAATATTTGTAATCATATATTCACACATATTTTTATACCTACATTCCCTCCATTCAATGCGTTCTGGCTGCCTGGGGCGTGCGCTGTGTTCATCGTTTACCGTAAAATAACCCTCAGCTAAGGTCGAACATTTCTTAGGTCAGAATCCCTCCACTGGAAGAGGGTCACACAGTTAACCCAATGTCTTTAATGTCTGATCTTTGATACATGTCTGGATGAGAAAGTTCAAATCGATGTCTCGAAGGCTATTTTTTAAACAAAATTAAATTCATCTATTTTTTCGTCGCATAGAGAATGCACCTTTCATCGATCGATTAATTGTTTTATTTCTATGAATACAGAATCCCCTCACCCACACCAATTCAAAAAAGGCCAAGCATAGAGATTGTTGGCTTAATAGAATTTATAGTTGCTATCCTGTAAAAATATCACTTCTTGTTAAATATACTTTCGTTTCTCAACATTTTCTATCATTTGGATCCGCTGCCTACATCAATCTGGATCACGTATTTATACCAGACTATTTCGAAGACAGAGAACACGGCCCTAAGCGGAATTAGTGCGATGTCGTGACTTGCATCAATCTCAGCTGGTCACGATCGAACAAAAATGGTTTTGCTATGGAATTTACATGATTCCTAACTTATAAATAGCTATCTCTGATTTTGGTACGACGAGGACTGTCCACTTATGGAAATATCTCTCACACCCCCAATTGAGGCGAATGAAGTAACGGTTGACGGTGTTGCTGACGAAGACATTATCATTGAGACAAACTTGTTTAAAAGGGGATTGTTGGTTCATCTAATATACTAGCAGCGAAGAATGCAAAACAATTGAATTAACGAGGAACAATGATCTCTTGGATGGAGAGCATATGCAGGCAACAGGAAAACGAGACGATTTTAGAAAGCTAACGAAGATTTAAAAAGTCAGACAATCTGAAACCAGGGGAGATAACGGGGAAAATATGCAATATACGTAGACAAATGTTTTGAGCTCACTCCAAGTCTCTTGAACCTGCAAACTACGAAACAGACGGTACGATACCCACATGATGTCTCCGAAATAACGGACTGTTGAAAATAAAGCCGATGAATTCTGATTTTTAACTCAATGCGAAATTATAGAGTGAATTGATTTCCAGAGTGTCAAAATCCGCTGTCATGGAAAACGTAATGGAGATGCATTTTGATGCTACCATGTTATGTGTCTTATAGCGCAGACATGTTTTGTGCCGTATTTTAATGGATCGATTTTGTCTTTCCACAATTATTGGAAACATTGAGTGATTTTAAATTAGAAAATTAATTTTGCTTGTTTAAATAATCTATCGGGTGCGGTTAGCTTATATTTGTGTTTGTTTACGTATTAACTATGGTTTTGGGTGAGAAAGTAGATGGTCGTATAGACAGGGAGAAAACATGTCCACTTTTATTAAGAATGTTTTATAATTATTGTGAGCACCACAGAGTCATTGAATTTTCGCGCAAATCGTACCCATCCAATGAACTCCAAGTATATACATGGTACCGTAACGTTTTTAATTCCATGGCTAACATATTGTTTGCACAGGTTGGATGCAACCTTGTTGGAGTTGTCATCTTTGGTTAAGCAAGTAACGGCGGAAGCGCGCAGACCTGGTACTACTTTTGATTTTTCCATTGTGGCACCTGACATGCACTCAGCCGGATACAGAATGCGCGAAATTGGTTGCGTGTGTTCCGGAAATTCGTCCGACGCGGACAAAATAATGCTCAAGGTAATTCGGTGTGTTTCCGAATTAGTAATTGCATTAATAACGGCTTTGTTGTTTCGGAATCATTTGAAACGTTCCTTTTTTTAATGGAAAGGGTGCTATGATTTGTGAATAGTCCTGGTTAAACCCAATTGTCTTTCAGGATTGCTCCTTTCGCATTGGTGACATGATTGACGTCGCCGTCACCCCGCCAATGCTTGCACACAATGGAACGACCTCTGTTCGTCGCATTGTCCGTCGGAATTCCTACGAGCCCTACAACGCCCCATTCGCTCCCCCGGATGTCGTTGTCGCCGATCAGCCAATTGGTTTGTCCAGGAGACGCTTCTATCGGGAACATCAGCGATTCTCCAACGGCAACTCCGGGCGACGCCCAATGCATTAGACGCCGTTTTTCTGTGTTGTACAAAGTATCGCGTAATTAAAACTGCTCACTACTACTCATGTAATTTTCATTCGCTTTCCATTGAACTAGCGGGTTGCTCTAAACAGCCATCCAGAGTATCGTTTTCTTCGAGAAGGGAAGACGCGTTGTGGTGGTCGAACACGTTAACCAATCGTTGAACTGCTCGACAGAACGTCATCCGCCTCGGCCACGTTTTGCACTTTCGCATACGTGGAGCGTCTGGGATTTCACTGGTCACCATCTGTTCTAATCTGGCTTTCGGTCGACGTGCGTGGGAGGCCACGAGGCTGCCGGCTAATCCTCTAGCAGGAGAAAGCTGTGGCAAGATCCAGCGGCATTCAACACAAAAAAACCTCCCTCATAAAGATGTCCCAGCCTTCAAATTTCTGGACAAAAAAACGATTATACCGACCGGCTAAGCGAAGGACGGTGTCTGATCGCCCGCTAGTAATGCATCCCATTAGCCCAGCCGAACCAACGGATATGTACCTTACTGCTATCCGACTGCGCGTTGAGGTGTATGATCACTGGTGCCTGCGATGTTGCTCGCAATCAGACTGTCGCGACCAGCTCTCCGAAAACGAAATACGACGGAGAAGCGGATACGGCACTCAAAAGCATCTGTAGCTGCGGGCGCTGCCATCTTGGTGCCATATTGGCACCGTCGACGCCGATGTGCAGTGATTGTGCCAACTGTCTGACTACAGAGTGTGTTTCGCTGTCAACTGAGCCTTATTGACCTTTGATTTAAGGGAAAGCCGCGTCACCGCTCCCATTTTTACTCAATAAATGAAGTAGTGGTTATAAATAGTAGCCCTCCGGGGTCCTGGTATTCAAAACAGGACACGCTAGCTAGAACTATATTTTTTGCACGGTGGCCCACTTGTGCGAAACCCCAAAAGGGTGGTGCTGATCGTTTTGTAGCGATTATTCTGTTGTGGTGAGCATCACCGCTCTGGTGGTGGCAGACCTCCATGACACCGGTGTGTAATTTGCTTTCTGCTCACAATGTTGTCTTATTTTAACTTATCAAAGAGACGACCAGCCAAGTTTTCTTAATCTACATTATCACGCGATGTTAATGGATTTCGTGCGAAGGCGTGATTCATGCCGTCGCAAAAACACACTGGTCCGCTGTGTCACGGTCTCTCGGTGAATTCCGCGTCTTTTTTCTCCATCCCTATGTCTTCCACTTCTGGTGGTACTGCAGGTGACGCCGCCACCTGTACACTACTACTACTACTTGTATTCCATGAGTAGTCTTCATGGAAATGCCAACACCCGTGAAGCTGCAGTCGGCGTTGGTTGACTGCACTGCAGGTGACGCCGCCACCTGTACACTACTACTAATACTACTTGTATTCCCATGAGTAGTCTTCGTGGAAATGCCAACACCTGTGAAACAGTAGTCGGCGTTGGTTGCCTGTTTGATGATGCAGCAGTGACGGCCACTTCCCCCTGTACACTACTACTACTTATATTCCTATGAGTAGTGTTCGTGGTAATGGCAACACCATCAGTGCAATATGCCCCTGACTATGCCGGTGATTTCAGTGCAGCCGGTCCACTGCTACTATTCCCATGAGTAGTCTCCATGGAAGCATCCTTCAGCAGGAGAAACAACACGTTATGCAAATGCAACTCGACTCAGCCAGTGAGCATATGTTGAGGTGTTCCGCTGAAGATTGTCGAATCATGGTGTAGCTCTGATGTGTCATTTAATCGCTTTTTGAGTTTCAAGTGAAGCAAATAGACAAATATTGACCCTGTTCAAAGTCCGCTTAAGGCTCTTCTAATGCGACAATGTGTTGTACGTTCTATGATACCGTGAAATGAGAGCTAAAATTAGCAATTAACGTAAGACAGTGAACATTCTCGAAAATAGCTAATTTCTTTAACAGTCAAGGTCACCTTTTTGGGAGATGAGTACAGTGTTTTGGAGCCCATGGAATAGAGAATTTGAAAGAAATAACATGATAATAGAACTATCACCAGATTGGGTGAGTGACCTTAAACTATTAAAAACGGTCGTGGGGGTGGGCTATTAACAACATTTAATCAACTAACTTTGGCCGAAATTTATACGCCAGAGGATCGCGTTGTTATTTCGTTTATTCTGCATCTTTTATGCAGAATCGCCACTTTTGTATAATTTTTGTTTTAATGCTGAATGTTTTGGCCCTCGTTAACTTTGCAAAGCAAATATCAACCATCAATATTATAATCTCCACGAAGGTGTTATTTGGGCTGACGCTTGGCAGATGCGAACGAATGAAATCCGCCCCGAGCGTTTCGAGGTCACCATGTTTTCGGCGAGCTCGAATCAGTATTTGTGGTTAATTCGCTCAGATGAGGCGGCAGCTTCGTGGGTGTGTCACGGATCGTGGCGATCGCAGGCTCCCATCTCAGAACAGATTGTGACCCAGTCTTATTTCTAACGCTGAAACCCGCAGACCTTCTGTTGCTATAGGCGCTCCCAGTGGACCTTGACACTTGACCTTGACAGTGCCGATCACTCGTTTTAGTTTTCCACGGCGGTGCCGATTTCGCGGATAACAAGATTGGTGTTTCGGTTATCCCAGACTCTCTCGGTTGCGAACCGAAGATGTGCAGGTTCTTCTGCGAAAAACACCAAAATTCTTGCCCAAGGGACCTTCAGCTTGCCCAAAGCAATCTGCGATTCAACACAACACATCCGCTTGATTCAAATAAAATTAATTTTAGTATGTTTATGTATCCCAGAGACGATGACCAACAACAATAAGAGCAAGTAAGAGGATCCAAGGTAGGGGATCGAGGTCGGTGGGAAGGGGATGAAGAAGAAGAAGAAGAAGAAGAAGAAGAAGAAGAAGAAGAAGAGCAACAACAAAAAGATAGAGAGGATCAGGGGTAGGGGGCTAGTGATCAGGAGGAGGTAGGGGATGACGGAGGTAGGAGAAGACGAGTATTTGACGATGGTGGTTCACTCTGGACGCTGTGACCACGTTCTCACACACTCGACACTCTTCATTTGATGTCGGAGCGAAGGCGTGAAGAAGAAGAATTAGAGGAAGAAAAAGAAGAAGAAGAAGAAGAAGAAGAAGAAGAAGAAGAAGAAGAAGAGCAACAACAAAAAGGAAGAGGATCGGGGTTAGGGGGGCTGATGATCAGGAGGAGGTAGGGGGGAAGGGGATGAAGAAGACGAAAAGGAAGAGAGGATCAGGGGTAGGGGGCTAGTGATCAGGAGGAGGTAGGGGGAAGGGGATGAAGAAGAAGAAGAAGACGAAAAGGAAGAAGAAGAAGAAGAAGAAGGAGAAGAAGAAGACGAAAAGGAAGAAGAAGAAGAAGAAGAAGAAGAAGAAGAAGAAGAAGACGAAAAGGAAGAGAGGATCAGGGGTAGGGGGACTAGAGATCAGGAGGAGGTAGGGGATGACGGGGGTAGGGGAAGAGGAGTATTTGACGATGGTGGTTCAGTTGAATAGCATCTCGAATTGCGTCGATCCCTCGCCGCGCTCGAAGTCCACGCGGATGTTTCTAGCGATGAGCCAGCAGCGCACTCGCACCAGCGTGTTTCGCCGCACCCCGTCGAAGAGCACAAACACCAGGGGCTGCAGGTAGGCGGCCTGTCCGCGGTAGGGGAAGTACATGGCGTGGAAACTGCCGTTGTCCAGCTTCCCGCGGTTGTTGCCTGGTGCCTGGGCCGAAAACTTGTAGTCCATGTCGTAGTAGCGAATGACGCCCAAGTTGAAGGTGTCGTCGGCTGTCACTCCGGCGCACTTTACCAACACTCCCGTGGCTCCCCACTCCTCCACTACATCCGGCAGCCAACCAAATATGCGCCCCATTTTGAGGACGAAACAGGCTTGCGCCGTCTCGTAGCCATACCTGAAGCAGCAAGGGGGTGTCACTGGGTTAACTCTCTCATCCCACCAATGGGCAAGAAGGACTGTGGATCAACGCGATTTGGTCATTCCTTATCTCCAGAACCCAGAGATCCTTCTTGTGTCTTCTCGGTTTTTTTTTTTATAAATCACCGAAAGTTATGGTTCTCGTGACCCGACTAGTGTTATTGCCATTTCAGCATCTTTCTTGCACGCCGCGTGCGTCAAACTCACAATCGCCCAGAACAAAGCCAGGTAGCACGGTCGCCGAACGCGCGTAATTAGTCATCCCGCCAGCCTAATTCGCAGCCCCTTATTGGGCGATATTCCTCCAATTGCATTAAGCCATTAGGGCCTCCCTATTTATTTCTATTGGTGCATCGCGCCCGAAACCACGAATAAATGCGCGCGTTAATCCATTGCTAGTTTGTTCCCAGGTTGGCAGGGTCATCACCTGGCCTAAAGACTGATGCTGATGTCCCTGGTTTTGGTACGATGGTTCAGCGATCAGCATCCTCTCTATGTTCGTGAGACGCCATAGGGCGTACACTACTGCTTATATTCCCAAGAGTAGGCTTAATGTAAATACAAACATCCGTGAAGCAGCAGCCGATTTTGGTTGATGTAGCAGCGGTTACTTTGACCCCCTCTTCTTCAGATAGAGCCTTAGGGGCCCCCACCACATGTACACTGCTACTAATATTACTTATATTCCTAAGAGTAGGCTTGATTGAAATACAAACATCCGTGAAGCTGCTGTCGGTGTTGTTTAAGTGTTGGGTGATGCAGCAGTGGCCACTTCCACCCCTCCTCTTCGGAAAGAGCCTTAGTGGCCCCCGCCACATGTACACTACTACTAATACTACTTGTATTCCCAAGAGTAGTCTTCACAGGTTGTGACCGTGCCACAGACCCTCTACCTCTCTCTCTCTCTCACCCATTGGCGATATTGCAGGGCCCGCCTGCGTTGACGTCGTAGGTGCAGGGCCGCTCGGGATCCTGCTTGCGTCCGCCCTCTCGCACGCAGTCCTCGTACTCGGTGGCCCCCGTGTTGCTCTGGTAGGCGTGGAGGAAGGCGGCCATTTCGTCGGAGCTGCGGGCCATCGGCAGTGGTTCGCGGGGCACAAAGTGTAGCAGACTCGAGAAGATGTCAGAATTGGGCAGATGTGAGAGGCCTGGGTTCATTTGGAGTGCCGAATGCATGCCCGTGAGTGCGGGGTGGTCTTTGTGGACCTGTGGGGGCGAGGAGAAAGGGTTGGGGAGAGAGGCATCTAGCCCCGTTGCTATTCATCCCTTGCGAAACTGGCCAAAGCGCGTAGACTGGTGTGAGCTTGCTGTCGGTACCATAAATAGACCTCAGTCTGGCTCGACAACCGATCGCCATTCGTAGGCATCAACGAAGCCGATTGATCCCAGAAGCCATTTATCATGAACTGACGTCCTCCATGTTTCTGGAGACTCCGAGTCAGCTCAGACCGTATCAAGTTATTCATCCAGGCCTTCATAATTCATCCAGGTATTAATCCAGGCCTTCACAATTCCCCTCATTGGCTACTGATCCCCGGGATTTTCAAATATTCGGAAATTGCAACCCTCGGAAGGCTTTCTAAAATAATCTCATTGTCTTGTAGGTCATCAATGCTCCCCATATAAGAGATCACCCATCCCCCATATCCTCAATTCAAGTTCGTCTCAACGCAAATCTCTTCAAATCCCGTTCAACAGCCAACAAAGACTGTACGATATTGCTTATTTTGAATTTTAAATTAAGCACCCATTTGAGTGAAAAATCATCGATGTTTGTTGATGTGACGTCTAAAAGAGGGGATGGCAGGGGTCACTTAAAATACGAGCAGCGATTAGTGGACAACTATTGAAGTGGCGTTGAAGGATGATTTCTTCAATGGAGAGCATAGCCAGGCCACTAGAAAACGAGATTATTTTAAAAAGCCTACGAAGGGTTAAAAAGTCGGAACATTTAAGGCCGGGAAAATCACCAGGGAACAATATCTAATGAGGGGAATTATACAGGCATGGACAAAGGTTTTTATACGGATAGAGCTTAAACCAAGTCTCCTGAACCGGCGAACTAGGAAGCAGAGGCGACGACATTTACCAAAGACGGCATCCACATGATCACTCCAAGATAACCGACTGTTAAAATTAAATTTCGGAATAATTGGGGTTAAATGACACCACCAGACACAAATGATACGAGAGAAATGTAAAGGCTTCTTAGCATATTGCCATGGGTTTCAAATGCCAAAATGCGGCTATTTTGTTGTTTACGTATCCGTTCGAATGTAAATCAACTTAGCCTGAAAACATTGTGTTATGAGCAAAACAATCCGTTTTTTGTTTTCACCAGATGAAACGACATTAGCAATGCATAATTTACATAAACAAGTGGTGATTTTCCATTCAAAAAGAGTATGTTTAATTTCAATTTAAAAGAAAATCTCGAAGTTGTATGACTCCGTAAATGTATTGATTATTGATTTTCGGCAGCTGCCTCTATCAATGACCTATTTTTTTACCGTTTTAATACCGAAACGTCGTAGTGTTACAAAAATCAAATATTATCCAATGCAGTTTATTTTATCCGATATGTGCGTGTCGGTGGTCATAACAACGGTATTCGCACGCCAGGCCCAATGTACCGTCACGAGGGGGATGTTTCAAACAAAGTGATTGGCGGGAAATTACTCCACTGAAATACGCCAATTACACCAACAGAGGCACCCGTAGAATTGTATAAAATAAGACCAAGAAGAAGGCAATGGTTTTGGAACGAAGGACGGTTGCCCTGTTGACTACAATTACTGTTCCATAAAAATCTTCTCGGTAGCCCAACTGATGTCAAGATAAACGGGATATTAACGGATCTCCAATTCTCGAATATACTGTTTCCTTAAAACAAATCAAAATATATTTAAAATTCAAACACTTTGATTGGTCGCCTTCAGGTGGAGAAATCTCTGATTGAACGGCAGGACACCATTTCTACTGCGATTAAGAGAGTGAAATTTGTGGTCAGCTTCAATGGAGCAAGCAATGCCGTTCAACGACAGCATTCGCTACAATTTTTTTCATTCTTTACCGAAAATGTCAGCATAAAAAATACATTACAGTTCCTGCTTCACCCACTGTGGCGAAATTAAAAATCGGAACAAATAAGGAATGACCGAATTGTGATATACGCGTTGGACGAAGAGATTTACCCTTGAATAGGGGGGATGGGAGGGGTTATGGTAATTCGAAGACTTCGTGGCCGAAAAATAATAATGGCACGATGGCCAAAGACGAAGGTCGGGAATGAATAATATTGTTTATTATTCAAACAATAGTGAGGGCCCGACCTGGGCCGAAAACGCCGACAAGGCGCGATGCTTAGCGCCCGCTGCAGGCGAGTCCTGTCTGGACACACGTGGGACGTGTTCACAATTAATCATTCAAGATCCATCAAACCAGAATCCGGCTAACGAATTCCCTTAGGGGTCTGACCCCAATAAAGCTATATCCCACGTAAACGACCTAAAAAATCAAACAACGTGATCGAATGACCTCGAGCAAAGCATTCGACGATCACCCACCTTGAAGTGCATGTAGCCATGGAGGTAGACATAGAAGAACACGGCCAGGATGGTGTAAAAGACGCCAAAGTAGAGTAGACGTTGGCATATTGCAACCGTGGTGTTCTCCGCGGCACCGTCTTCGCGAGAGTGTTGACGTCGCCGACGCCTCCGTGGATAGGCGTGAACTGCGGAGTTCTTCAACAAGAAGGCCTGGAGGACGTCGAACTTGACGCTCGCACCGGAGGCATGGTGAACAGCAGGAGGTGGAGGAGGAGGATGAGGGGAAGAATGACGACGAGGAGGTGGTGGTGGCGGAATCCTGGTCGTCGGCATTGGCGAGGGTGCACACAAAAGGAATGGTGCGTTACTCACGCACACGTTTACGACTTCTCCGCGACCACGAACTAAACTCAGGCGAGCCAATCGCAGTGCACATGCACCCACGAGGCGTGCCTTGTGTCCCAATTAAATGACAATGTCTCCGTTTCCGTCCAGAAGCTCACCCACCGGTTCTGCATTTCTGTTGTCGTCTATGAAACCCGAAAAACGATTCGTGTAGCTATCTCCTGTTCATTTGCGGCTGCTTATGCAGGTCGGAGCAGATTTTCGTCCTTATTTCCAGCTCGCCAGCAAAGGCCAAATAAGGCGTCGCAGAGCAAATAGCCCGAAGCCGTCAACCTTTCCTCAACGCCGTCGGCTTTAGTAGTTTGGCCGGCAAACGACAGATCGTATAAACCTCCGTCGATTGGCCCAGTTTGGCGTTTCCGAACGGGTGGACATCTCAAACGCGATCTCAAAGCGGACTTGAAGCAGAACTGACAGCCACGCGTTGGCGGCTACGATTCGTGACATCATCCATGAAACTGCCAGCTTCCTCTGACCCACCAGAGAAGACAATCTTGGTGTCGACCTTGACATGGTGACGTTATTGAGGTCACGAGGACCACAACTTTCAGCATAAAAAGTACTAGTTATGAAAATGTTCAAAAAGGTCCTGCTTCACCTGCTCTGGTGAAACTAAAAATCGGGACAAATAAGGAATGACCGAATTGCGATGTACCGCCGTTCTTGGGGGTATTGCCAACCCATTGGTCGAAAAGATTTACACTTAGATAAACTTGAAAAGAGGGGATTGGAGGGGTCACTTAAAATAAGAGCAGCGATTAGTGAACAACTATTGAAGCGGCGTTGAACGATGATCTCTTGGATGGTGAGTATAGCAGGCCACTAGAAAACGAGATTATTTTAAAAAGCCTACGGAGGGTTGAAGAGTCAGAACATTTAAGGCCGGGGAACGATATGCAATAAGGGGACTGTTAAAAATAACGCCGAGGAATTTCGATTTTGAGCTCGAGGCGAAATTATGGAGTGAAGCGATTTCAGGAGTGTCAACATCAGCTCCGTGTCCGGCTACCGCAAAACCACAGGCGTGCACATCCTCCAGTCGTCTAGAGAGCGACGCATTTTTTAGTTACCGTGGACGTCACTGAGTCGTTGCAGCCCCAGCTTCGACGAGCGGTGGCCACGTTTCGCAAGCAGAAGGGATGACTGTTATTTTTAATCCACAAAACCAGCACGTTTCATTTAAGTAGTATAACGTAGCCACCTTGCAATTATCAGCGCCATTGGAGGTCATTAGACGGTGCAGCGGTCAGTATCGACGCTCTGATTGTGAGGTACATGGTATCAACTCTCAGGTCAGGATACCACAGATTGGCATCTGGACACCTGAGATCTATCGTACGCGTCACTTCAACCACGTAATTAGCTTTGGACGCAGTTTGCGCAAAGAAGAAGAGAATCTGACAAGCTTTAATCGAAATCCCCAACTGAGTTAATTTCAGGATGATTTACATGGGTGCGTATGTTCCCCTGGTTATTTAAGTGATCCAAGATTAGGACATTTTTTGCCGCTCGGTCTATACACTCGCGCCGTGCTAGCGTGTCCATTACTTGCTGTTTTGTCCACGTCGGTTATGCCGAAAAATCCATATTTGCGAGACTGTCACCTAATAGGGATAAACAGGTTTCCCGGGGCTTTCGGCGTCCCAAATGCTACCCGTAGGGTTAACATACCGATTGAGGTAAGGTCGGTAAACCTGTTAGCCGCTACACAACTGGGTCGAGGGCCGCTCTGCTGTCTACACAGTGATCAGTTGTCTAGGCGTATGACCGGACAGCTGGCACCTCCCAGGGCTCCTAGGTGAATCCAAGTCCACCATACCTACATCGCCTTTCCGAGGCCTCATTTATTTTAGCCACGGCATGCGTTTAAGTCAAATTCAGGTTTAATATTAATGGCCACGTAATTATATTGCATGAGCGTATGCAAGCATGCAGACGTTCATCAACCTTGGGTACACAATATCTGCGGCCACATAGGGTCTGCAAATGCTGAATGACGGTTACACCGCGAAGATACGGAATGTTTACTCAAATTTTATATCCACGGCTGCAAACTGAGCATGCCGTTGAGAATGTACTCTTCCAAAGACAAACGAGACAACCCATGCGCATGGAAATGATCAGTTTATTATATACAGATAATATCGGAGATTCTCGTGCTCATCCTGACGCCTGTGTTGCGCTGAGAGCTATAAGAAAAAGGTCGGTCAACATTCTGTATATGTTAGTGGTGTCAGGCTCATTAAATCATTAACCAACAGGTATATGGGATAAAAGGTCATCATCCGACTTACTCTTTACTACGCGCCATCTATTTCTCAACGCCAACCGTTTCCTTCAAATGTTTTGTCTAAATAGAAAACGTCGGTCAACATTCTGTAGATGATAGTGGTGTCAGGCTCATTAAATCATTAACCAACAGGTATATGGGATAAAAGGTCATCATCCGACTTACTCTTTACTATGCGCCATCTATTTCTCAACGCCACACGGTCTTCTTTCAGTGAATGGCCTGAATAGTACAAAAGCTTATTAGGGACGATCAGGTATTGAATTTTTATCATGAATCAACGGATTGACAGATATAGAAACATCATTCGGAAGAGAGCTTACCTGTTCGTTTCGCCCATGTACATGCAGACGTGAGCGGCGGAAATCCAGTAAACAGCTTCACTACGAACGCGCAGATGCCATCAACAATTAGTTCAACGGCTTATCACGGACAAACCAAACGAGCATACATTTGGACATTCTGAAAATATCAAACCAAAATTATTCAGACATCGCCAGACAGGTCAAGATACGGCTACACACTGTGGGTTCAATACAGTGTTTGCCACGAAGGCAGTAGACCGCATTCTTAAAGTAGCGCACGTTACATCAAAATAATTACCAAGGCACAACCAAAACTTGCGTGACAAAACAACAGCAGCATGACAAGCATGTGTCAACTACTAAAGGCGATTAAAACAAAAAGGCCGTTTACAAATTAATTACGTTTTTAATTACACCTTTGTATATTGAATATAATTGAACGAATAAAAACGTCTGATATTTTTAATATGTTGTCGATTGACATATTTGCTACACCAATTAGCGTTCAGTGTCGGACCTGATATCACATGGACGGATGGATGTAGTACCTGACAACTTGTCACGGAGAAAGGTGCTTGTCAAGCCAATTTGTTGTCGTTTCTAGATCCAAATCCTTATCTCCGACATAACCTGACAGATTAGGTTCGGGGCTTGTTTTGGCGTGTACATACATCTCATGGAAAGCGAAGGGCTCGCCCTTATGACAATACTCGCATGTCATGATTTATTATACCATCACTTATTTAGTAACCGTTTGTATGAATGTTTGAAGACGATAAAAAACCGCTCATGAATTGGATTTTTTCATCGCTGGAATTTTATCCTAGCATCCAAACGACGGATGGATGTAGTATCTGAACATTTTCCAGTGGAGATTTGCCTGTCGGAAGTATTGTCTAGGTGATTTATTTTGTTATTTATTTCTCCTCAAGGGTTTGATATTTGACAGACGCCTAAATTGAGTTACGCTTATGGTCGCATTTATTGTGGTTGCTCGTATGGTGTATCTTGAGGCGCACGCACTAGGTACGCTGTAACATATCATATTAACACCCGAATCGCGTGGACGACAATCCATTTTACACAGCCAACAGGTCTCGCGGCACGAGTAAGTCATCAATGGGCACACAAAATAGTTTATTTGAACCAATATCGAAATTATAGTCGTGCAATCTACAGATATATCACCCGTTCCTACGTCGTTTTACTTATACGTTCTCTTTGTTAGATTGCTAATTAGGGAAAGCCTAGAGACATGCGACACACGAAAAATCTAGCAACCACCTCGACGTATCCCTCCATCATTACGCGACGAGTTGAACAAAATAATCGACGATATGCTCCGAGATGGGGTCGTACGCCGATCGAAATCACGATCGTCCCAAAATTCGATTGTGCATGGATTATTGACAATGATGGATTGACAAGTCGAAGGACAAGACTCTAAGGACCACGGGAAGACAGCTTTCATCAACCCTGGCTGGCTGTTCGACTCGATACCGTTTGTCCTATGAAACGCTGCCGCCACATTCCAACGTCTCATGCAAATCCTTCTCCAACACCTATTTCCGAAAAAGTGTCTAATCTACTTAGAAAACGTTATATTTTCTGCAGAACGGTTACCAAACACAACTGAAACCTCGATATGGTGCTCACCCATTTCCAGGCGGCAGTACTAACGTTCAGTTCCACTAAATACAATTTCCTCCGGAAATCCGTCATTTTTTCTCCGAGCGAGGTTTGGAGATAACCAGTGAGCGTATCGTTAACACGAAGAAGTGGCCCAGCCCCATTAACTTAACTGACGCCAGAAGCTTCCCGGGCCTAACTAGCTATGACCGGAAGTTTTCGCAAGGGTATGCACTGATCGCTGCTCCCCTACATAAGCTCACGGAGAAGGACGCTTCACCTAATTAAAAGAGAATGCTCTATGAACACTCAATCATCGCCTTACTAATCTTCGACGACGAACCCGAATTCATAAAAGAAATACATATTTTTTCACATTAACGAGACATTTCCGTCCAAAATCCTGTTCCGGAAGTTTATCATTCGAACCGACCCCAGGGCACTCACGTGGCTGTCAACCGTGAAAGATATTGGCAGCTGAGGTCAATTCAATCGACAAACGGTTATCGATTTTTACGAGTGCGGCGAATAACCGTGGCTATAGGCGAGTGGTATTCAACCAGCTGAGGTAAATTAAATCGACAAACGGTTATCGATTTGTACGAGTAGGACTAGGTGAGTCACAATCCATCTTTGAAAAATAAGATCAGCTGCGTCATTTCATCCACACAAAGGGGGAGGGGCAGCGAACGTAATAAACACATTGTGGAAGTAGTGAACGATAACAACGAAATGAATGTCTTCACTTTTCTGTATGGTTGTTGTTTATTTGAGGTTCATCAATCGTACCAGTTCGGGGCGAATCAAGTGATGCAAACACCAAGTATTGAGCCTCAAAAATCACTACATAAATCAAACTGCGAGGAGGACATATAAGACGTTCTACACGCGGCTGAGAACACCCCGGTTCATATATCCCCGTTCCTGCCATGGGTAAGTCTTATCGTACCTTGTTATAGGTTAATAAAAGGTTAGCAATCCCTACCTTTTGCATTAGTGACAGCGTCTCGTGAACCTTGCACAGTATATAAAGTGGCCGTAAACGCGTTTATGCAACATGACCGTTCATGTGTATTCTTTCCACGTTTTCTGTCGCCTCCGAAGTCTTCGAATAACCATGTTTGTGAGCATATCATGCCCGGATCAAATCTTCTGATCTACGAAGATCGACGTCATTTTTGAACATATTCATCCGATTTTACATTTTCGAACCGTTCTGCCCATGCCGTGTTGTGAAAAACCATAGGCCGCCATACAGAGACGACGTTTTCACTAAAATATAGTTTCATCACCCACCTGCGACAGAAACAGGATAATATTTCACGGTAAACTTTAAAGTGCCCCACTTACTTTCTTCGACCGCTATGTTTCAAAACCGACCGCCAGCCATGCTACGACACATACGACTCCCATCGGTAGACACGAAAGCAAGGTAAAATGTAACCCTTCATCTTCCGCGAGGAATCCGTCTTCCCAAATAACCTCACAGCAACAGAAGCCTATTCTAACAATCAAATTCTATCCTCGACCGCTTTATGTCAATTCGAATGCCAACCATGCACCGACGCACACTACTCGCATCGGTAGACACGAAAGCCATGTGATTTTAATCTCAGCATTTCCCGTAAGCAATCCGTCTGCGCAAACTACCTCACAGCGATAGAAGCCTTTTTCTAATAATTACGCTTTAAATCTACCCGAAACCCAAGCCATGCTACGATGCATCGATAGACGCGAATGCCAGGTGAAGCAACACTCTTCATAATACGTGAAGACGTCTTCTTCGTAGATCTCCCCACAGCGATAATAATAATAATAGCCTCTTTCTCACCATTATGTGCTACCCTCAACCACCCTTTGCCAATTCGAACGCCAACCATGCTACGACGCATACGACTCGCATCGGTAGACACAAAAACCAGGCTGTATGATTTTTTTACACCTCAGACAACGATAGAAAACCTTTTTACAATAATGTGCCATCCTCGCCCGATTTTGGTTAATCCGAACGCAAACCCAGCTACGATGTTAATGACTGGCCTCGAACAACACAAACGTTTCCTGAACGTCTTGCAAGTACTTTGGCACCATTTTCATTCGTAAATTTGTCAATATAATATCCAAACGATTTACCGTCTTCCGCGCGGCCTGACAGCAGTCTCCCCTCGTGAACCTCGCTGACTTTGCCGTCAAGTTATTCCATTTATTTATAATCGTCCCTTTAAGGTACTCTTTATGGTATCTCTTCCCCTGTCGACGAAGAGTCTTAGGCGGGAGCATGACATCCATTGGCCAACGCACACCACACCGCATTCGGTGACCTTAACGTGGATAAATTAAGACAATATCGACGACACTTGGCCGACCCCCATTTTTTACCACGACACGCCCCACGTGTGTCCAGAAAGGACTCGCCTGCAGCGGGCGCTAGGCATCGCGCCTTGTCGGCGTTTTAGGCCCAGGTCGGGCCCTAACTATTGTCTGAATAATAAACAATATAATTAATTCTCGACCTTCATCTTTGGCCATCGTTCCATTCTGATTGTTTGGGCCACGAAAAACGAATCTTACACATTAGCTTTGATGTAACGAAGAGAGTCCACGGAGTGATAATGGAAGACGAATCCAAGCGTCAAAGACATATGGGCGTGTCGGAAGCGTGGTAGGCATGAGTTAGGGATGGTGTAGAAGTAATAAACGAAAGCTACGAAAGGAAAACCGGACTGCGTGTCGGTTTGTTTGAGGTGATGAAAACACCAGGAATCGAGCCACGACAATCTCTATATTTACATCGAGAATACTACGACTCGTTTATCAGCGTTGCTCCGACATGCACCAAAGGTAAGTCTTATCGTACCTTGTTCTAGGTAAATAAAAGGTTAGCAATCCCTACCGTTTACGTATGCACGACCCCCGGTCATCCCCAAGTCGAAAAAAACAACAAAACTCTCTAAACTTACTGAACTGTTTTGTTCCCTCAAGATTGGGACTGTCACCAAGGCCGTAGCCTATTTGTTAAAAGAGCTACTGTCCGCTCATCAACCGGTTTCTCTCCCTTAAAAAGACACAAGACGCCGGATGAAGATACCACCCGAAATGTTCAGTACGACCTAAACGATCAATACCCCATGTCATCCTCAAACTGCAGTACCAGGTGGACCAAACTTGGAGCAGATTGCAGCTGAGAGGGAGACCCCCCGGTGATTCATATTCTGTCACACAGATGCCTGCTGCCTTGTGGGATGTTAGTGACTGAACAAAGCCTAGAGTCGGCCAAACCCAAGGTGAAGCCGGAAAGCCATGTTTCTCGAGCCATCCCATCAGAACTACGTCAACGTTCACAGCAGCAAGCATTAAGCTGCTGAAATATGAGACTACAACATCGACGCAGCCTGCTAGAAGGACATCATCATCATCATCGTGAAAACAATGCAGCTTTCTGCAAGGCGCGCCCAATTTCCAAAATCAGCGAGAGAATTTTAGCGATCAATCAACTGCTCGGCAGGACAGCATCCATCTGATGAAACGAGACTTGCAATATTCACTGCGATCCCCCAACTCGGTCAGGCATTGCTACGACGCAATCTGGGCCACCGGATTACGTACACCTGCTCTCAAAGAAGGGCAACGGGATGATTTGCTCGCACTACACATACATCCAAGTACACTAACGATGGTCAGTGCTGACGACTGAATCAGACTAGCGTCCATTCACAGTAAAAGTTGTTATACGCTCGAAACGCGAGTCTGAATATAAGGATCACGAGAGCGACCAAACATTTTTTAAAAGATACGGACACTCCGGGCATGCTAAACGTCCTATGTAAACCCGACTCCACCATACCGGTTTAATGTCAATGGCCACGTAGATGTATTGCATGAGCGTACGCACGCATGCAGACGTTCATCAATCCTTGGGTACACAATATCTGCGGCCACATTGGGTCTGCAAATGCTGAATGACGGTTACACCGCGAAGATACGGAATGTTTACTCGAATTTTATATCCACGGCTGCAAACTGAGCATGCCGTTGAGAATGTACTCTTCCAAAGACAAACGAGACAACCCATGCGCATGGAAATGAGCAGTTTATTATATACACATAATATCGGAGATTCTCGTGCTCATCCTGACGCCTGTGTTGCGTTGAGAGCTATAAGAAAAAGGTCGGTCAACATTCTGTAGATGATAGTGGTGTCAGGCTCATTAAATCATTAACCAACAGGTATATGGGATAAAAGGTCATCATCCGACTTACTCTTTACTATGCGCCATCTATTTCTCAACGCCACACGGTCTTCTTTCAGTGAATTGCCTGAATAGTACAAAAGCTTATTAGGGACGATCAGGTATTGAATTTTTATCATGAATCAACGGATTGACAGATATAGAAACATCATTCGGAAGAGAGCTTACCTGTTCGTTTCGCCCCTATGTGCATGCAGACGTAAGCGGCGGAAATCCAGTAAACAGCTTCACTACGAACGCGCAGATGCCATCAACAATTAGTTCAACGGCTTATCACGGACAAACCAAACGAGCATACATTTGGACATTCTGAAAATATCAAACCAAAATTATTCAGACATCGCCAGACAGGTCAAGATACGGCTACACACTGTGGGTTCAATACAGTGTTTGCCACGAAGGCCGTAGACCGCATTCTTAAAGTAGCGCACGTTACATCAAAATAATTACCAAGGCACAACCAAAACTTGCGTGACAAAACAACAGCAGCATGACAAGCATGTGTCAACTACTAAAGGCGATTAAAACAAAAAGGCCGTTTACAAATTAATTACGTTTTTAATTACACCTTTGTATATTGAATATAATTGAACGAATAAAAACGTCTGATATTTTTAATATGTTGTCGATTGACATATTTGCTACACCAATTAGCGTTCAGTGTCGGACCTGATATCACATGGACGGATGGATGTAGTACCTGACAACTTGTCACGGAGAAAGGTGCTTGTCAAGCCAATTTGTTGTCGTTTCTAGATCCAAATCCGTATCTCCGACATAACCTGACAGATTAGGTTCGGGGCTTGTTTTGGCGTGTGCAGACATCTCGTGGAAAGCGAACAGTTTGTATTAATGTTTGAAGACGATAAACAACCGCTTATGAATTGGGTTTATTCATCGCTAGAATTTGAAGCTCTTCCAGATGGCGGTTTCGGTCCAAAGAAATGTTACACCTTGGTTCGTGGTTTTGTAAAGGTAAACATTGATTCCAGGCGTATGTCCCAGTCAGCAATAATGAGAATAAGATGCATTCAATAGTGGGAATGTGACCATAATAAAATGTATGATAACGGTTATGAGTGAATTGAGATATTAAAGAGGCTCTGGGTAAAATCCGGATGTGTTTTTATGACGGGAAAACTGATTTTCAGATCCGTGAGCTTGAAAGGGATTATGTATCACCGTGTCCTCGTGTGATCCTGTGTGAGACGTACTATTTCAAGCGGAGTGTTACTTCATTCTAGTTGAACTAGATAACTGTATTAGCCGTCATAGAAGCCGACGATCCGGGGTACTTGGTAGGTTGACCCAATTAAGCGTCCTATATTTGCATGGTAGAAAACCATGGCGTTACAGTCGTTTGTTTGAGTAGCTATCCTTTAGTGGTGATCATCAATTGTTTCACTGTCTAAGTCATCTGATTTCCCATATGTTCACTTTAAATGGACTCCTGTTGGTATACCGCAGCTGTCTCCGTTAAAATATCACACATTTGTCCGGCCAACATGAAGGTTCGGTTGACAATAATCGACGCCCAGACCAAAAGACGCATGTTACTGGTCTTTCTAGACAAGCGAACGCCGAGTTGCTGATCAACCTGATGCGAACGGAAACCAAGCTTTACACAGAATTGCGTGCAATCAGTACCATTCAATAAAAAAATGGTCTACAGAGGTGTTCGTTCTATATTTAAAGATGCGGTAGACGGTTTATGTTTGTACCACTCCCATTTTGTCGCTAACACACAGCACCACTGATCACCATGTTGGCGCTCGGAAAGTACGTCGAAATCTATCAATAGTGGCAGACTTATCAAGATACCTTTTGACGTTCTTTACTGTTTAAGACCTATATGTTTTGCTCGATACAGTAATAGAAATACAATATTCCCCTCCCTTATCATACTGCCATTCGTTATCCCCAACTAGTTTCTTGCATTCCGTTAAAAGTCTTCGAATGCCCATACATGGAAGTCTCAAACATATTTTTGACAAGTTCATATATTACCACAAATGTTATTTTATATTTATAAGTGTTTAAATCTACGACAAAGTACCCGTGTTTGATAAATTCGTTAGAATGGCAGGTTCACGGGATAATCGTCAGGTAATTTTCTGTGAGTATAATAAATTCTTTTAGGCGGGTGATCAAGGAACTTCGAAAGGTCATGAAGATCCTTATAAGACATTGTGTGATGATGTTAAAACGTTCATTCGATCGTTTTACCTCCATGTTAAACATAAGGACATCGCTGAAATCGAGAACGATTATGTTTACAAGTCAGAATAGTTCCCAAAATTATATATTTCTCAGGTTTCCAAAGTTAACTGATCAATATTTCAAAACCACGCGCTGGCCTTCTGTTGAGATCATTGCTCCCGTTGTAAATCAAGGTATTTTTATTAGTAAATATTGCATTTCATAGATCCTTTGTTCATGATGCTTTATAATGAGCTATTCTATCGCCACATATACGCCCACGTTACTTCATTCCCGGAACTGGAGGAAGCGCATCAATCCTACCTTAACTACTGCGCCCTTTTCGATGCTTTACTTAGTAAGTGTGGCGATGCTTTGTTCATGTATACATTATTATTTATGTCATTATCCATATTCGTTATGTTTTGTAGAACCCAATCAGCCCGTTCAGCTGGAAATCCCAAACCAGTGGCTATGGGATATTGTTGATGAATTTATCTATCAATTCCAAAAATTCTCTGCCTCGCGTAACAAAAGCAAACGAAAGCCCGAAGATGATGCTTTTCTCCGACTCAATCCAACCACCTGGAGTATCCACAGTGTTCTGAAGGTTCTCTTCGAGCTGGTCGACAAATCGAACATCAATCTGCAGCTTAATTACTATGCTACCCAGCGCGATCCCGACGAAGTTGCGGGACCTTTTGGAAAATGCGCTCTCTACAAGATGCTTGGTTTCTTTAGTTTGGTTGGCCTCTGTCGTGTTCATTGCCATCTCGGCGACTATTTTACCGCCCTGAAGATGTTTGAGAACGTACAACTCAGTCGTCAGGTTGGTGAATCGTTTATATATTTTTTTCTAAGAAAATACCTACAGTTACCCAAGCCGGGTTTCATTTGTCTTTCAGGAATTGTACCACGAGGTGCCAACGTGCCATATAACCACGGGATACTACGTCGGTTTCGCCTATATGATGATGCGTCGTTTCCAGGACGCCATACGCACCTTCACAAACACCCTGTGTTACATAACTCGCGTGGGGGGTTTCGTTTCGGAGCGACAGGATCTCCGCGACTACGTTGTGAAGCAGTCCGACCAGATGACGTCACTCTTGGCCATCTGCATCACCCTCAACCCAATGCCCATAGACCAGTCTGTGGAACAGCACCTGAAGGATAAATTCGCCGAGAGCCTCAACCGGCTCCAAAAGACGTAAGAGAAACCGGTTTTATGTTATTATTTTCTTATTAACTACCCAGTGGTCTGCTACTCTCGAAATTCCTTATTCCCAGTGTTCGCGGAAGACGGAACACTTCCTCCAAATCATTAAGATTTGCTCACCAAAGTCCTTTCAGTCTAAGAGTGGCGACAGTCAACGATTGATCGCCTACCACTGGTGGTCGTCCCATTGCCGGAGAGGAGGAGGGGGTGTTATAACCACCACCAGCCCAATTTCTAATCTCCCCACGATTTCCTCTTAGGAACAAGGACGAGTTCACCATGTGCTTCGACATGGGCTGCCCGCGTTTTGTGAACCCCGACGCGAATGCCGCTGAGAGGACTGACTATGCTCTGGATGCCCAGCGTCACCAAGGAAGCGTGTTCCGCACCGAGTTGGAGCAGCACTGGATAGACCTACCGCGCCTTCGCTCCTACCTCAAGCTCTACACCACTTTGCCCGTCGCCAAGTTAAGCCAGTTCCTCCGCGAGGTACACCCAACTTCCTATCTTAAACTATGCCGATTGGGACTACGGGGCATCACCTGTGAACATGTGTAACATCTACGACCTCCTTTGCCCCCCAACTTTGTAGAACGTTCGAGTTTCCGATTCCGACGATGACGATGACTCAGACCAGTCGGATAGTGGGGACGGCAGCAGTGAAAAGGCAGCCGAGAGGGAGAAGAAGGTGAAGGTGAAGCAGGAGCTGGCTGTTCATTCGCTGCTGATGCGCTTCAAGCATCTGCTGAAGAACGTCACTGCGACCGGCGAGACCTACAACAGTCTAGAGGGCACTCTTCAGATCCACTGCGACACCGATTTCTACGTCGACGGCGCCATGGTGCACATCGCCGACATGAAGGTCGATCGCCGCTTCTCGGAGTTCTTCATGCTGCAACTGGAGAAATTGCGCGAGGTAAGGAGGAGGCTGTCTTATCTCTGTCTCTGATTCCTCTTTTTGCGTCGAATCGCTCCACCTGTTCACCCGAGGTTTCTGTGGGAGAAATCGCGGACGCCGGTTGTTGTTTGTGGCAGATTCTGCGAGAGGAACGACCCCTCTCCCTAACCTCCACGGGGGGGAGAGCATTGTGGGTGTGTTGGACGGGTAGAATTTTGAGGGGAGTTGAAGTAGGAAGAAGAGCAGATCCCGTCCAATCGCCGATGACGACGACTAGCACCCACCCCTGGCCACACCCAGTCGATAAGCCGCTTGGCAGGAGGGCCAAACCCGGTGCGGGTAGTGGCTGGGAAGTAAATCTTCCGGTTAAAAAACGCGAAGGAAAACCCAGGCGGACTGAAGGGCAATGTCAACTCCAGGATCAGATGGCCAGTTAGGCGGTTACTACTCCATCGAACGGATTCCTGCCACATTGCGGGACTGTTAACGACTCATAAACGGTGGGGACGTCACCTGACCCAAGGAATCTCCCCTCGATCCCACGAACCCCCACACCAAACTACGCGTCGGTTGCTGCCCGTACGCTGCCGCCGAATCGACGTTGACTGTCTCTCCGAAGTACGGCACATTAAGTGTACGCCGTGTACGCAAACTCTGGCGTGGCATTCGCAGTTGGGGGCAGCGGCAAGAACGCATCACTCGCGTGGGAACCAATCACTCCTAGGGTGGCTCTAATTCGCTTTCGCGGCGGCCCCTTCATTAAACCTCTCAACCCCCACAATTGCAGCGAAGGACAAATTCTGAACGGTGACTTACTCGAGAGCACTGAAACGCCCACACGGACGCCTCAGATGTCTGCGAGGAGTTATGAACGCGGACTAGCGCGACAAGCTCTCCAAAAACGTCATTGACACGCAGACACGAAGAAGTTGTCAACCAATCTACAACGCCGTCGGTTTAACGCTCGGTCACGTGTTGCGCCGCCACTGCCCGGTCGGTGGACACGTGAAAAGGCGTTGAAGGATAAGAAGACGTCGTAGAAGACTAAGGAGACGCTGAAGAAGAAAAAACATGAAAATCTGGATCAGCGGTCGTGGAGCGCCGTCACCATGTACAGGTTGCCACTGCCCGGTCGCTGGAAAACGTGGATAACCACCATCAAGGAGGTAATAATTATGCTTCGATTTGCGTTTCAGGTGAACAACCAACTGGACGATGTCGAAAAGAAGCTGAACACAGGGCGCATCCGAAACTACTAACTTCGCCCTGCCCCGGGGATAGACTGGTGTTTGTAATGGCTGTAATAAAAACCCTTCTCCACCATGGACCTCTCGATTCTTTGCTGACTGGAATTTTTTTGTAAAAATAAAGTAAATAACGACGTCGGGTCGATGAAATAGCCAGGCACTACTCCTATTGCCAAGAGTAGTAGTAGTAGTCTTCATGGAAATACCAAACAAAAGAAGCGAAGGTCGAGTTGGCAGCACCAGGGTTGGTAAATGGCGATGGATTCCAGCTCCCTGAGGTGTTCCATCGTATTGATTTGAGGGTCTCTCGCGATCTCACGATGCCCCCCTCTCTTTCGACAGATCCCCCGATGGAGCTGTTGCTGAACGCGAACCCACTGTTCCATGCTGTCGACAAGCGACGTCTCGACGGCGCCTTCATGATCAGTCTAGATCCGACGATCAGCGGACCCACCGCGCGTGAACCCATCACGGTCGATGAGGTGTTTGGCAAGTTATTTGCGGCGTACATTTCAGCTAGACTGGGTGTGTCTCGACACAAATAAGGAATGACTGAATTGCGATATGCCGCCGTTCTTGTTGGCATTGAGCGATATAGTCTACGCATTGGTCGGAGAGATTTACACTTTGATAAACTTGAATAGACGAAATGTCACCGAAATCATGCACACGGAAGATATTTGCTAAATATTTCATTATCATTCATGAATTGTAGACAATCTACTATACATATCAATAACCAGATGATTTTTCATTCGAAACGAGTCTTTAATTTGAACAAAAAAACTTTCCTGAACAAATCGCGCTGTGTGGTAGTCTTATTGGTGCCGAAATTGACAAATATAATTAATTCGGGATTTGACCTTTTGGCACTGAATCCCAGATCCCGTGACCTTGTAATTATTAAAATGGCGTCGCGTTGAACTTGACCGATTTGTGATCTGGGTCGATATCGAGGCTCTTGAGCCTGACCAATTATCTCCCTTTCCCAAGGGGTGCTCATAATCTTCGTACTAATTTAAAATTGACCCCAAATGACGCACTTTGACTGATTAAAGGACAAATTGAAAATTGACAGAAACTAAAAAAGGTTTAGCTGCACATTTTACTTGGTTTAAGCTCGGTTGTCGACAGCACGCGACAATTATGCCTAGCATAGCCAGGCCACTAGAAAACAACCGACTGTTAAAAATAACGCCGAGAAATTTCGATTTTGAGCTCGAAGCGAAATTATGGAGTGAAGGGATTTCAGGAGCGTCAACATCGGCTCTCGGGGAAAATGTAATGGAGATGCAATTTGATCTCGCCCAACTACTCACGTATTATCAGCGACCATTGGCAGGGGAGTCGATAAGGGAAGTAGTGACCCACACTGACCACAGTTCTCTATGCTCGTTTATCCTCGCAGAACACATCAGGGATATTCGAGATCCCGAGCACCCTCACAGCCTCGAGGTCCTCGGAGTGGTGCGAAAGAGTGACCTTGAGGTCAAGGACACGGAGGGCGACTCCGGCCCCGCCATTGTGAGTGTCACCTTCACACCCACCATTCCCCACTGCAGCATGGCCAACCTCATCGGGCTCTCCATCAGGGTGCGACTGGAGCGCTCACTGCCTCGCCGTTTCAAGGTGCGTTCCTTCTCCCCACTCCTACTTCTCCATCTCCTCCCACAAAACGGAGCCGCCCAGACACTCAGCAGCAAAGATAACACCATCGCAGCAATCAATAAATAAGGCTACTGAATATATTTAAGTAACCCGTCATTTATGGGAAAGAAAATAACCTGGTATTTTGACCCCTCCTACTCTAGATCCGCGTACGCATAGCCGATGGCAGTCACGATACCGCCGACGACATCAACAAACAGCTGGCTGACAAGGAACGGATCGCCGCTGCCATGGAGAATGTCTCGTTAGCCCGAATGGTCAACCAGTGTCTCGAAATGCCCAGTGTGGGCTAAAGACCTCCCTGCAACAAAAAAAGCTTCTACCTCTGTGTATCGTTTTTTTCGTCTCGGGGTGACAAAAGTCGTAGTCTCATGATCCAAACAGTAATACCCCCCCAATGCAGTTGTTATTGTTGCGGTGAATCTGGTTTGATCATTTAATAATTAAAACGATAATCGCCTTATTAAGGTCAAAAAAGGTATAAAAACAGTTTCTGCTTTCTCACTTAACTTCTCCCGGTGAAACTAAAAATGTGGGGGCAACAGCGAATGCCTGAATAGCAGCGATGTGTCGGGGGAGAATTTTGGGTGTCTACCGCGCAATCCCATGCGTCACCTGACGAACGACCTTGAAACCCGTGCACGTGTCCAAGCGCACTCGCTCGAACCATACCGATCGATAAGCACGCCGGATTTCGTGACGCGCGCGCGACCACAGACGCACTTGTTCACCGCGTCAAGGTGAAGGGTCAATGGCGAAGGTAAGCATCCCCTCACCTGCCCAGCATCTCCATTCCCTGTCTAACACACCCTCCCGTTTGCGTTCATTTTCAGTCGGTTGTCAGGGAGGTGATCTGTATTCACATTGGTCAGGCTGGAGTTCAGATTGGAAACGCATGTTGGGAGCTGTTTGGCCTCGAGCACGGCATTCGCCCCGATGGATTTTACTACGACGGCTACGAACCCTGCGACAGTTCCTTTCTCACCTTCTATAACGAGACGGCTCACGGGAAATTCGTGCCCCGCTCTGTCTTTCTTGATCTGGAGCCAACTGTCATCGGTGAGTGGGTGCATTGGTTATGTAGAGGGCTTCACGTAGGTTTAGGAGTAGTCTTCGTAGTAGTAGTCGTAGTAGTGGCAGTAGTCGTCGTAGTAGTAGTCGTCGTCGTCGTTGTAGCAGTGGCAGTCTTGGTGGAAGTAGTCGTAGGTTTAGTAGTAGTGGTAGTAGTAGTCGTCGTAGGTTTAGTAGTAGTAGTCGTCGTAGTAGTGGTAGTAGTAGTAGTCATCGTCGTTGTAGCCGTGGCAGTCTTGGTAGAAGTAGTCGTAGGTTTAGTAGTAGTCGTCGTAGGTTTAGTAGTAGTCGTCGTAGGTTTAGTAGTAGTCGTCGTAGTAGTGGTAGTAGTAGTAGTCATCGTCGTTGTAGCAGTGGCAGTCTTGGTAGAAGTAGTCGTAGGTTTAGTAGTAGTGGTAGTAGTAGTAGTAGTCGTCGTAGGTTTAGTAGTAGTCGTCGTAGGTTTAGTAGTAGTCGTAGTAGTGGTAGTAGTAGTAGTCATCGTCGTTGTAGCAGTGGCAGTCTTGGTAGAAGTAGTCGTAGGTTTAGTAGTAGTGGTAGTAGTAGTAGTAGTAGTAGTCGTCGTAGGTTTAGTAGTAGTCGTAGTAGTGGTAGTAGTAGTAGTCATCGTCGTTGTAGCAGTGGCAGTCTTGGTAGAAGTAGTCGTAGGTTTAGTAGTAGTGGTAGTAGTAGTAGTAGTAGTAGTCGTCGTAGGTTTAGTAGTAGTCGTCGTAGGTTTAGTAGTAGTCGTAGTAGTGGTAGTAGTAGTAGTCATCGTCGTTGTAGCAGTGGCAGTCTTGGTAGAAGTAGTCGTAGGTTTAGTAGTAGTGGTAGTAGTAGTAGTCGTCGTAGGTTTAGTAGTAGTCGTCGTAGGTTTAGTAGTAGTCGTCGTAGTAGTAGTAGTAGTAGTAGTAGTAGTAGTAGTAGTAGTAGTAGTAGTAGTCATCGTCGTTGTAGCAGTGGCAGTCTTGGTAGAAGTAGTCGTAGGTTTAGTAGTAGTGGTAGTAGTAGTAGTCATCGTCGTTGTAGCAGTGGCAGTCTTGGTAGAAGTAGTCGTAGGTTTAGTAGTAGTGGTAGTAGTAGTAGTCATCGTCGTTGTAGCCGTGGCAGTCTTGGTAGAAGTAGTCGTAGGTTTAGTAGTAGTCGTCGTAGGTTTAGTAGTAGTCGTCGTAGGTTTAGTAGTAGTCGTCGTAGGTTTAGTAGTAGTCGTCGTAGTAGTGGTAGTAGTAGTAGTCATCGTCGTTGTAGCAGTGGCAGTCTTGGTAGAAGTAGTAGTAGTGACTGTCGAACCGGCTTCTACAGACAGCTATTTAGACCCCGCCAGTCTCAACTCAACCCAGTAGTAGTCGTAGCATAAGTAGTAGTAGTAGTCGTCCCAGATGCCCAGTGGCTAGACAGGAATAGCGAGGGCGCTCCGAGGAGATGCCTTTCTGGTGGGTCTGGGGACGCCGGCATCTACCCTTTTTTGTGGGAGTCCTGTTCTTCCTGCTGATTTGTGTGACATCGGGGAGTCGCTGTTTTCTCCTGCAGATGAAATTCGCACCGGTTACTACAGACAGCTCTTCCATCCCGACAGTCTGATCTCGGGCAAGGAGGATGCGGCGAACAACTTCGCGCGCGGCTACTACACCGTCGGCGAGTCCATCATCGACAACACCCTGAACCAGATTCGCCGAATCGCCGACACCTGCCACATGCCTCAGGGCTTCCTCATCTTCCACTCGCTGGGGGGCGGGTCGGGCTCCGGCTTCTGCTCCCTCCTGGTGCAGCGTCTCTCCGAGGACTACCGAAAGAGGACCAAGATCGAGCTCTGCGTCTACCCGGCGCCTCGTCTCGCCTCTGCCATGGTGGAGCCCTACAACGCCATCCTCACCACCCACTACTGCATCGAACTCTCGGAGGTCTGTTTTCTCATGGACAACGAGGCGGTGTGGGACATTTGCCGGCGCAATCTCGACATCAAACGGCCCACATTCACCAACATCAACAGAATCCTCGCCCAGATCATCTCCTCGCTGACAGCGGCCCTCCGGTTCGAGGGACAGCTAAACGGCGACCTCACCGAGTTCCAGACCAACTTGGTGCCCTACCCGCGGATCCACTTCCCCCTCATCACCTTCGCCCCCATAGTGGCTGCCGAGCGGGCCTACCACGAGACCAACACCATCGACCAGATCACCAAAGCCTGCTTCGAACCGGCCAACTCGTTCGTCAAGATCGACCAGCGCAACGGGAAGTACATGGCCGTGTGTCTGCTCTACCGCGGCGATGTCGACCCGGCGAGCGTCAACATGGCGACGGCGACCATCAAGGCGGCCAACTCCATCCAGTTCGTCGACTGGTGTCCCACCGGCTTCAAGGTCGACATCAACAACCAACCAACGGCCGCCGTTCCCGGCGGTGACCTTGCCCGCGTCCTCCGTACCTGCTGCATGCTGGCCAATAGCACGGCAATATCGGAGGCATTTGTGCGCATTGACCGCAAATTCGACCTCATGTTCAAGAAGCACGCCTTTGTCCACTGGTACGTCGGAGAGGGCTTGGAGGAGGAGATGTTCATCAGCGCTCGCCAGGATCTGGCCGCCTTGGAACAGGACTACGAGGAGGTCGGCTATGACACCAAGGACTAGGACACGAAAATCAATTTGGATTTTAAGGGCGCGTTGGCTCTCCCGCGAGGTTCTTCTGTCGATACCCCCACCACCACCACCAACGCCCCTACGAGGCTGTTGTTTGAATCAGACAAATTATTTCACCCCATTGCATTTCGTCCCTGCCATTCTCTGTTTCTGTTGTGTGTGTCGTCGTCGTCGTCTTCTTCTCACCCACGCGCGCACACAAACTTGGTTTCACAATTGCGGAGACTTGATAATAAAGAATTGATGGGATCCAGGCTCTTGCAGTCAACAAAACGGCATTTGATTGCCGTGTGTGAGCAGTCTTCGCTGGTTGGGTGCGTCTTCTTCTCTTCCTTCCTCAACGTCTTCTTCTCGTCCGTCAACGTCTTCTTCTCCTCTTCCTCCAACGGATTCTTCTTCTTCTCCTCCTCTTTCAACGGCTTCTTCTCCTCCTCCTTCAACGTCTTCTCCTCCTCCTCTTTCAACGGCTTCTTCTCCTCCTCCTCCTTCAACGTCTTCTCCTGTTCCTCCTTCAACGGCTTCTTCTCCTCCTCCTTCAACGTCTTCTCCTCTTCCTTCTTCAACTTCTTCTCCTCTTCCTTCTTCAACTTCTTCTCCTCTTCCTCCTTCAACGTCTTCTCCTGTTCCTCCTCCAACGTATTCTCCTCTTCCTCCTTCAACGTCTTCTCCTGTTCCTCCTTCAACGTCTTCTCCTGTTCCTCCTTCAACGTCTTCTCCTCCTCTTTCAACGGCTTCTTCTCCTCCTCCTTCAACGTCTTCTCCTGTTCCTCCTTCAACGTCTTCTCCTCTTCCTTCTTCAACTTCTTCTCCTCTTCCTTCAACTTCTTCTCCTCTTCCTCCTTCAACGTCTTCTCCTCTTTCTTCTTCAACGGATTCTTCTTTTCCTCCTCTCCCCTCGACGCGGATGGCTCCTGTCACGAATCGTAGCCGCCCACGCGCGGCGATCGGAACAGATGGTGATCCAGTTATGTTTCCAATGACGAATCCTGTAGATCTCCTTGACGGTACTGATCCACGTTTTCGGGTGTCCACCGGCCCGGCAACGCCAAAAAGTGCATGGTTACGGCGCAGGAGAGAGGTTGGTGAGGTCTGTCGCTGGGCGGCGCAGAATGTGGCCGAAGCACTGCAGCCACAGACGACGTTGCAAAAGGTCAACAGCTCCTCCGGGTTTGGAATGCGACGCATTATTTAGTCGTTGGAGAGCTTTTTGTCCCAGACCGCTTTCAGGATTCGTCGCAGTGATCGAATACTTCCAATCTCCTGGTGACTTCGACGCGCAATGGCCAGGTTTCACAGCCGTAAGTAAGAATATATCGGGTAGCGGCTTATCTCAGTTGGCCTCACTGCCGCAAAGCATTCCTTACGATTTCGAATCGTAGTTTGACACCTTCGCTAGATCCAGGCGTTCTACACCCGATTCGACGGTGTCCATGGACGTTGGGGGTGAATGACGGCGTATAGAAAGCTCCATTTCTGGCCGGCGTAGGCCGACAGCTTCTCTGAGTCCAGTTTGAAACTCATCGGAAAATGATTGTGTACTTAAATTGAAGAGTAGTATGCCATTATAATCTGCATTGAACAACATTTTCACACGAAGTCCTGAAATGTGCCGTTCACACCCAATCGACGAAGGTAAATGATATCAATGTAAAAAATATATAATAATCTAACCGTGAATGCAATAAATTTAATATTTATAGAGAGATAAATTGTTAATAGATTCTCTAACATCTCTCATGGGCTATTTTGACAGCCGCAATTATATCCTGGGACTTAGGCATTCTGATTTTCGTGATCAACAGAGTTCGAACAGTGGTCAGATGCATAAAGAATCGGATCACTTTAATTTGTGGAATCTGAGCTGAATTAAAATTGTTGACACAATGGCCCTTCTGACAATTTGGACTTCAGAATTTAAATTATTAGTTTGATATATTTGACTAAGGACAGTTGGGGCGAATAAATAATTTATGCAAATTAAATTGACAAGACGCGATCAGGGCAGTGTTTGCAGATTCACCTTAGAGTGAGAAATGTTGGATTTTCGGTGCCGAAAAGCTTCTTTGGTGAATCAGTATCTATCATCGATAGCAAAAGATATTCTGTCCCGATTGCCAATTTCGAATTAATTTATCCTTCTCATCCTTCTCCGAGGAAGAATCTGAGGTTTTAGTGGACGACTCAATGGTAATCGATGTCTTGTTTTAATTTTTTGGAATAAAATTTAGAACAAACAAAAAAGTGTTTCACTGAAATTGGTGATTTTACATTGACATGCTAACTACGCGTCTCTTGATTGGTTGGGTTGTCGTATTTTACATTTTGTGACAATTTGTTGATGGAACGACGACGACGACGAAGATGCCGCTTAAGTGAATGCGTGAAGGTTTAGAGCTTGGAAAGCGCGTAATACGAGAACAATTTCTATTGGCTGTCAGCAAATCAACTCGGAATTGCAACACGAAATTCCGCCAGTTCATCTCTCGACTGAATTCTGTAGGACCTTGGGTCCATGGCAGCCGCTGAGCCATGGAAGGAAGCCATGGAATCGATGAACGCCTCGAGTCTGGCTCGTGCCTCAACGCCAATCTTAACAGCCATGGAAGACATACAGAAGACATGAAATTTAATGTTACTAGCGTGTATCCCTGGGGCAATCGGTTAATCGGGAGTTCACGAGAAGCAGCTCTCGATATTGCAGAAATTACTTCTTGTCGAAATGCCTGCGTGTATGCTTTTATCATGCTCACCCAAATATATAATGATATATTAGACACGTCTAAGGACTTTCGTCGCCTTTTACCCTGCAAGGAAGTTGCAGAAGATGAATAAGGAGAAGGGGGAGTGGAGTGGAGTAAACAGTTTTTGATTGGTTCTGCGGTCTTATTTTACGGATTTTCCGGAAATTAACAGAAACGCGACTTCTTCGTAATTGTCAATAAATAAAATCGGTACAATTTAAAGGGTCTTCGTCGCCTTTTACCCCGTAAGGAAGTTGCAGAAGGAGAATAAGAAGAAGGGGAGTGGAGTGGAGTAAACAGTTTTTGATTGGCTCTGCTGTCTTATTTTACGAATTTTCCGGAAATTAACAGAAACTCGACTTCTTCGTAATTGTCAATAAATAAAATCGGTACAATTTAAAGGGTCTTCGTCGCCTTTTACCCCGTAAGGAAGTTGCAGAAGAAGGAGGAGGTGGATAAGGCGAGCGAACCGGTTTGGAAAGCGCGTAATTGCGGTCTAGTTTTCAGCCGACAGCTCCCAGGTTGTTGGGCCACGGAGGGAGATGCAATTGAAGCTGGTGGCATAGACAAATGCCAACAACTGCTTCGCTCATTCCGCCAACGAAATTCCACTTAATTTGCACCTTGAAAACCTCACCCCCGCCAGCTCCCATTCCTCCTCCACGAATTCAGCGCGCGGCGCAAATTCCGTTTTTTTTAAATTTCTCTGCAAAATAAACTCCCCGTGGGTGTCGCAGTGAGCGAAAAGGATGGACGGATGGTGCGGCGTCAGCTGCCGTTGAAACCGTTTAGCTGAAGCTGGGAAAACGGAAAAAGAAGCTTCTGTTCGCTTCTGAAATAATTTTGTAGCCTCCCAAACCCCCCCGACTGGTTGACAAATGACGCTGTCGTAAAGCTGGCGAACTTGAATGATATCCATCATGCGAGGCGTTGGTGTAAAAATTGTGCCGTTATTCACCCACTTATGAATGTCACATTTTTTCGAAATTAAAAAAAACCACCTTCGATGGCAGAGTTCGATATCTTGATACGCGTGTCGATTGGAGATCGCAAGTAGCCAGGTGTCATGTTGCATAATATAAACACCGTTTTCAAGGTAACTTGCGATTGGTGAGCAACCTTGAATACGGAGTGCTCGGCAACTTGCTTTGGGTCGATTTAAACAAAACCAATCATTTGGGTTCGAGCGTGATTTATAAAGCGTAAAGTTTGCGGCGATTTTAGAAATAATAATATTCGTTTTAATAAAAAAAATATCAGCATTAAAATGTACAACCAAATAAATGGATACATGAAGTTGTGATTGGGCAAAGAAGATTCACTCGATTCGAGATCAGCCTGCGGACGAAGAATCACGTCGAAGATACCAGGAGATTGGAAGTATTTTGTGTCTGCGGCGAAACTGAGAAAGAAGACGCCACTTGGCAAATATCTTGAAGCTGTCAGCCGTTCTACAACGCTGTCGGCTGCAGGCACGATCAGAGTCGAAATGAAACGCGCGGTCTTTCAGTCCGGTTACGAAATGCACCGCTGGTTTTAAAGTAACCCTGGGGCGGAAATCGCAGGAAAAACAAATTTCAGGAAGAGTGGGGATTTGTTGGCAGGTGTTGTCACGTCACATCTCGCGACGATGTGCCTCAACATCTGCTCTTATTGGTGGAGACACAATTTGAGGCCACTCGACAACCTAGTCGGTGGGGATTGGACTGCGGTTCAATGGCCGCCATTGCACGTTTGAAAAACTTAATATACTTTTTGGGTTTAATTTGCACTTCTTGCAAATTTATCTCGTTGTAATTTCGTTTATTCCTGCCTAATAATTATGCATCTTCTAGGTATCATCGATACTTCATGTATCATGTTTGTGTGATGTAAATTTTAATGCTGAAAGTTTTCGGCCTCCTATACATAATAAATCGAATACCATTATTATTATTATTATTGAAGCAATAATCGTCATCGACCTATTTCGACGAAATTGTAATCAGTGTTACTGCTATGGACCGGTGAAGCTGTTTGGAATCATCTATCCTCGCTTTTATGGGAATCGCAATTTAGACGCGCAGTGTGAATGGATGCGGGGATTTGTAGCTACAGAACCACGTGAATAGCTTTCGATATTTTGGATAATTTGTCCGACTGGACAAGGAGTGTCCATTTACGAAAGAATCTGACAGAAATATGCAGTCAAGAAGATCCCCTTCGCGCGAAGGACAATTGGCTGTGCCATTGACAATAATTGAGAAAATGAAAGGTATCGTTGAATCATATTACTTAACTCAGACAGCTCCGATCAGTAGTGAGTTGCGAAGGAAAATCATCAAACTTGTTGACAATCGAACGAACATTAAGAGTTGAAGTTTGTGCTGGAGAGCATTTACGAATGAAATTCAGCCAACCAGCTGGATCATGTTTTTGAATCGACCTTTTCGGAAATAAAATCACTAATCCTAAGAGGCTGATCGATAGATTAATTACAATTTTATTTTTGAGACAGAGATTCGAGACGTTGAACTGTCTTTGATAGAATTGCTTCGACGATCAAACATTTTCGGCATCCGTGATGAATGTTTTGTGAATAAATGAATTAAGTAAAGTTTAAATCAACAATAATCTCGTTTTCTAGTGGTCTGGCTATTCTCTCCATTCAAGAAATCATCGTTCAACGCCACTTCAATAATTGTTCACTAATCGCTGCTCGTATTTTAAGTGACCCCTCCCATCCCCTCTATCCCAGTTTATCGGAATGTAAATCTCTTCGACCAATGCGCCGTCCATACCGTTCAATTCCAACAAGAACGGCGGCATATCGAAATTCGGTCATTCCCTATTTGTCCCGATTTTTATTATCACCAGAGCCGGTGAAACAGGAACTGAAAGAAAATTTTCACATCTAATACTTGTCGTATTGCCTATTTTTACTGCTGAAAGTTTTGGTCCTCGTGACCTCAATAAAGCCACTTCAATTATTATTATTATTATTATTAAGAACTTGGTAGATTAAAGTTTTGATTGAATCTTTAATAAAATGGATTAAATGGCATTACAGGAGCTTATGTTTCAAATTACAATTAAACACCAATTTGAATAGATATTATGATATTTCATTCATCGTATAAAGTATAGTGTTTACAATTTATGCTTTGAAAAATGTCACATCGAAATTCCAGACCGGGCCAACGATATCAGGATCTGTCATTCATCATGCACTGTAGGAAGTCTACAATTACTGAAACCCGCTACCTTGAAATTCCACAGAGCCAACGATATTATGAATTTATTGCGAACGAAATTCTGGTGAAGAATAATCTCGTGGAATTTTGAATCAATTTGACCGCCAAAATCGCCGAATAAAACGCATTTTTCAGTGAGATCGTCTCACAGAAATAATTCGGCCCATTTACGCTCGAATTAAATCTAAAATGTCACCGAACAATCAATACCTAGAACAATTGCAATAAATTGTGGACCCTCTGCAATAAATACCAATAAAAAGTATTCTTTTCAGATGGGTGTTTAATTGGAATTTGAAAACGCAACTCGAATTTGAATGTCCCGCTACAACTTACCCACAATTAATCAATTAAAACAAATCCGATTTTGCACCCGATCTCACCACACCGACCACTTCGAGTTATATGGCTTCATTGAACGCCGTTTCCTCATCTTCAATCACTTCAGGTCAACAGGAAAACGTCCTTCTTGATAAATGGGACACTCAAAATTTATTTGTCGGGCAAATTAATCAAGTCGACCCCGCTCCCACCAATGCTCTGCCGCGATTGGATAGCGTCGATAACGTTGAACCCCCTCCAAAGGACCCAAACGACAGTAGCCCGTCTTCCAACCAATAGGCATCGGCCTTCAATCATGCTCCTGCAATTGCTTGAAATTCGAGGTGATCGCGACAGTTTGATAAGGGTGTCTGGGCACAGATGAAGCTGGTAGTTTATAAGACGTGGAGTTTCAACAACACCCCAGTGATGCATATAACAATCTGGTCGTTGTTAGGCGCTGTCTATTGCATATATCTAAAGAAGGCCGAACAATCTAACTTTGGGATTGTTCGGCAACCATGAAAAAAGGTTGTCTGCTCCGTTCTGTGGCTTTAAACGCTGGAGAATTCCGCAGAAACGATTCTCGTCATCATAGACATGGTTGGAGTGGAAAGCTGGCACCATTAAGTGAAAATGGTTCGTCTGAACACTCCAACACAAACACCTTGATGACACTCGTCTGGACAAAAACCCGTCAAATGACGAAGGCGATTGGAGAATTATTTAATTGACAACAAGTTAATCATAGCTTTCGTCCAGATGCAGCTTTCGAATCAAAGGCGTCTGACCTGCGCAGAAACTGGAAATCTTCTTCTTCTTGAACTCGTCATCTGCAATTTGCGCATAGTGACCTACTTGTGCACTGATTATCGTCAAGAGACCACCCAATTAAAGGTGCTGGTAACCAACAAGCAGCTCCGGTTTTATGTATCAGTTGTCATTTATCGATTCTCCTATATCGGTTCAACTGGAGCGGTTATTTTTCGTTCCGAAATATCGACTCTCTATCGGTTCAATAGTATATCTTATATGATCAGAGAATGACGCTGACCAAACGAGTTCTGCAATTGGTGATTCCGAAGGCCGCTAAAAGGCGCTGTTTTTCGGCAATTGAAGAATTGGGCAGTTTGCACGTTTGGCCAGCCACTTCTCCCAGCTGATTTCCCACCAACCCAAGTCCAATCTGCCACCAGCCCAGCCCAGTCAACCCAACACCCAACGCTTGGACGATGCAAAGTGGATTTTCACCCAACTTTGCTTCCTGACACCGTCAGCTGTTCCCACAGAAGGCCTCAGCCCCCGTTCGGAGGAGGAGGAACAGGTTTGCGGCAGCAAAATCACTTCGCCCAGTCCTCCTCCACCACCCCCCCACGGCCC
The DNA here is from genome assembly GCA_028672205.1 of Proteocephalus fallax. Lineage (NCBI taxonomy): Eukaryota > Metazoa > Platyhelminthes > Cestoda > Proteocephalidea > Proteocephalidae > Proteocephalus > Proteocephalus fallax. The sequence continues at coordinate 310,885 of JAPUBX010000931.1, read as the reverse complement.
AACTGTTACCTCGCGCATCGCGAATTAATATTTTCCTGTGGCAACTGCAGCAGCAGCAGCTGCTGCTAACGAGAGGGGGGCTGGAGGGGGGTGTTGGAGGGGGGTGTTGGAGGTGCTTGTGGGTCAGCTGCCCCGTCCACTTCATCATCATTATCGGGGCAAGTGTGAAATGGCTTATTTTAGGGCGGAGATCGTGAAAAACGTGACGTGGGCGCTCAAAGCGGCAGCATGGCGGCGACACCGAAACGTGAAACGGGAATGCAACAGGCGTGTGTAAACTTCATTCAACTTGGCCACCATCACCACCGCCCCCACGTGCCATCCGTTCAGAACGCGCGGAGATTCCGCTGACGAAAGTTGGCAATCGCGACGGTTCGACGAACCACCTGTCCTTGGGCACAGGAAGAATCGGGCGAGGAGGAGGAGGAGGAGGAGGAGGAGGAGGAGGAGGAGGAGGAGGAGGAGGAGGAGGAGGAGGAGGAGGAGGAGGAGGGAAGAAGAGGAGGAGGGTGATAGGGAGAAGGAAAGGGGCTGAAACGACCGAAGTGACAGACACAGATCGATTAGCGATGTGGCCCGTAATCCAGCGACGAGGAGACTGTCGGATGATGGCGGAAACCGTACACTACTACTTATACAACTTCTATTCCCAAGAGTAGTCTTCGTGGAAATGCCAACACCCGTGAAGCAGCAGTCGGCCACTTCCTCCTCCTCCTCCTCCTCCTCCTCCTCTTCGGGTGGTGCTTATATTACTCCTATTCCAAGAGTAGTCTTCGGCAAATGCATCCCTGAGAAAGGCGGCTGGTAAGCTTTTCATCGACTACAATATTGCCAAGACTTTCTTTTGGCATTGCAATGAGTCGTTAAGGATGCATAAAATGGAACAGAAACCCCGTGTTGACAAAAAGGCGAGGTTACAGCCATCACGGCTTTTATTTTGCTTCGCGTACTCGTTCATAATCAAGGTCACGGGGTGATGCGCGAATAGGAATGCGGTTGTACAAAATGGGGCATAAATTGTTCAAAAATATATATATATATAATGTAAGTATGTCTGTCTGTCTGTCTGCCGACAGGTCAGTAGTCTGGTTGCACTTGCTGGTTGAAGTATCCCGGATGAGGTCGATGATGGTACGGCGGAGGATATGGCGGAGGGTAAAAGTATTGGCGGTTCTGCGGCGGCGGCAGACCAGGAGGGTAGGCGGACCAATGGGGGTTCAGTTGCGCGGGATCCCAAAAGGGCCGATCTGGAGCCCCTAAATTGGGTGGATTCAGCGGAGGTGGTTGAGCGAGGGGGGAAGGTGCGGAGAGGTGCTGTCGTTGGGCGGGACTTCCGCCTCCAGCAGAATTGTCGTCGGCATCGTCTGGGTGTGGACACTGCTGGTCGGAATCACCATCTCCTCACACTCCTCATCCTCCTCCTCCTCCTCATCCGCATCCTCATCGTCCTCCTCCCCCTCCTGGCCGTCCGCGACCGCTTCGTCGCCGCGTGGAAGTCCGGGCACTCGTGGACGTGGTTCACCGGCGCCCGTTTTCGGGGACCACGTCATCTTGTTCTCCTTTTTGAGGCGTCGTCTCGCGTTCGCGAACCACGTGGAAACCTTTAAAGTCGACCATAATTAGGGTTTGTTTTACACGTTATTGAAGCTTACCGTCCAACTGCACACGAGTAGTGGTGATTACGGGTTGCTCTATGCGGTTGTTATGTGCGGCTTCAATAATTAAAGTCTACTTATTTTTCTAGTTGAAGAAGCAGCAGTAGTAGCAGTAGTAATAGTAGTAGTCGTAATAGTAGTAGCTGCAGCTGCAGTAGTAGTAATAGCAGTAGCAGCTGTAGTAGTAGTAGTAATAATAGTAGTAGTAGCAACTGTAGTAGTAGAAGTAGTATTAGTAGTAATTGTAGTTTTATTAGTAGTAGCAGTAGTTGTAGCAGTAATAGAAGTAGTAGTAGTATTGGTAGTTTTAGTATGCAGTAGTATTCGTAGTAATATTAGTTTTAGTAGTAGTAGCAGTAGCAGTAGTGGTATTCGTAGCAATCGTAGTAGTAGTAGCAGCTGTATCAGTGGTAGTAATAGTAGTAATAATAGTAGTAGCAGCTGCAGTTGTAGTAATAGCAGTAGCAGCTGTAGTAGTAGTAGCATAAGTAGTATTAGTAGTAATAGTAGTTTTATTAGTAGCTGCAGTAGTAGTAATAGTAGTAGCAGGTGTAGTAGTAGTAGTAGCATAAGTAGTATTAGTAGTAATAGTAGTTTTATTAGTAGTACCAGTAGCTGTAGCAGTAATCGAAGTAGTAGTAGTAGTAGTAGTAGTTTGGTAGTTGTAGTAGCAGTAGTAGTAGTAGCAGTAGTAGTAGTAGTAGTAGTAGTAGTAGTAGTAGTAGTAGTAGTAGTAGTAGTAGTAGTAGTATTAGTAGTAATAGTCGTTTTAGTAGCAGTAGCTGTAGTAGTAATAGAATTAGTTATCGTAGTAGTAGTAGTAGTAGTAGTAGCAGCTGTATCAGTCGTAGTAATAATAATAATAGTAGTAGCAGTTGTAGTAGTAGTAGTAGTTGCAGTAGTAGTAGTAGTAGTAGTAGTAGTAGTAGTAGAAGTTGCTAGTGTACAGTAAGGTTTCCGTTCGAAGACTGCAGTAGACTCACCTGATTGAAGCTCATTTTGGTCGTGATGGCGAGTATGACCTTTTCGCCCTTGATGGGGTAGGGATTGGTTATGTGGTCATTGAGCCAAGTCTTCAGGGTCGCTGTTGATTCTCGGGTCGCGTTTTTACGCCGGGGACAACTAGCCCTTGTAGCACCATCTCCACGATCCACCATCGGACGTCTACAAGGGATGCGACTGTGGTTAACCTCGTGTCGCCGTCTAAATATTACATCACAAAGCATTTCGGGCTTTGAGGGTGAAACAATTGAGAGATTTGGGGTGAAGTTGGATTTCGAAATGACAATTTCATTCTTCAATGAAGTCGATAGGGTCAATACTAGTCGGCTAGACATGTGAACAAACAGTCTAATAATCAACAGAGGTCAACGCCCACAACAGCGACAACAACAACAACTATTACTACTACGACTTCTACTACTACCACGCCAATTACTACTTCAAGTTCGGGTTCTTTCAAATACAAATAAAACACCCATTTGGAATGTAAAACCACCGTCGTAGAAGGTCTACAATTAATTAAAAATGTTTGTGAAATTTTAGATGAAAATTTGACATAATTGGGTCTATTGTTTCTGGCTTATTTGCATACACGCCAGCAATAAATTCATAATACCGTTGGCTCTGGGGAATTTCAAGGTAGCGGTTTTCAGAAATTGTAGACTTCCTACGATAGATCCTAATTTTCATTCAAAATGGGGGGTCCGTTGTAATTTGGAATCGCTCCTTGAAGGCCACTCTCCTGGAACATATCTGTGATCACTAGAGGTGACGAAAGTTCCGCCCCGCAGTTCAGGAAACACCAATCAACAGCGTCGACTTGTCATTGGTCAAAATGGCGCACCCCCCAAACGTCATCCTCCATTTTTTCTTCGACCCAAAGCGTGGGATTTTCTCCACCTCAGCGAAGTTTCGCGTTCAATTACCCAATTTGAATACCGTCGACTCTTTTTCTAGGTAGCTGGACTTCGGCTAAATTTAATTTGCCCTTCCACGGGGTTTGAAAAAACCCACAGTTCGGTGGAGCTGGGTCTTGCGGCATCAACAAATCGACAAAACAGGGCACCAAAAAACCTGGAGAGAAATAAGTAGTATCACATGGTTAAAAATTGCATCCGAACTAGGATCCCGTCTACCGGGCCGACTCTCAGCGATCCTCGAAACATTGGATCAATAAACGGATAAACATACCCATTCCCCCCAAAATACTACTACTAGAAGATGTTGCAATGCAGAATCATCCCTGTGGTGTGAATGCGAGTGAGATTGGCGAGTAAATAATCTTACCCCATCGGAGCGCAGACATAGTTTGGATGGCTTTGCAGGTACTGAATCAGTTGATGCTGGTGAAAAGGTGGCCTGTTGTCTGAGAGTGCGGGGAAACGATAGTCCGATCGCATTGGTGCTGTTGGTAGGAAATGTGTTGGCGGTCCAGTCTGGCTGAAGGGGGGCACGCTCTGATAGGTCTGCAGTGGCAGCATCTTTGAAGAGGTCGAGGGAATATCCATTTCTGCCCCGAAAGGTGTTGGGGGTCCAGTCTGGCTGAAGGGGGGCACGCTCTGATAGGTCTGCAGTGGCAGCATCTTTGAAGAGGTCGAGGGAATATCCATTTCTGCCCCGAAAGGTGTTGGGGGTCCAGTCTGGCTGAAGGGGGGCACGCTCAGATAGGTCTGCAGTGGCAGCATCTTTGAAGAGGTCGAGGGAATATCCATTTCTGCCCCGAAAGGTGTTGGGGATCCAGTCTGGCCGAAGGGGGCAACGCTCTGATAGGTCTGCAGTGGCAGCATCTTTGAAGAGGTCGAGGGAATATCCATTTCTGCCCCGAAAGGTGTTGGGGGTCCAGTCTGGTTGAAGGGGGGCACGCTCTGATAGGTCTGCAGTGGCAGCATCTTTGAAGAGGTCGAGGGAATATCCATTTCTGCCCCGAAAGGTGTTGGGGGTCCCGTCTGGCCGAAGGGGGCAACGCTCTGATAGGTCTGCAGTGGCAGCATCTTTGAAGAGGTCGAGGGAATATCCATTTCTGCCCCGAAAGGTGTTGGGGGTCCAGTCTGGCCGAAGGGGGTTACGCTCTGATACGTCTGCAATGGCAGCATGTTGGCAGAGCTCGAGGCAACATCCATTTCTGCCCCGAAAGGTGCTGGGGGTCCAGTCTGGCCGAAGGGGGTTACGCTCTGATACGTCTGCAGCGGCAGCATGTTGGCAGAGCTCGAGGCAACATCCATTTCTGCCCCGAAAGGTGTTGGGGGTCCAGTCTGGCCGAAGGGGGTTACGCTCTGATACGTCTGCAGTGGCAGCATGTTCGCAGAGCTCAAGGGAACATCCATTTCTGACACAAAGGGTGTTGGGGGTCCATTCTGGCTGAAGGGGACCACGCTTTGTCCATAGGTGACCTCAGTCTGTTGTGGCGGTGGCGGAAGAAACGGAGTTGGCGACATCTCACAAGGATGATATTCAGATAGACTGACAGCGGAGGTAGCGAAGGGGTTTGGATTCTGCTGGATGTATCTCTGGAAGGTGTCGGCCACACTTTTCGAGGCCTGGGGAATAACATCCTCTTGGGTGTTGGCATAGGGACTGATAGAGAGGGCCTGTGGATGATGGAGATGGTGCTGTTCGTAGTGCCGGGGGTAGTCAAGGGCCGACGGGGATGCGGCTTCCAGACTCGTGTAGGTCCTGCTGTGCGACCAATAGGGCGGCACTGCTATTTCCGATGGCTCCGATTGAGTCTGAGGGGTGAGGGCTGGAGCTACGTAGTCGGGTGAGGGCTGCTGGTGATTGCTGCTGTTGCTGCTGCTGCTGCCGAAACGACTAGCCTATAGGGGATCCGACGAAAATGGGAAAATGCGGGTGAATATTTCGACGAAAATTGGAAAATTCGGGAGCAATTCAACAGCTGCTGAACTGGCAGAGGTGCCGAACGACCAATTCACCCTCGGGCAAGACCACCCAGTGAAGCCGGCGTGCGATATAAGGCATCGCGGTGTTGGCGGCATTCTGGTGAATTTTAAACGCCAGCGGTGGCCACCCACAACGAATTCACGCGCACACTCACACACACACACACACACACACACACACTCTCTGCTCCTCCTCCTCCTCCTCCTCCTCCTCCTCCTCCTCCTCCTCCTCCTCCTCCTCCTCCACATCCTCCTCCTACACCATTATCATCAACATCGTCATCGCCTCTTTCTTGAAACTAACGAGCCCTACTACTGACGAGAGGCTGTTAATGATTGATTGAATTTCGCTGCAGATGTCGCCCAAACCGTCTGAAATCTTCCACCCGCGGTTTAGGGTTTTTGTATCGGAAGAGGGGGTGCCTTTGATGGGGGGGGGGTGCTGGGTGTGTGTCTGACTGCGACAACAGCTGACTGCGACCTGGGTGGTCAGTTTGCGCGATTCTGGAGGGCGGGCATGCTGCTGCTGCTTATATAGAAGTGGTTTGGCGTGTGTTTGCACATTTTTGTAAACAGTTATCCCATCCAACATGAGGGGGGCCCCTCGTTGTGCAATTTTTCGCGTTGAGGCAAGGGGCGTTTAAGTCGCACCTTCGTGGCGATGGAGAGGTTCCCGAGTGAATCTAGGCCGAGTGTGAAGAGCAGTAGGTGATAAGGAATAAAGGTTGAGGAGGTGTTGGAAGACCAGAAGAATGTGTGGAAGGTTGTTGAGGAGTAGAAAAATGAAGAGGTTTGGGAGAAAAGGTTCAGGAGGTGTTGGACGACGAGAAGGATGTGTGGAAGGTTGCGGAGGAGTAGAAAGTGGCGAAGAATTAGGAGAAAAAGAGGAGAAGGTGTTGGACGACGAGAAGGATGTGTGGAAGGTTGCGGAGGAGTAGAAAGTGGCGAAGAATTAGGAGAAAAGGAGGGGAAGGTGTTGGACGATGAGAAGGATGTGTGGAAGGTTGCGGAGGAGTAGAAAGTGGCGAAGAATTAGGAGAAAAAGAGGAGAAGGTGTTGGACGACGAGAAGGATGTATGGAAGGTTGCGGAGGAGTAGAAACTGGCGAAGAATCAGGAGAAAAAGAGGAGGAGGTGTTGGACGACGAGAAGGATGTATGGAAGGTTGCGGAGGAGTATAAACTGGCGAAGAATCAGGAGAAAAAGAGGAGGAGGTGTTGGACAACGAGAAGGATGTGTGGAAGGTTGCGGAGGAGTAGAAACTGGCGAAGAATTAGGAGAAAAAGAGGAGGAGGTGTTGGACAACGAGAAGGATGCGTGGAAGGTTGCGGAGGAGTAGAAACTGGCGAAGAATGAGGAGAAAAAGAAGAGAAGGTGTTGGACGACGAGAAGGATGTGTGGAAGGTTGCGGAGGAGTATAAACTGGCGAAGAATCAGGAGAAAAAGAGGAGGAGGTGTTGGACGACGAGAAGGATGTGTGGAAGGTTGCGGAGGAGTAGAAAGTGGCGAAGAATTAGGAGAAAAAGAAGAGAAGGTGTTGGACGACGAGAAGGATGTGTGGAAGGTTGCGGAGGAGTATAAACTGGCGAAGAATCAGGAGAAAAAGAGGAGGAGGTGTTGGACGACGAGAAGGATGTGTGGAAGGTTGCGGAGGAGTAGAAACTGGCGAAGAATTAGGAGAAAAAGAAGAGAAGGTGTTGGACGACGAGAAGGATGTGTGGAAGGTTGCGGAGGAGTATAAACTGGCGAAGAATCAGGAGAAAAAGAGGAGGAGGTGTTGGACAACGAGAAGGATGCGTGGAAGGTTGCGGAGGAGTAGAAAGTGGCGAAGAATTAGGAGAAAAAGAGGAGGAGGTGTTGGACGACGAGAAGGATGTATGGAAGGTTGCGGAGGAGTAGAAACTGGCGAAGAATCAGGAGAAAAAGAGGAGGAGGTGTTGGACGACGAGAAGGATGTGTGGAAGGTTGCGGAGGAGTATAAACTGGCGAAGAATCAGGAGAAAAAGAGGAGGAGGTGTTGGACGACGAGAAGGATGTGTGGAAGGTTGCGGAGGAGTAGAAACTGGCGAAGAATCAGGAGAAAAAGAGGAGGAGGTGTTGGACAACGAGAAGGATGCGTGGAAGGTTGCGGAGGAGTAGAAAGTGGCGAAGAATCAGGAGAAAAAGAGGAGGAGGTGTTGGACGACGAGAAGGATGTGTGGAAGGTTGCGGAGGAGTAGAAAGTGGCGAAGAATTAGGAGAAAAAGAAGAGAAGGTGTTGGACGACGAGAAGGATGCGTGGAAGGTTGCGGAGGAGTATAAACTGGCGAAGAATCAGGAGAAAAAGAGGAGGAGGTGTTGGACAACGAGAAGGATGCGTGGAAGGTTGCGGAGGAGTAGAAAGTGGCGAAGAATTCGGAGAAAAGGAGGAGAAGGTGTTGGACAACGAGAAGGATGTGTGGAAGGTTGCGGAGGAGTAGAAAGTGGCGAAGAATCAGGAGAAAAAGAGGAGGAGGTGTTGGACGACGAGAAGGATGTGTGGAAGGTTGCGGAGGAGTAGAAAGTGGCGAAGAATCAGGAGAAAAAGAGGAGGAGGTGTTGGACAACGAGAAGGATGCGTGGAAGGTTGCGGAGGAGTAGAAAGTGGCGAAGAATTCAGGAGAAAAAGAAGAGAAGGTGTTGGACGACGAGAAGGATGTGTGGAAGGTTGCGGAGGAGTAGAAAGTGGCGAGGAATTAGGAGAAAAGGAGGAGAAACAAGACCATCATCTCCCAATATACATCTGGGGATTGTATACGCAGATTCTAAACATCACTGTGGCTAAGCTGTGGGTTTCTCTTTGAAATTATTAATTAATTAACGGTAATATCCGGTCGAACAAGATATTAAACAATGTGTTGCGTTCTCGGCCGCAGGGGGCGAGGCTGTGAAAAAAACATGCTCACCTTCTCGAAGTGGGGGGGGGTCAAGGGGTCATTTGTTGTTAAGACGCGTCCCATGACCAATTATCTGGTCATGTAATCGGTGCGGGGTCGCTAGGTGCTTAATCGGTGTTTTCATCGGGGCGATTTTGGTCACCAAATCCTCCTTATCCGTGAATCGTTTAAACTCCGTTTAAAGGTCGCGTGCTTAAATAAAACCGCGTGACCGTCTCTTACCACTCGACGTGTAACAATCAAGAGGATAATTTTAAATTTTTCCGATTTTATTTATTGACAATTGCGAGGAAGTCGAGTTTCTGTTAATTTCCGTAAAATAAGACAGCAGAGCCAATCAAAAACGGTTACCTCTACTCCGCCTTCTCCTTATTCATCTTCTGCAACTTCCTTGCAGGGTAAAAGGCGACGAAAGTCCTTAGACGTGTCTAATATATCATTATATATTTGGGTGAGCATGATAGACGCATACACGCAGCCATTTCGAAACGAAGTAATTTCTGCAATATCGAGAGCTGCTTCTCGTGAACTCCCGATTAACCGATTGCCCCAGGGATACACGCTAGTAACATTAAATTTCACGTCTTCTGTATGCCTTCCATGGCCGTTAAGATTGGCGTTGAGGCACGAGCCAGACTCGAGGCGTTCATCGATTCCATGGCTTCCTTCCATAGCTCAGCGGCTGCCATGGACCCAAGGTCCTACAGAATTCAGTCGAGAGATCAACTGGCGGAATTTCGTGTTGCAATTCCGAGTTGATTTACTGACCGCCAATAGAAATTGTTCTCGTATTACGCGCTTTCCAAACTCTAAACCTTCACGCATTCACTTAAGCGGCATCTTCGTCGTCGTCGATCCATCAACAAATTGTCACAAAATGTCAAATACGACAACCCAACCAATCCAGAGACGCGTCGTTTGCATGTCAATGTAAAATCACAAATTTCAGTGAAACATTTTTGTTTGCTCTAAATTTTATTCCAAAAAAAAATTAAAACAAGACAGCGATTACCATTGAGTGGTCCACTAAAACCTCAGATTCTTCCTCGGAGAAGGATAAATCAATTCGAAATTTCCAATCGGGACAGACAGATTTACAAAGGAAGTGCGGTGGTTGCTAACTTTAACTATGCTGACTATTGTACCGCACTCCGTTAAAGGTCTCGGTTGGCTTATAGAGTTTTACCGGTATTACAGACAATTCGTCTATTCTTATATTCAGGGTTAATTCAACCCTCCAGGACGCAGGAAGCTTTCTTTTTTTATCGAGGTTACTAGGATCATAACTTATGGCATAAAAAATCACTGCTTCACCACTGGGTTGTATAAGTAGTATCTACAAAATTGCATGGTTGTTGTTTGTTAGAATCAAGTGAAGCACCATGAATTTGAGTCTGGACAATCTCTATATATCGATCCGTGACGGAGAACAGATTAGACGTTCTAACCTCGGCTGAGAATACTTAAATTATCTCCATTCCCTAACACGTGCCAATGGTAAGTATTATACGTAAATAAAAAAGAAATCGCTTTCTTTTACTCGCGACAAATAAGGAATGACCGGTATTAGTGGTGTATTTTGCATCTTAAACCAGTTGTTGCATTTTTAGTGATATTTTTTTTTAAAAAAACAGACAATTTATCATGAAACGAGAGCCATTTATCGTCATCTCGATAAGCGTTTTTGATACAAATAGCAGTCACTCGTAACGGCGGATTTCTACGAGAATTAATATGCAAAACAATGTTCTACCCATCACACAGACCTGAAATACGATTTAAACTGGTCACAATACTCACGGTGTTTTGAGAAATTGTGGGAAATCCATTGGGATACGTTGCCAGGTAGTCCTGATCGATTGGGTTGAACGAAGCAGCGTAGCCGAATGTGGTCATTTCCGTTGGGACGAATTCACCGTTTGACTGCACAGAAGCAACCGGTGAAAGCGCGTTTATATAAACTGGGTTGCGCGCGTTATGGTTGTGTGCGCGTGCACACGCCGTCTGCTATTCGCGGCAACACACGCGCTGGCCGGCCATTGGTGCAAATGCGAACGCGTCCGAGAGTGCGTGCACGCTATGAGAACGCGCGCGCGCGCGTGCTAGTTTGGGTCGGCTGATGACGATGCAGAATTCATAGTTGATTAGTTTCGACAAAATAAATGCATTTTGTGATATTCGTATTTCATACTTTAAAAAATTTCGCACATTTTTTATTATTTAGAGAACAACCAGCCTTGCGTAGTGGCGTGCGCTTGTAATCTAGCAACCTGGAGGCCGGGTGGCGGAAACTGTCTCGCGCGCGTTATGGACAAGGCCTTCTATGGCCGCCATTACCTCGTGTTATTTCCTCCATTCCTGTCAAACATTAAAATGCTGAAAGTTCTGGTCTTTGTGACCTTAATAAAGCGTAAAAATTATTATTATTATGTATGAACTGCTCCATAAACGATCAAGTTAATCGAAATGTGGCTGAGTAAAAATCCGTTTCTGGGTCAAGTCTCTGCTTAGTTAAACATATTGCCAGACTGACTATTCAAAACGGATCCATACCCGCAACTGCTAGACAATCGCTTTTTTCAAACCGTTTTTGGGAGATTGCCTGACGAAAAATGGATGAGGTGGGAGGTTTGAAAAGGAGGATGCAGCCTCGAAAGATTTCTCCACCTCTTGGGACGGCTTTGGGACACCACAAACAATACAATATTCCCATGAATAACGCGGAGTCAATGGCCATCCTCCATGACGTAATTTTCCTTTTCGAATACTACTTATATTCCCAAAAGTAGTCTTCATGGAAACGCATAATCGGCTTCCTGCGAGCTCTCTGGAATGTTGAGTTGATCGTTTGTCGACGTTCTTTTGCGGTGTCCTTTTCTCCATTATCGATTATTATACGTCTGTCACATCGAATTCGACAATTTACGGCCAAATTTCGCCAGACGCGTGGCGGAACCAGCAGCTGCGCCGCCTGTACACTACTACAAATACTACTGATATTCCCATCAGTATTCTCCATGGAAATGCCAACACCCGTGAAGCAGCAGTCGGCGTTGGTTGACTGCACTGCAGGGGATGCCGCCACCTGTACACTACCTCGATATACTACTTGTATTCCCATGAGTAGTCTTCATGACAATGTCAACACCCGCTTTGCTGAGGCGACCCAAAACTCCCTCCCACGATAAACTCCTATCCAATCATCTTCGTGTCAGTCGTTTCCCCCAAATTCGTCCATAGCTCTGGCAGTGCCCGCCTTCTACTTTTCAACACCGCTGACGGCTTCATTCTGCAATTTTCCTCCTCCTCCTCCTCCTCCTCCTCCTCCTCCCTCCTCCTCCTCCTCCTCCTCCTCCTCCTCCTCCTCCTCCTCCTCCTCCTCCTCCTCCTCCTCCTCCTCCTCCTCCTCCTCCTCCTCCTCCTCCTCCTCCTCCTCCTCCTCCTCCTCCTCCTCCTCCTCCTCCTCCTCCTCCTCCTCCTCCTCCTCCTCCTCCTCCTCCTCCTCCTCCTCCTCCTCCTCCTCCTCCTCCCTCCTCCTCCTCCTCCTCCTCCTCCTCCTCCTCCTCCTCCTCCTTCTCCTCCTCCACCTCCTTAAAATCCAACAGCGTTGAATGTCCTCTTCCTGAAGTGACGTGGATTTCTGCACTATTCCACGACCACCGATGCTCCGACCTCCTGATTCCCAGGTTTATTAAAACAATCTCGTTTTCCGGTGGATAATAATATGTGCCATTCAGAAGACGTAAACCGAAAAAATCAGGAATTAATATGTCGTCGGGTTGAACTTGACCGATTGGTCATCGGGGGCCGATATCGAGACTCGCGAGACGAATATGACCAATTATCTCTTAAGCGCAGGGGTGCTCATAATCGATGTTATAATTTGCAAGTGACCCCGAAATGACGCCTGTTGAGACAATAGCTAACTTAGTAATTCCACGACTAAATTGCAAATTCTAATTAAACACCCATTTGAATGGAAATCGTTAGCTGAAGAGAAAAAAAAATTAATTAAAGAATGCTCTTTTCCTTCGGAATTGAGAGATGCCCCTTTAGCACTTATTCCGAAAGCGGCCAATCGTTCCGCTGGACCTCTATCTCCCAAATTTTGGCTGGCCTCAAGAGCTCCACAGCGACTGGTCCGGAAAGGGTCCCTCGGGCGTTTCTTAAAATCTGTCACCGCAAAATTTCTCCGATTGTCACCAAGCTCGCCAATTGTTCGTTAGGAGATTGCTCCTTTCCTTCGGAATGGAGAGATTTTGCTATAACACCTATTCCGAAAGCGGCCAATGGTTCCGCGTAACCTGTCAAGTTAAGACCTATCGCCAACTCATCGGTCTAGTTGAGAAGCACCTCCTCTCTAAATCGGAGGACACGCTGAAAACTGCCGATGACCCGTTCCAGTTTGCTTATAAATCGAATAGAAGCACTCTGGACGCCGTGGCTACGTTATCGCAAACACTCCACTCTTCACTTGATGCCGGAGCGAAAGCAGTGAAGGGAGTATTCTTGGACTTCTCCTCTGCTTTAAACACTATCTCACGCTCCCGCATCCTATCTAAACTGGGTGAAGGATTGTTGATTCATTGGATTCAAAATTATTTATCTAATCGACGTCAACATGCAAGAGTGGGAAATGAAGCTTCCTTCTCCTTGCCAAATAACTCCAAAGCGCGGTGATTTCTCCATCAATTTTGAACTATTAAACATCCAACCACCCTAATGGTGTTGTACTTAAACTGTGAGGCATCAGGGTTGAGATTCAGGCTATTGTCCGCTAATATCATCCTCCCAAGACGAACATCGCAAGTCGCCGGAGTCGCCCTCCGTGTCCTTGACCTCAAGGTCACTCTTTCGCACCACCCCGAGGACCTCGAGGCTGTGAGGGTGCTCGGGATCTCGAATATCCCTGATGTGTTCTGCGAGGATAAAAGAGCATACAGAACTGTGGTCAGTGTGGGTCACTACTTCCCTTATCGACTCCCCTGCCAATGGTCGCTGATAATACGTGAGTAGTTGGGCGAGATCAAATTGCATCTCCATTACATTTTCCCCGAGAGCCGATGTTGACGCTCCTGAAATCCCTTCACTCCATAATTTCGCTTCGAGCTCAAAATCGAAATTTCTCGGCGTTATTTTTAACAGACGGTTGTTTTCTAGTGGCCTGGCTATGCTAGGCATAATTGTCGCGTGCTGTCGACCCGAAAACCAAGCTTACACCACTAAAATGTGTAGCTAAACCTTTTTTAGTTTCTGTCATTTTCAATTTATCCTTTAATCAGTCAAAGTGCGTCATTTGGGGCCAATTTTAAATTAGTACGTATATAATGAGCACCCCCTGGGAAAGGGAGATAATTGGCCAGGCTCAAGAGCCTCGATATCGACCCAGATCACAAATCGGTCAAGTTCAACGCGACGCCATTTTAATAATTACAAGGTCACGGGATCTGGGATTCAGTGCCAAAAGGTCAAATCCCGAATTAATTATATTTGTCAATTTCGGCACCAATAAGACTACCACACAGAGCGATTTGTTCAGGTAAGTTTTTTTGTTCAAATTAAACACTCGTTTCGAATGAAAAATCATCTGGTTATTGATATGCATAGTAGATTGTCTACAATTCATGAATGATAATGAAATATTTAGCAAATATCTTCCGTGTGCATGATTTCGGTGACATTTCGTCTATTCAAGTTTATCCAAGTGTAAATCGCTTCGACTAATGCGTAGGCTATACCGCTCAGTAACCACAAGAACGGCGGCATATCGCAATTCGGTCATTCCCAATTTGTCCCGATTTTTAGTTTCACCAGAGCAGGTGAAACAGGAACTAAAAGACAATTTTCACATCTAATACTTGTTATACTGCCTCTTTTAACTGCTAAAAGTTTTGGTGGATATAAACTGGAATAGAGGGGATGGGAGGGGTCACTTAAAATACGAGCAGCGATTCGTGAACAACTATTAAAGTCGAGTTGAACGATGATTTCTTGAATCGAGAGAATAGGCAGACCACTAGAAAACGAGATTATTTTAAAAAGCCTATGAAGGGTTAAAAAGTCAGAACATATAAGGCCGGGGAAAATTACTGGCGAACAATATACAATTAGGGGAATTATACAGGCATGGACAAAGGTTTTCATATGGCTGGAGCTAAAACCAAGTCTCCTGAACCGGCGAACTAGGAACCAGGCGAACTATAATTGATCATTCAAAATTTGTGGGCTTTCTTTAATAAATCAACAATAAACAGATGATGATTTTGCCTTAAAAATAGTGCTTAAAATGTGAACCGATTACTAATACTGCAAACATTGATAATAATAATAATTATATTCGCTTTATTAAGGTCACGAGGACCAAAACGTTCAGTATTAACATTTACAATAAACAAAAATGTTACAGGAAGTAGAACATGCAGAATAAGTTAAGAAGAATAAAAGAAGTAACATCGAGGTAAATTGGCAAGAAAGGCGACCAATTTAACCCACGAAGTATATAAAGTTTGGCGAACGGGAAATGGCGGCCTTTAAAAGGCCCTTTCCAAAACGCGCGCCAATTTGGAAATCGATATCACATCAAAACCTGGGAGGCAACTATAAAAAAACGGTTTCAATCCAGCGATGTCGTACGAGGTTTATTTTTAATCTTTAAAAAACACCCGTTCGCTCTACCCTCACGACAGTGCCAAATTCCCACTTACCCCAACGACAGGGTAACATGAACGAATCAGCGGGAACCTCAGGACTGATTTAACGTAAACTAATTATAAACCGACACACCTGTCAGCCACCCCCCCCCGCGGAAACCTATCACGGTTGACCTGGCGTCATGGCCCGGTGATTCGGCTAAGAAGAGCGTCGCAGACGGCAGTCCTGGCGTGATTGGGTGATTGGGTCGCAGTCGTCAGGCTTTCTGCTTGACCTGCCAGGTGGGTAGGGTGGTGGATTTTGCGTTCGAATCCCGTTCTGGAAACGTTTTTCTTTGCACCAGAGGATTAAGTGCGATGCTCGATCCTTTAATATGAAATGTGACACGGATATCGGCAGTCACTGAGGTACTCGAGTGGTCTTCGGAGAATGGTCTTTTGCTGAATGCATCAAAATGCATCTATATTACATTTTCCCTGACAGCCAATGTTGACACTCCCGAAATCCCTTCACTCCATAATTTCGCTTCGAGCTCAAAATCTAAATTCCTCGGCGTTATTTTTAACAGTCGGTTATCATGGAGCGATCATGTGGATGCCGTCTTTGATAAATGCCGTCGACTCTGCTTCCTAGTTCGTCGGTTCAGGAGACTTGGCTTAAGCTCTAGCCACATAAAAACATTTGTCCATGCATGTATAATTCCCATTATTGTGCATTGTTCCCCAGTCATTTTCCCGGCTTTAAATGTTCTGACTTTTCAACCCTTCATAGACTTTTTTAAAATAATCTCGTTTTCTAGTGGTCTACCTATTCTCTCTATTCAAGAAATCATTGTTCAACGCCACTTCAATAACTGTTCACTAATCGCTGCTCGTATTTTAAGTGACCCCTCCCATCCCCTCTATCCCAGTTTATCTGAATGTAAATCTCTTCGACCAATGCGTAGACAATACCGTTCAATGCCAACAAGAACAGCGGCATATCGCAATTCGGTCATTCCCTATTTGTCCCGATTTTTATTATCACCAGAGCAGGTGAAACAGGAACTAAAAGAAAATTTTCACATCTTATACTTGTCATATTGCCTATTTTTACTGCTGAAAGTTTTGGTCCTCGTGACCTCAATAAAGCCACTTCAATTATTATTATTATTATCAGATCGCTGGATCCACTCCGAGCTGCCTGTCTTCCCATTGGTTGGAGACCGTCTGTAACAGGAGACAGCGAGTGGATGCCCATCTTCTCTTACAGGAACGAATCAGCTGATAACTTCATTAGCCGAAGAACCCACAGACAAAACACACAGTTGATAAGACAATAATTGTAACAGTTGCCAGAAGACGCTAATTTAATTAGCGAATACATTTTCCCGCATACATCAAATTTAAACAGTAAACAATCCGTAACACCTAGGAAGTTGTGCCATTTAATGAACAGATACTTTCTGCCACTTGGTTAATTCTCCGGAAGGTTTGAGTGACATACACACATTATTTAACTCTTGTGTTTAAGTGGGTCAATTGGAACGACACTAGCGAGCCGCGATCTTCAAACGGAATATCGATTTTTCGTGACCTCAGAAAAGCAATTAAAATCAATTCAAAGACCGCAACTAAATTCGGGATCGACATTTTTCGCTTAAAATAATTCGCCAATTCGACGAATTCTCCCAGATTTCAGCATGGAAGGAGCCTTATATAAATGGTCAGGCATGCGTTTCTGTTCTAAAATTAAGACAAATGGCTCTCGCACTAACTGTTCGGCCTATCAGGGACGGACAGACGGGGAGCATTGTGGTGGAACACCTGTAGAGTCACAAATCAAGTTGGTTCACACCTGTATGCCTGCATTACCACACCCCACCCCCCACCAGCGAATATTCTTATAAATGGTGAACTTTAAACTGGGATAAGAGACTGAGATTGAATCAAGGCGTCGCGAAAAGGAGACAGACATGATAGAACAGCGTGGCGTGTTGGCGATTCCCTTTGCGAACGGAGTGTGTGATATGCCGTTGATTTAGTGTGCTTGTTGATCCGAGGCCAACAATGTTTTGATGTTCTCGTGGCCGTTATACGACTTGTATAACTCACTGATCCAAATCGCTGTCACCCATTAAATTTATTCACGCAGGCGTTAAGAGGTGGTAATTGGCGTGTTCGATATAGGTCGCGATGATCACGGTCGAGGTTAATAGTGTGTGCCAAATGGTTAGAGAATGTCTGAGTCGTCACTCGATCTGAAGGTCTCAGGATTACAGGATGTACGGGCTGGGAGGATGACTTCAAAAGATGATTTGAAAAAAGGATTAGCTAAAACAACGCCCAAGTTCACCTCTTGATATTTGAAACGATCAACTCAGACGGTCAATTGGCACGGAGCAGACAGTCCAACATCTCCAGTTCCGCGGTCCCCAAAGACGAGCAGCTCCTTCTCGTGGTGCGAATTGGTGATAACAACCATCAAACTCTTACTTAACAGCCGCCATCCGATTGCTGTTGTCCAGTCACCTGACAGAACCACGACCAGACACACTCCCACGTAGATATTGACAATTCCCGGTGAATTTAATATAAGACGCAGTGTCTGCTGCACCTTGCGGTAGACTGGCCACCCCCCTGTCCTCCCTCAAACGAAAGCCCGGGTGGGGGGGTGTTTTGGGGGCGCTGGAGTACCATCGTCCCAGACTCCCCTTCGCCACCCTTCGCCCATAAATGACGCCTGGTATGCCCGGTGGAGGAGTGTCGGAGGGGTGGGTGGAGGGTGTTGGTGGTGGTTAGAGATGCCGACCAATGAAAATACATCAACTGGTATTCAGGTTACGGTGGGAAAATGATGATTTACGGCCCTTGCACACTTGTGACAGACCAAATGAACAGTTTTTGTGGTTTTATTGGGCTGGAATGGCATGGCGAGGTCGGCCTAAGTTGGGCTTGTAGGTGCGGTTTCGGGAATCAAGAATAATGACGAGAAGATGGCTGCGTGATTGCTGCGTTTAATTGACCGCCAGCTGTTGCAATCCGTCCGATACGATTGCGAAACCCCTTGTCAGCCCTTCGCGTCGAATGTCGGGGGCATACGACCACTGTCGTCTGCGTTAGTGTCTCGCCAAAAAGACACCGTCGGCTTCAGTGTTTTTCGCCGTAACGACTTCTGCGACGCCTCCGTATTCTTCAACGTCTCAATCTTATCCTCCTCCTCCTCCTCCTCCTCCTCCTCCTCCTCCTCCTCCTCCTCCTCCTCCTCCTCCTCCTCCTCCTCCTCCTCCTCCTCCTCCTCCTCCTCCTCCTCCTCCTCCTCCTCCTCCTCCTCCTCCTCCTCCTCCTCCTCCTCCTCCTCCTCCCTCCTCCTCCTCCTCCTCCTCCTCCTCCTCCTCCTCCTTCTACAACTTCGTCTTATTCTTCAACGTCTCCATCTTCTTCATCTGCCCCTTCTTCAACGTCTCCTTATTCTTCACCTCCACCTCCTTCTTCAACATCACGACATGGAGCTTGCAGGAGGCAGACTCACAAGCAAGCTCTTAAGTGAGGGAGGATGCGGGTTGGATGCAGGTTGGACGGTAGTAGACCAGCACACCAAAGGAAAAGGTTACCGAATGCTGCTGTCGTCTTTTCCACTTCCACTGGCATGCAAGCGGGCAAAAAGCATTGAGCGATGCGGCTATTGGCTGTCCTCTGGAGGGAGAAGGTTGACAGTGATTGGTCGAACGTGTGCTCGCGATTCCAGTGCCGTAAAATCTTGACCAATCCACGGGGTTGGGGGATGCTGGAAAACGAGAGGGTGGTGAAGGACATGTGGTCGAGGAAGCTGGAAACGGTTAAGAAAACATCCTCGCCGTTTTAACCACTAGAAGGAGTTTTCGCGAAAATTCAAATTAACATTTTTTGGTGGTGATTGTTGTTATTGTAGTTGAGGAGATGGGATAAAAATCTGGGAAATACTCTCAGGCAAAATCCCTCGAGCGATCAGCAAAAGGAACGATTAACGGGCTTATGTGGCGGGGTGGAACATTTACTTGAGACGAAAACCATAAATTTGCCAGTGGGTCGCATACCTTGTGGAAATCACAGCCTTCGACAAAGGTCAGTCACGAACGTGGGATAAAAAAGGTTAAATTTGTGTAAATGACCATTTTCGGCTTGGCGAAGAGTGGAATTCGAAGTCAACCGCTTTCGTTTTCGTCGTCGAAGGAGATGACGAAGCTTCGAGAGCAGTACGTCAGAGTTTGACGTCGATAGCGGAAGACTCGTCGGCATTATTTCTGCCCCCATTCATCCAATCTTACAGGAGATGGCAGCAGAAAGCAGTCTCACAATCACCAAAGTAGTTTTACCAACGGAGAGCACTTACTTCGGAGGAAAATGTCAACGCCCCCCATGTCACAGGCGAATTATCTGAACCCCAAAATTGACGCCACGTAACCGAAACTCTCTGGTATTAGAAGCAGACTGCTGACGTGCGCCTTCAAATATCCAAGTTCCACCATCCCGCCCAACATGGAAGCGAAGGACGAAGTCCTACCACACGTCGATCGCGTGTCCGCGCAGCGAGATGAACCTGCGGACAACGGTTCGTGTCTAAATTTTCCAAATTTACTACGGTTGCTAAACCTGCCCACTGCAAGGAGATTGGAAGTGTTCAGGCGCTGGTGTTTTCGACGAATCTCTAAACCGAACTGCCGGAGAAGCTGTCAACGCTTCAACAACGACGTCGACGGCTGCAGTGGTTGTTCGGCCACGTTCTACGCGGACCAGTCACGGAACTTTCAAACCCGTGGCACTCTGAACTGACATCGTCCAAAGCCATCGTGGATTTTTGCACAGAAGCATGCTGAAGACGCCGCCATTTTCACGCTGGACAGTCCACACGACGATGGATGTCACAAACGTTAGCAGAGTGGACTCAATACCCATTTTCTAAAACAATGAGAGGAAAATGTCCTGGACGTACAGTCGATCTACGGAGTGCCAGAACTGGAGAACCATCTGCATCGAACTGGTCTCAGCTGACCGCCGTTCCCGACGTCCATGAAGCAGCCTGTCCGACCTCTCGCAGGGGTTCACGGACGATCTCTTCTCCGGTATTAATAGCAGTACTGGCGGTTGCATCCCTCGCAGTTCATTGGCTTATATTAAGGGGTGTTCAGTGATTACCGTTCACTTACACGAACATCTACTAAGTTGGATTGAAGTGGAGCTTTCTATTCCGAACCGGTGAGCGGCAATGAGTGAATTGTAAATATTTTCCCCCTAGAAACCCCGCAGCGACGGCCAGAATCCTCCCAGCGGAAGAGCATTCAAGCATTTACCCCAGAAGGCGTCATCTTTGGTTCATCGAATGCGGAGAATCAGGTAGCAACGGAAAGTGTAAATTCCTCACGACATCGGTCACGGAAGTGTTTGAAAACCGGATATTTTCCCAAAAACGTTGATGGATAAATGTAGTCTCCAGGGAAAGTATGAAAGTGTGTCAATAACGGAAATCACGGGGCTTTAACGCGACTTTCGATGCCCAAATAAGAGGTCATATTCTTTCGATGGTACCTTGATCACCGCCTCTCGTTGACAACGCAACTATCCGACCCATCCTAACATGCGCCAGGAACGCGTTCCCACAGCTGCGTACAAGCCTGTTGGGCCAGCCGGAGACAAGCCTTCGGACTAAGATTCGCGTCTATCGCGCCGCTATCCGAACCATGTGAAACCTGGCCAATTCGTGTCGAAGACACCAGGAGATTGGAAGTTGTCAATCACTGGTGTCTGCGAGGAGATATGAACGCGGACTAGCGCGACAAGCTCTCCAACAGCGGAATAAGGCGTCTTGGTTAATACGCGGCTAAGGTGTCAAGCCTTACACAACGCCGTTGGCTCAACTCGTTTGGCCAGAGAAACCGTGCACAGCTACAGAGCGTCGATCGTGGGCGGCTACGATTCGCGACATCCATGAAGCTGCCGGCTCATCCTCTGACAGGAGCCATCCGCGACCAGGAAGAAGGAGGAGGAGGAGAAGACGTTTAAGAAAGAGGAGAAGAATACGGAGACGTTGAATAAGGAGGATGAGAAGAAGAAGGCGTTGAAGGAGGAGGTGAAGACGTTGCAGAAGGTGGAGGAGAAGACGAAGGAGTTGAAGGAGGAGGTGAAGACGTTGAAGAAGGTGGAGGAGAAGAATAAGGAGACGTTGAATAAGGAGGATGAGAAGAAGAAGCCGTTGAAGGAGGAGGTGAAGACGTTGAAGAAAGAGACGTTGAGAAGGAGGAGGAGAAGGCGTTGAAGGAGGAGGTGAAGACGTTGAAGAAGGTGGAGGAGAAGAATAAGGAGACGTTGAATAAGGAGGATGAGAAGAAGAAGCCGTTGAAGGAGGAGGTGAAGACGTTGAAGAAGGTGGAGGAGAAGAATAAGGAGATTTTGAATAAGGAGGATGAGAAGACGAAGGAGTTGAAGGAGGAGGTGAAGACGTTGAAGAAGGAGGATGAGAAGAATACGGAGACGTTGAATAAGGAGGATGAGAAGAAGAAGCCGTTGAAGGAGGAGGTGAAGACGTTGAAGAAAGAGACGTTGCAGAGGAGGAGGAGAAGGCGTTGAAGGAGGAGGTGAAGACGTTGAAGAAGGTGGAGGAGAAGAATAAGGAGACGTTGAATAAGGAGGATGAGAAGAAGAAGGCGTTGAAGGAGGAGGTGAAGACGTTGAAGAAGGAGGATGAGAAGACGAAGGAGTTGAAGGAGGAGGTGAAGACGTTGAAGAAGGTGGAGGAGAAGAATAAGGAGACGTTGAATAAGGAGGATGAGAAGAAGAAGGCGTTGAAGGAGGAGGTGAAGACGTTGAAGAAGGAGGATGAGAAGACGAAGGAGTTGAAGGAGGAGGTGAAGACGTTGAAGAAGGTGGAGGAGAAGAATAAGGAGATTTTGAATAAGGAGGATGAGAAGACGAAGGAGTTGAAGGAGGAGGTGAAGACGTTGAAGAAGGAGGATGAGAAGTATACGGAGACGTTGAATAAGGAGGATGAGAAGAAGAAGCCGTTGAAGGAGGTGAAGACGTTGAAGAAGGAGGATGAGAAGAATACGGAGACGTTGAATAAGGAGGATGAGAAGACGAAGGAGTTGAAGGAGGAGGTGAAGACGTTGAAGAAGGAGGATGAGAAGAATACGGAGACGTTGAATAAGGAGGATGAGAAGAAGAAGCCGTTGAAGGAGGAGGTGAAGACGTTGAAGAAAGAGACGTTGAGAAGGAGAAGTCGTTGAAGAAGGAGGATGAGAAGAAGAAGCCGTTGAAGGAGGAGGTGAAGACGTTGAAGAAGGTGGAGGAGAAGAATAAGGAGACGTTGAATAAGGAGGATGAGAAGAAGAAGGCGTTGAAGGAGGAGGTGAAGACGTTGAAGAAGGAGGATGAGAAGACGAAGGAGTTGAAGGAGGAGGTGAAGACGTTGAAGAAGGTGGAGGAGAAGAATAAGGAGATTTTGAATAAGGAGGATGAGAAGACGAAGGAGTTGAAGGAGGAGGTGAAGACGTTGAAGAAGGAGGATGAGAAGACGAAGGAGTTGAAGGAGGAGGTGAAGACGTTGAAGAAGGTGGATGAGAAGAATAAGGAGATTTTGAATAAGGAGGATGAGAAGACGAAGGAGTTGAAGGAGGAGGTGAAGACGTTGAAGAAGGAGGATGAGAAGTATACGGAGACGTTGAATAAGGAGGATGAGAAGAAGAAGCCGTTGAAGGAGGAGGTGAAGACGTTGAAGAAGGAGGATGAGAAGAATACGGAGACGTTGAATAAGGAGGATGAGAAGACGAAGGAGTTGAAGGAGGAGGTGAAGACGTTGAAGAAGGAGGATGAGAAGAATACGGAGACGTTGAATAAGGAGGATGAGAAGAAGAAGCCGTTGAAGGAGGAGGTGAAGACGTTGAAGAAAGAGACGTTGAGAAGGAGGAGGAGAAGGCGTTGAAGAAGGAGGATGAGAAGAAGAAGCCGTTGAAGGAGGAGGTGAAGACGTTGAAGAAGGTGGAGGAGAAGAATAAGGAGATTTTGAATAAGGAGGATGAGAAGACGAAGGAGTTGAAGGAGGAGGTGAAGACGTTGAAGAAAGAGACGTTGAGAAGGAGGAGGAGAAGGCGTTGAAGAAGGAGGATGAGAAGAAGAAGCCGTTGAAGGAGGAGGTGAAGACGTTGAAGAAGGTGGAGGAGAAGAATAAGGAGATTTTGAATAAGGAGGATGAGAAGAAGGCGTTGAAGGAGGAGGTGAAGACGTTGAAGAAAGAGACGTTGAGAAGGAGGAGGAGAAGTCGTTGAAGAAGGAGGATGAGAAGAAGAAGCCGTTGAAGGAGGAGGTGAAGACGTTGAAGAAGGTGGAGGAGAAGAATAAGGAGATTTTGAATAAGGAGGATGAGAAGAAGGCGTTGAAGGAGGAGGTGAAGACGTTGAAGAAGGAGACGTTGCAGAAGGAGGAGGAGGCGTTGTAAGAAGGAAGAGGAGAATAATAAGAAGACGCGACAAGCTCCCAAACAACGAAATCAGGGGTCGCTGTGCTGTCACGAATACGTTATCAACCCTTCGACAACGCCGTCTACCGCAGATGTTCGGCAACGCCCATGGAACGTCTGGACTCGCGATGCTGAGCCAAACTGGACAACAATCTGCGCCTCTGATCGCAGACATCAAAGGTTCGGGAAATTCACGATGCCATTGGTTGGCCAAGGTCTGGCAGCTTGTCATTTGATGATCAACATGGTTGCCCATATAGAGCCTTCCAGAAGGTCAAAAGAGAAGTGAAGGTCGTTGATGATATTCTGATTAAGAGTCAGGAGCCAGTAAAAAATACAACCACACAATTCACATGATCAGTCTGAAAAAATACTCGTTTCTGCAACTGAGCAGGGCTTGTTGTTGTTGTTGTTGTTGTTGTTGTTGTTGTTGATGGTGGTGCCTTCGGTGCACAAACAAACAAACGACCCGAAACAAACAAAATTAAAAATTTTCGGAAGAGATGAAGGCACTGGGACGGGTTGGGATGGAAGAGGCACAGATTCACTGTGAGTCTTTGGAAGTTGAATCGTTGAGTGAAAGATTCGTGGTGAATTCCGTGCATGGCAACCTCAAAGGCAATCAGCGATGATACCTGGAAAAAAAGAAGAGGAACTGTTAGATTTAGCCAAAACGCTTCGGACACCACTTTCAAAGGGCCGCTTCAGAACCAATAAAAATCGGCCATCACTGCCTCATGAAGACACACGCCTCACGCCTCATGCACGCACATAAAAACACGCAGACATGCACACGTCTAATTCTACTTCTTCTCGACCTTCTTCAACGTCTTCATCGCTTCCTTTTTCAATGCCTCATTCGACTTCGTCTGGGCGCAGGTGGCTTCTTCCATATGATGAGACGGCTTCATTGAAGTCGCGAATCGCAGCCGCCCACGCGAGAACAGATCATGATCCAGTTCTGTTCCCAACGACGCAAACCGTAGACTTTCTGCAACTCTAAGCGCTCCAAGACCGCCTTACAGCGCTGGTCCACCTTTTCAGTTTTCACGTTTTTCTTCTTCTGCGACGTCTCCTTCTTCTTCATCTTCCCCTTCTTCTTGAACGACCGGGCAGTGGTGACGGCGCAACACGTGACCGAGCGTCAAACCGACGGGGTTGCAGATTGGTTGACCACTTCTTCGTGTCTGCACAGCGAGGTTTTTGGGGAACTTGTCGCGGTAGTCCGCGTTCATATCTCCTCGCAGACACCAGTGATTGACAACCTCCGATCTCCTGGTGTCTTCGAAACGCACTGGACAAGTTTCACTGCCGCAGGGTAGGATGGGTCGGATAGCGGCGCGATAGACGCGAATCTTAGTCCGAAGGCTTGTCTCCGGCTGGCCCAACAGGCTTGTACGCAGCTGTGGGAACGCATTTCTGGCGCTGTCAACCTCCTTCTTCGCTTGACAATTCGGGAGTATTGTAGAGCCAATATATTTGAAGGCTGTGACATAGTCGACCGGCGAATCGTTGAGCTTTCACTGCCGTAAGCACACAGACATTCAAAAGTTACAAAAATGGATAAGAAAACGGTCAACAAGTTGCTGTTTCAAATGTTCCAGAGTAATCCCAGATGTCGTAGGCGGTTAGCATCGAAGCTCTATTGATGAGGGACCTGGTTTCGATTCTCAGGTCAGGCGTCACCCGTTAAAATATTCCCGAGAAGCTTCATGACAAATCCCCTAGAAGGAGCTTGCCGCGCAAATTTGGCTACAGATAGGGGTTCTGGATTTATTTGGACGCCACAGAGGTTCGTCACTGACCTGGTATTCAGTCGACTTTCTTCATGGACGAGCATTTCGCAGGATTTATACTGGTTCAGTTCTTCTCTGATGGAGGCCTGCGGAAGGAAAATAAAGCATCTTGAACTGAAGCAAAGCGAAGGATACACCTCCCAGGAACTCTAACATCCATGACCCCTCTCTCTCAGGACAAGACACCCCTTCATTTACGGTATACCCAGCGCCGACCCTACCAACCACGGGGGTTTTTGGAAGATTTCGAGAACATTCCCGAGGCTTTAGGAGATTAGCGACCTAGGTTACAGGGTTGAGAGGGTGTTTGCTACACAAGAAACAGACTTGAGGTGGAATTAAGATTAAAATTTGGTCAAAGTTCGAATTCCCGAGATTGTGATGATGATGATGACGACGACGACTAACCTTCTCAGTTGGTGTGAGTTTGACCCAGGCCTTCTCGGATCGTCGATCATACTCCTCGGCGTCACCCACTTCCAGATTTGTGCTGAATCGGGTGCGTGAACCGGCGCGCGTGTGCACGCAACCGGCAGAATCCGCTTCACTTGCCTAGGCAAAACACACACACACACGAGCGTCAAATAAACGCCCTACTTTAAACTAATAAGTAGAAAATACACACCCTTTTATCTTTCCGTCCGAGTGATCTGGTGACCCCTAAAATGGAATTACAGCAACAGTAATGACACGCTATTCGCTTTATCGAGGTCAGGCAGACCAAAACGGTCGGCAGTAAATTTTTCACCAGTAATGCAGGAAAGAACGCAAATAAAACCCTCAACACAAACGCGCAATGGCGGCCATTCAACGGTCATATTGAAAACGCGCGCTAAGAAAAATAAGCGAGTAAGATTAAAACAAGAAACGCTCCAAACCGAATGGGATTGTCGAGAGCAATCAAAGGCTATTAATTATTAACCCCGACGAGGTAATAGTCAACATTAAGGAGCCATCGTTTTTACGACACGCAACAAAAGCGCATATATATGTATATATGCATACATAGCAACTTGGCTACAATGGCGATTTTCATCAAACCACCAAATGCACACATGACCTCGGCTAACATCGCAAATGCCGATTCACAAAACACGTGACACAGCAAACGACAGAAAGTGCATTGCTCACAGAAACCGATAACACATATTATGCTGAATGCTTCGGCAGCAATGCTTAACAGCAAGCGCTAGGCAGCATTAGTGACAGTAGTAGCAGTGGTATCAGTAGTAGCGGTGGTGGCGGCAGTAGTAGTGGCAGTCAGCAGAGAAGTGGTGGTGTTGGCGTATCAGCAGTCCACTCGAAATGCTTCGTCCACTCGACTATTGCCGAGAGGGTCGACCCAGGAAAAGCCCAAAACCACCCACCTTTGCGACCACTTTGGGCGTACGAGTGGTTATTGCTGGCGCTGTTGGCGCCGTATGGATTCGAAACAGGTGGGAACAACTGGGCCTCGTGGATGGAGCGCGGCTGGTGGTTGCTGTGGCGGTTGCCATGGTGACTACGGATCTGGTGACCGCGTACGGCCGGACTGAGAGGCGGCGAGCGGCGTCGACGAGTCGTGCCGCCCACAGCAACGACGACGCCGGTGGTGGTGGAGGTGGAGGGCGCGGATCCCCCGAAGGGGGGGTGTGCGTCGTTGGAGGAAGCAGCTGCGTTAGAGGACACCCGGTGGTGATAGGTCGTCGTCGACGTCTTCATCATCGTCGAATTGGCTGCTCCGGGAATCGGCTGCGAAAGAGAGACGTCGTCTGTCATTATGTTTACCGAAATGGCTGCCAACTAAGACGACGGAGAAGAATTATCGTGAGAAGACAGGGCGAAGTAATGCCGGACTGGACACTTTGCGTAGCCCGAGGCAAAAGGGTGTTATCGATCGGACTGCGAATTGCAGTTTCACCATGTGCACAAGAAGCCTGTCTCCTGTGGATTCCCACGCTAATTACAGTTAAGGAGACAAAAGTTTGGTGATATATGAGTTTGGTGAATATAATTACAATGAAACCGTTGTTTACGGCAATGTTTGCGATTCACGGAAAGTGAGTGGACCAATCCACGCGACCCACGATAACACCTACGACATACGACATGGTGCTTTGCGAAGGCTAAATGCTAATTGCTGGCATGCTTTATTTCTTGGTATCATCTCTTTATCGCTGTCCCCATAATGTTTCAAACAAACGACGAAAATGTATCAATAAACTGATGGTTCCAATGTACTGACAGATATTTTAAGCTGTATCGGCGCTTAAACCCGAGAGACCAATAATGAGGGGTTAAATTAATCCCAAATGAGCTGGTGAATGCACGAGCCAGCTATAACGTTGAAACACGCCTCTATTCGTGTCTATTCGTGCCACTGAGCTTGGTTTAATTGTTTCCAGGCATCTAGGTGTGCATTGACAACCAATCACGTGATCGACACCCTGAATCTGCGAAATATATAAGCGAAAGTCTCCCAACCAACCTCCACGGATTGATGCTTCCGCAATCATCAACCGCTACAAAAATTGAAGAATCAGACATGCCAGTCTGTGCTGTTGTTGTCATGGTGCCAACGCGATTGATAAAAACATTAAATGAGCGATTCTGAGTAGCCGGACGGTCTGAAATTAGTCAATAGTTAATCACCAATTCGTGCTTGGCCATGAACTGCTGATGACGCAATCTTATTGGCTGATAAACCAAATAGAAGCCATCTGGAGCAGCAATAAATTAATAACATTCAGTCACCTTGATAACGCGAGACCACATGGAATAGTGAAGAGTACAGAAATAAAGCCTTTTTGTTTATATAAAAGAGGAAATGGACGAATGCGGACAACCTTTGATAGTGACTGACAATTTCGGCATTCAGTACCCCCTGCCGGAAATAAACAGATTGACGGGGAACAGGTTAAAGGACGCCGTGATCTCTTGGGTCGATCTTAGACAACACTTGTCTAGAGCGTTCGAGTTCGTCTTAGCATTTAAGGTCGTCGTAAAATTGTCGCTCACGAGAGGTTTGGTGGGGGAGAGAGTGGAAATGGCGACGGCTGATGTGGTGGTGATCAGGGGTCGTGAGAGTCGCATCTGGACGGGACCGTCCGAGGAGACGTTGCTATTGGTCGGTTGAAGGTCGTTCCGCTGAATGGTTGCCGTGGAGTAGGGATTGCCCGTGTGGAAGATGACGCCATCGGGAAGGGTGTAGCGCTTGTTGACGCTGTTGTTGGTGGAGCTTACGTGGTGCTCATCCTCAACAACGTCGGCCACACGGTGTTTGGCTAGAGTGGAAAAGGTTTGGCCTCGTTAATAATTAGGTAAAGCGACACCAATCATTATTAATTTTCCAACTCTGGAAATACCGACATGGCAGTTGGTCAGCTGAAACGTTGACGTTCAAAAATCGATATTTAGCTGCGTCCGAGCCGTATTCCGTGGGTCATCGGACAGATAAACATTGCTCACGGCTGCTGGTAGGTCGAACTGTTGAGTAAAGTTCACAGCATTGCGTGGGTGCTTCAACGTCGAGAATGAGTCACCTCGGGTTGTCAAGCCTGCGAGTCGCACGCAGTTACTCCCAGCCAATCAAAATGGTTCGATTAGTGTGAACGAATCAGCAAACCTACAGGCGTGTTCCCGTTGGGGCGAAATGAGGGTGATTGGTTCGCGTGAAATTTTCCCCAGCGATATCGACTTTGGCCTGAGCACCGTGAAGGTTGACCCCAGACTGTAGGTATCGACCGGGTCATTCACGTCGAGAGAGGAAGCTGTTGCCGGAGGCGACCGGACCATCACATAGCTGGGCTTCTGAAGGCAAATTGGGAGTCAGTGAGGCATAGCGCATTCAGGCGATTCGACGACCTTGAGATCCTGGGCATACGTCCGGTTTCTGAAGGGGTCATACTATTGGAAAGATCTCAGGGATCTCTTAGTGCGACAGTGACTGAGAATCCAGCATCCTCTTCAAGTGGTACTGCTGGCGACGCCTCCACCTGTACACTACTACTAAATCTACTTATATTTTTATGAGTAGTTTCATGAAAACGCCAACACCCGCGAAACAGCAGTCGGCGTTGGTTGACTGTTGGATGATCCTAAAGCGCACGTGTGTCTACCCATGGGAGTCAGTGAGCCAATAAAATCGACTCCGACGACGCATTGAGGTGGTGGGTTCTCCGGCGTCCACGTCTTCCCCCTTCGTCAAACATGACCCGTTGCCATGGTTTCGTCTGCCAGTAACAACGTGCAGCCACCGCATCATGAAATGTTCAGCCAATCACGATAGCGCTCTCGCCCACCTATGCTAACAGAACGACCTCTAAACAGAACACAAAGCCGTGATCCCATCCAGACGATACCGCCACACTTCCTCGAGCTAACGGGTATCCTGAGGTCAACTTTCCCGGGTCAACTCGTCCACGAGAGAAGCCTTAACCCAGACACCCCTACGTGGAAGGCATGTCTTCTTCAACCAGCGTTTCTCAGTCCGAAATTCACAAGTAATTAGAAGACGCCAAAACACCCCTACCTGTCTGGGAAGAGGCTGCGCTTTCTGGTGAGGCGTGAGTGTGAATGGAGATGATAAGGAATTTGGTGGTGGGGAAGATGGCGAGTCAAGCATCAGGATTGCGGTAGTCGACGCAGAAGAGGTTGACGCAATCACAGTCGTGGATATTGTCGTAGTCACCGGGCTCGTTGCTGGAGGGAGCTCTTTTTGCAGAGGCGCGTCCAACAAAAGGGACCCCACCTTCGGCTGTCTCCTCTGGATAACAATTCGCGGCTTTGGCGGAGGCACCGGTTGAATTCGGACCAACGCCTTCGACCCCTTCGAACCCCGACCGACCTTCAACTCCTCCTCCTCTTCATCAAGAATGACCGTCGGCGAAATAATCGAAGGCATAAAAACGCCCAAGAGATCGATTTCGCGTGGAAGAGGAGATGGAAGGTGCTCTACCGGTGACGAGGACTGTGGAGAATGGTGTCGTTGACTGTCAAATACAGACTCGTCTCCCTCGGACGCCATGGGCTTCAGGTCGTGACTATCAACCAGGAGTTCATCGTCGAAGTCGACTTCGGCGAAGGGATCCCGCTCTCCAGTTGATCGACGCCGATTGACTGCCGAATCACAGCGGTTGTCGTCGTCGTCGTCGTTGTCGTCGTCGTCGTTGTCGTCCTCGTCGTCTGAAGAGAGCGCCACCGAGTTGGCGGAGACGTCTGAGTCGACCAGACCGACGACATCTTCTTCGGCTTCCGCTTTCTCTGGAGTCGATGCCTTCGGGCTTGGTGGATTCCTGGGGGAGTAATCTGACAGCTCCACTGAACCCTCTGGGAAGCCGCCCACTTGCACGGTTAAGGATTCTTTGGTTTCTGGAACGTTTTCGGCAACTTTGAATTGGTTTAGAGCAGTGACGTCAGAGATATTGCTATCTGAAAGGTAATAGGTTTGAAGGTCATCTGCGAGCGTGTTACCCAATAGCGACGCAGCCCGGGGCGTGATTTTCTGTGAATTTTTAATCACTGAAAACAATGACTAATTGTTATTCATAGTATTCGTGGAAGTAGTAGTGGTAGTATGAGCCATAATAGTCGTATTGGAAGAAAGAGTCAATCTCGACCCAAGAAAGTGGACAGAAAGGAGGACACCTTTGCACGCTACAGAATATGTTTGAATCCCTAAATAGAGTGGCAGTTCTCTTGATAGTTTCAGGAAACCAATCAGAGAACACCGTTGGTTGGTTGGTCATCATTCTGAGCGGCCTTGAGGATAAAGTGATTCATTGCATCAGGTGCAAATCGAATTAAACAGTTTATTAGAAAGGTTTGATACCCCCTACCAAGATAATTCGTTTTTGCGCCCGTATTATGAGTAATATCGGCAGTAGCATGAGTTGTAGAAGCATCGCCAACTTGTTGTATCGTTAAGCGAGTTAGCGTGTGAATTGAACGAGGGCTCAGTTTACTTTCTCCCACACAAGACACGTGATTCGTCAAACTTCTGACACACATGACGCAACTGGCAAAGCGAGAGCTGCAGCGACAATAAAATCCGTTAGGCGAATTTTGCAAAAACGATTGGAATTGGAACGAATCTCCGCAGTTGAAATAGTGTTGGATAGCATAAACACAAACACAGCAACCCGAATAAGTGTAGTGACAGCGTACTTTCGTCGGAGACAACATCTGCTTCGTCGCGAACCTTCACTGTAGCGATCGCGGTGTCGATGGATTCCGTCGCAACGGGGATTTCC
This sequence comes from Proteocephalus fallax, assembly GCA_028672205.1. Taxonomy (NCBI): domain Eukaryota; kingdom Metazoa; phylum Platyhelminthes; class Cestoda; order Proteocephalidea; family Proteocephalidae; genus Proteocephalus; species Proteocephalus fallax. Next base: position 279,274 of record JAPUBX010000931.1, on the reverse strand, counting down.
GGCAATTCAGCGTTGACGTTGCTAGGAGACCCCGAAAGCCAGAAGGATTGGTCGTAGGTCGGCAGACTCGACAAGGATGACGAAGATCCCGAAATTTCGTCGGGCAAATCATCATTATCATCATCTGAACAAGAGCATTTACAGTACTACTTCTACCAAGACGTCGAAGACTAATACGACGGTGAGTACTACTACTACTACGACTACTACTACTACTAATACTACTACTTAGACTACTACGACGATTACTACAACTACTACTCAGACGTCGAAGACTACCACGACGGTGACTACTACTACTACTAATACTACTACTTAGACTACTACGACGATTACTACAACTACTACTAATACTACTACTACTACTACTACTACTAATACTACTACTTAGACTACTACGACGATTATTACAACTACTACTCAGACGTCGAATACTACAACAAGTACTTCGCCAGAGCTGCAGCGACAATAAAATCCGTTAGGCGAATTTGGCAAAAACGATTGGAATTGGAACGAATCTCCGCAGTTGAAATAGTATTGGATAGCATAAACACAAACACAGCAACCCCAATAAGTGTAGTGACGGCGTACTTTCGTCGGAGACAACGTCTTGTTCGTCGCGAACCTTCACTGTAGCGATCGCGGTGTCGACGGGTTCCGTCGCAACGGAGATTTCCAGCACTTCCGTTTTGACGTTGCTAGGAGACCCCGAAAGCCAGAAGGATTGGTCGTAGGTCGGCAGACTCGACAAGGAAGACGAAGATCCCGAAATTTCGTCGGAAACATCATCATCATCATCATCTGAACAAGAGCATTTACAGCAACGAGTCACACCCCATTCACCATGGCTTCTAAATCTTAGAGATACGAGGAAGATTTGAATCAACTTGCGGAGATTAATTACTACGACAATCACTACTTCGACGACGGGGAAAACAACGACGACGGTTACTTATACTACTACCACTACTACTTAGACTACAACGACTATTATGGCGATTACTCAGACGTCGAATACTACAACAACGACGGCGACCACTACTACTACGATTACTACTACTACTAAGACTACGACGACTACTACTACTACTGCTGCTGCTACTACTACGATTACAGCTGCTGCTACTACTACTACTACTGCTGCTGCTGCTGCTGCTACTACTACTACTACTACTACTACTACTACTACTCAGACGTCGAATACTAACACGAGGGCGACGAAAAACACGACGAGGACTAATTCGCCCAGTAGAGGATTACCCGGAATGTGGCCGGCAGATTATGTGACAAGCTAACTTCAGACAATAGACTTGTATAAGAGTAGGCAGTTTCTCGGTTTCTAGGTATCGGCGAATAATCTTTCGCCTTTGGAGAGCTAGTCAGACCGGCCACTTCACAGATTCGTCACAGATACCAATGACCGCATACTTCCAACCGACCTGCACCTTCGAGATGTGTAGTGTTCGGGTTTCGCCATCGCAGCCATGTGTGGGACACTAGACTAGACAGTTGATTCGAGCTAAAGATCGGCCCAAATGAACACGACCACCCACTTACGTGGCCGATGCTCGTCGGGAAGGCCAGCCACTGTCTCTGAGCTCAAGGACACTTCTGACTTCGGGGGTTTTCCTGGGTTTACCTTTGACCTCCTGGGAGGGGGCGAGGGTTGGAAGATGGAAGAGGCCTCTGCAGCTTCAACTTCGAAACACAAAAGGCATTGTACACGTCTTGAGAACCCATCTATCTTGTTCAAGGAGACGAGATTGCGTAGAATAGGTAATAGCTGACACCCGTTCAATGTTATCCCAAATTTCCTGTGGTGACACCATCCTGTTTGCAGCGATTTTTGAGTCTTCGCGCACCCCAAAGATACCACATTCCCAGAGTTGAACCCTGCCTCGTCTCGACAAACCCCAAGGACTTTGAGATCTGAAAACATTTTTTAACAATTTCGTGCAAAAACGGTTCCCCATTGAAGTCAGAGCAAAACGTGGAATTAATTAATTATTTCACACGTATACAAAGAAAAGACAGCCATGCCAAGGAATGACCATTAAATGGAAATCAAACGAAGTGATCTACATTGAGGCTGACTAAAATTGAGACGATGTGAGGGGTAAACTAATCTACAAGAAGCCTAGTAAACAGGCGAAGAATATTCCAGATTAATTACATAGATAACAACTGTACAATGTAATGTTTCGAAAAACTCTAAAAAGGAACAACGATTACGGCTCTTACAGCAGAAACCGCGTTTGGGAACGTTCTTTCAGCACTCAATGGAGAATACCGTTTTTCTGAAGATTGTTGCATGAGTAATAGATCGGAATGTTCTTTGCCCTTCATCGCTCATTGAGTACTCAGTTAAGCATTTTATTTTCTGCTCTAATTGATGGTTTTTCATGATTAGAACGACGAATTTAGTTGAATTTTAACCAGGCCTTCAAAATCGGTCTGTTTTGTTTTCATAAAACCATGAAAAATCGAAAAAAATCGTCTAGCCGTCCTCTGTATCCAACCAAAAACGAAGGAGGAGGAGGAGGAGGAGGAGGAGGAGGAGGAGGAGGAGGAGGAGGAGGAGGAGGAGGAGGAGGAGGAGGAGGAGGGATACCTTCACCGCGTACGCGCTTGGAACTGCAGCTTCTCTGTGCCACTGGGAACATAACTGGATCACACATTGACAGGCATGTACTCAAAACGTCGTGGATTGGCAAAATAAAAGAAAGCCAAACAAAGGAAGCAAGCAAAGCGAGAAGGGAGCAATCTGGTTAACAAGAGACTGAAATTGTAAGGCGGTGGACTCGAACTGCTCACCTTGTAATACCGTTGTAAGCAGTTTCAGTTCTACAAGATTAATTTAAAACAAGCAATGCAATCACCAGCACAGCTGACTCATTTGTTCTAGATTTGAATACAGCGCGCTGCGGACTTTTGACCCATTGAGCAATGCGTGTTTGGTTTGCGTCATGCAACCCGTTCCACGAAGGTTGCCCCTCAAAGGGTTGGGGCGATCGTACCGTTTATTTGCTAATTTACTTTAATTGATCGAGAGGGGGGTCGACTGTCACACCTTTATATTCGGCTCCAGTGCCGTTTACTTTGGCATCTGAGCGGCAAGGAGGCGGAGATGGCGAGCCGTTGGAAGGTTCTAGAAGAAGAAGAAGACCAGCGCTGGAGTAGGTGGTGGAGATGATGTGGTTTAAAAAACGAAATCTGTGAACAGAATTCTTCTTCTTCGACGTCGTCGTCTTCGCAGATGCCAACTGGTCGAGATTGTTCAAAAGAGATACTTTCTGGTGAACTGTTACAGTGCATTTAAACAAACAACGTTTCGAACGAAGAAATCGACTGTGAACCGCAGGTAGCGACGCCCACTTAAGTCGCCCGTGTCAAAGGTCAGGCTGTCTTCCCCGACCTCTCCCTCGTCGTCACAAGGTCAAGAGGACCAAAATTTAATAGAAAACAAATAAGGAACGGCCGTCGTTCTTGTAGGCGGATTGGTCATTTAGACAAACTCGAATAGGTCATCTAAAGTACGAGCAGTGTTGAGCGTAAAATTAGTAAAATGGCCTAAAATCGTCCAGATCCTACAAGCCTCCAAGGCCATCGCGCTCAGTTCCACAGATGATCGCGGCCCCAGTCGGCCGGTGACTAATCCTCCGACACCAAACCTCTACTTCGAAGTGCGCCTTATGGAGTCCATGAACGTGCCGGGGTCTGGATTCTGCGTCGACTTCTCGTCTCCCCGCGCAGGAAACCCCCAACATCAGCAGACGTTGAACGATGATCTCTTGGATTGAGCGCCGCTATAAAACGGGATTATTTAAAAAAGCCTACGGAGACTTAACGAGCCAGAACATTTGAAAATCGCGGTGGAATAGAATACAATTATGCGGTTGGAGCCAACTCCGAGTCCACTGGAATGCGCTCGACCGATAGCAGAACGAACTCCAAGCACAACGCCACGATACAATCCAGAAGATACTCTTTGCCCTTACCCCATTCTCTGTTAACCACCGGTTCCCCAAAACTCCTTTATCAAGCTGACCACACAACAATACTGGTAGTTCCGTGACCAGTTCAGTGAAATGGGAATCAAACACTGGAACAACAGGACCATCGACACCAGTAAAAGTCGACGGCCCGGGAACATCAGCCGAGCCGCATTGGACTTCCAAGCTCGTGAAACAACTTTCTGACTTGAAATATCGTCCAACTCACTTTCAGGTGCGTCAATGGAGGACGTTTGTGAGGGTTTGAGGACTGCGGCTGTGGATTGGTCCACGCCGAGACTGGGAGGCTGGTGCTGAATGTCGGATTGGACGAGAATCGGAAGGAGGACATCCTCCCCGTGCTCTTCAATACCGTCGGCCTCGTCGTCGAAAATCGTCTTCGACGACGTCTTTGGCGGCGACACTAACGATTCTAAAAAGAACAGTTTTACTCACAAATTCATTTGACAGCGGATAGCGTTGGTTTCAGAACTCTAAAAGTCCATCAAAATCTGTCAAATCCGAATTTAGCGGCTATCCCCGAATAGAGGATAAATCGGCGGTTTCATGGGGATTTGTGACCTCCTGGGAATCCACAAATTTCGGATTCAGCCATGCAGCTCTCCCTCTCTCTGTCACAACTCGGACACTAATTGGTTAGCGTTCCCGAACTTGGTCTCCGTCTTATCTTGAACCCACAAAACCCCACGGGTGTTTCTGTTCATCGTGATGATGATTATGAACCCCTTGAGACAAAACAGGCGCCTGAAAGATATCTTGAGTTGGTTTAACAAGAATTGAAACAATTGACGTTGTGGAGACCGTAACCCGGCCTGTAAATTGTTGTTTTTTCCAGAACAGATCTCCTTCTTGGTGGCATATAAATAATATAAATAATAATACGACCTCGAAAGAACAAGACCAATATAAAGGCGATCTTGTGAGAGTTCGTAATTCGAATTTCTCTTAAGGCAAACATTTGGTAATCGTCAATTCGCTTTGTACCTGTCGAAAACCAGGCATACAAAACAACCACTCAAATGTACTCTTATTGGTGCGTGTAGCGAGGTCTATTTTCCAGGTATCCAGGAAACAGAGCCGCTAAAATTGCTGCACTTTGATTTGAGCCACGATATCGTTTTTTATGTGAATGCAGGTAGTGGTTTTTATGGCGTTATAATGAGTGATAAATAATTTCCCAACTGACTCAATAACCCAACTAATCGATATGACGTTGGACATTGCCTGCGGGAACAGTTTTAAACAACGGTTTTAACAACAAAAAAACCCATTGGTTCGCCACATCTCCGTCAGGACAGTTTGGTGTCGCCAAAATCGATATTCCATTCGAGAGCGTGGGTGTTCCCACGTGGCACCGCTAATGCCGTTGCCACGCAAAAGCTTCCTTTAAACACAAGAGCCAAGTTACACCAAGGTATAACCCATAAAACCCGGAGAATTAATCAAGCGACTACCAATATTATCGTCAATGAACAACAATCTCCTACTACCAGTGGCATTGTCAAAGCTTACATAGATAGAAAATATCCTATACTAAAAGTAGCAAAACTACTTCTTCTGGTCAAACTCAAAATTGCGAAAGCATCCGATATGCAGCCGTTCTTGCGGTCATTAAAATGAATTTCTATTGATTGCAGAAGAGGTACTAGATCTTTTAGTTCCTGCTTCACCTGCTCTGGTGAAACTAAAAATCGGGATAAATAAGGAATGACCGAATTGCGATATGCCGCCGTTCTTGTGGGGATTGAACGGTATAGCCTACGCATTAGTCGAAGCGATTTACACTTGGATAAACTTGAAAAGAGGGGATGGGAGGGGTCACTTAAAATAAGAGCAGTGATTAGTGAACAACGAATGAAGTGGCGTTGAGTCATGATCTCTTGAATGGAGAGCATAGCCAGACCACTAGAAAACGAGATTATTTTAAAAAGCCTACGGAGGGTTCAACGTTTAGAACATTTAAGGCCGGGGAAAATTACTGAGTAACAATATCCAATGAGGGGAATTATACAGGCATGGACAAAGGTTTTTATGCGGCTAGAGCTTAAACCAAGTCTCCTGAACCGACGAACTAGGAAGCAGAGGCGACGACATTTACCGAAGACGGCATCCACAGGATCGACTTACATCGTCTGCTAGGCAAAAGTAAATTGGCGCCAATTTCCAAAGATGTCCGTCTCGTAATCAATCGATGCTCTCAAACCACGTAAATTTCCTCATTTCATGAATCCCAAGATTATTTTTTCTTTCCATATGCACTCATTTTTAGCTAAAACCGAAATTCAAACTTGGATTTCATTTGCAAGACTGCTGTAAAACTGTTACTTCTTCGATTAAACATATTTATGATAATTGTTATCGATATCGAAAAAAATGACTCGCATTTAATAATTATGCGCATCGATTACGCACGCGTGTGAGTGCTATGATGACGGACAGCCAATTGAATCGTACCATCTTATTTATCGTCATCTAATTGGCTACCCACCAACCAATAATGAACCCATGGGCGTTAGAACTCGTTGTTGTTTAAAATGCCACAAAACATCCCTCATTAGAAATAAACGATTATGAAGAGGGGAGTACTTCAGAATTATGAAGACATTTTATCGAAAAAACTATAACCAACCGTTGCCTTTGAGGGACGATAAGAGCCTTCTGAGGAAGCTGTTGTTCATGATAGCCGAGGTGTGCGATATAACAAGAATCAGAGATCTCGATACACCTGACTGGCATTTGAGAGCTTACTAAGCGCGCTCATGTTAAAGTCACGTGACACGCTAAATACTGGTTCACCACAAACCAATGAGGGCATTGTTTACTGGCATGTTTGTTAGAATTTAGTCGGTTAAGTTATCACACAGTCTCCGGAGACTTCGAAGGCTACTCTGATTGGTTATTAAATTCTGGATTAAGGGGACTGGCATTCTCGTGGAATTAGTAATGATTGTAATTGAGTAAGGAGGACCACAAATTTATGTGCTGGCTGTAAAAGAACATGCTGGATGTGGCAGTGTTAGCTCATTTCGGAACTGAATTAATTTTAAATTTCCGTGTGAACGGTGACATCTCTGTGTTGCTCGCCGACGGGCTTGTGTCTGCGTTTACATACGAACAGACATGGTGGCAGGAATCAAAAATCGATAAATTCCAATCGAAGAGTGTCGGTGTGAACGCAGGTTCAATTAGTATTATTGATTTACTAAAAACAGCGAGGATAAAGGTTTAACAGGCTTACTGAACGTTTCCATGTTTCTAATTATCTTAGACGACATCAGACAGTACCCTATCGGAGGTCTAGACGAGTGCCGGGGAGAACGCCAGGAACGCTTAGGTCAATCGATATTGTCGCTGCTTGATTCCTCTCAATTTTAATTATAATTTAGACTGTTTTACGAAACCCACCAAAACACAAACTGGAATAACTAATTTGACGGTATTTCTTTGATGTCATTTCAAGAGTGTCGGTAGGAGCTTGGGCACAAATAGTAGCAAACCACAAGTATGTATCTTTGGCAATTTGGGGCGAGGGGGTGTGTGATATCGATTAAACCGATTTTTTTTAAATAATCGACGCCACTAAAAGAATATTAAAAGAATAGTATTAATCTAAATCACACGCCCCCCCCCAACTCCTTATTGGTCGAGAATTTGGTGGAGATGTATGGAAGGTCTGAATGGTGCAAAATGTTTAGAAAAATCCAATTACAGTCTGGCAAGGTACTCCTGCCTAATTGGTCCAATAATAGTTATTTGTAATTGTCTGGAGGTTGTTCTTGCGTGAGCTGAATTTTCTAAAGAATCAAGGATGATAATGAAAGTTTACTACCCAGAAAATTTAACCACAGTCGGCAAATTGAAGCTTCCTAATTGGCTAGCTTTTCACCAATAATAATCGATAATAAGAGATCGATCCACGTTGTAAAAATGGGGTCGATTAAATTAAAAACTACGCTCATTCGCAAACATTTATGAAAAATGCAATAAACGGAAATTTGAAATTAATGGTCCTTTTGCGCCTTTTTAATGCTTTTATTACGTTGTTTTGTTGTCTTGTTTAAGTGAATCGATCCACCTGCAACCTTGAGTAAATTCAAACAGCACATTATAAAAAATGTTCTACATAGACAATACGCAACGCCATATCGATTAATTGGATACTGCGCCATAGAAAAATAATTTACAACATTTTTTACATAATAAATGTCAAATAGATATTTTAATTTAAAGACCACCAACAAATTTCCGGCCGCACATCTCCGGTTAAACAGAACACACACACACACACACACATGAAAGTCAGCATTAACGCGAAAAGTATAAAAACGGTGAAAATAGATTAAGAAGATGGTCCTCACGTTTGAACCTATCCTTCCATCTCCGTAAACGGGACATCTTTGTGGTCATGTTTGTGTGAAACGAGTCGGGAATGAATCACTAAATTTGCATTGCAAAAATAGGCCCGAGCACCGGATCTCAAACTAGCCACGCTTCATTTCATTGGGTAGCCCAGTCACTGTGACACGCATACACAAACGCACGCACGCACGCACGAATTATGGAATCAGTCGCCTTGTTTAAACGCTCGAGGGAGAACGATGATGATGATGATGATGGGGGGGGAGTGAACAAAGGTACCGAAAGAAAAAAGCTCACCAATTTGATTTCAAAAATCGACGGAAAAAGGTGCGTGTGTGTGTGTGACAAAAACAAGTCCAATTTACCGACTAGAACCGAAGACCAAAATGGCAAAACCGGGCCACACACGACAACAAAATTTTAGCTCTTCAGAAAAAGTTATTTTCCAGCGAAACTTATTTTGCGCTTTTACATATCATCCCAACAAAACCGTCATTTATTAAAACGTTATATCCGTAACGATTCCTATATGATGTCATGCACACGCAAATTCGTAATATCTCACGGTTGTTGACATCTCATTGGCCAACGTGCTTCCCGCCTTTTGAGATCTTATTGGTCTACCCTTTTCATTGGCCCGAATTCGATCAAACCATGCATACAACGATCGAAAATCAATTAAAAACGTTGGTGTTAGCGTGCTGCCTTCCGGTTGCTAAGGGGTCCCAAATGACTACAACAATCAACTTAAATAACCAATGAAATTGGGAGTTATTTCGTTATGTAACACCCGTGTTTTACGAGGACATTGTGCGGGAATTCAACTCTACACAATGTCCAGCATGGGCAAATTGGACCCCACCTTTTTGTCACTAAACCCCTTCCACGGGATAGTCGTCTTCTATGACGGTGCCGATGCTGGTTCACCTGATTCATCGAGATGAAGCAACTGAGGGTCTCCCTCTGAACACAGGATGCCTCTCACTGGATCGCACCTGGCCACAGCTGCCTTCATCCACAATCGACAAGACTCTAGCAACTTCCTCCATTTTCCCAGCTCAGGGAGCATCACAAGGACCCCTTCCACGGGATGGTCGCCTTATATGACGGTGACGATTGTGGTTCATTAAGAGGGGAGTAACGGACTTCATGAATGGTATTTCCATGACGACTACTCTTGGGAATACAAGTAGTATTAGTAGTGGTGTACAGGTGGCGGCGTCACCTGCAGTGCCACCCGAAGAGGAGGAGGAGGAGGTGAAAGTGGCCGTCGCTGCTGCATCATCAAACAGGCAACCAACGCCGACTGCTGCTTCACGGGTGTTGACATTTCCATGAATACTACTCATGGGAATACAAGTAGTATTAGTAGTGGTGTACAGGTGGCGGCGTCACCTGCAGTGCCACCCGAAGAGGAGGGGGTGAAAGTGGCCGTCGCTGCTGCATCATCAAACAGGCAACCAACGCCGACTGCTGCTTCACGGGTGTTGACATTTCCATGAATACTGCTCATGGGAATATAAGTAGTAGTTGTAGTGTACCGCTGGCGGCGTCACCTGCAGTGCCACCCGAAGAGGAGGACGTGGAAGTGGCCGTCGCTGCTGCATCATCAAACAGGCAACCAACGCCGACTGCTGCTTCACGGGTGTTGACATTTCCATGAATACTACTCATGGGAATATAAGTAGTAGTTGTAGTGTACCGCTGGCGGCGTCACCTGCAGTGCCACCCGAAGAGGAGGTTGGATGACGCAACAGCAGCAGCTGTTTTCCACCACAAACCGACAGTCTCTTAGTGGATGATTGTAGGCGCTCACGACGCTACGTCCGGTTGGTATTCGAACCAGGGCTTCTCGCGAACAGAGTGGGGATGCATTGACCGTTGGAACCCACCTGGCTGGATTGCCTACTATCGAGAGCGTAGCAGCAATTAAGCCCAATTTATTGCACCCCACGGGGGGTCGTAAAAACCCTTTCAACCGATTGTTCCATGCGATGGCGCAAATGCACGGTAAACCAATCAGAAAGGCGTTCAATATGGTGCCCAAGAGATGGTTGTAACGTGACGCGAGTCCGAATTATGAGAAGAAAACGATACTTGGCTTGTTCAGGTTCCGTATGAGAACAGCAATGGTATAATATTAATAGACCGATCTTGTGCAACCAATATGTAACAAATTATGTAGAACGCATATAGACAGGTTCTTGTAGGACCGATCATTGAAAAATAAAAATAAAACCGGTTCGACTCTGCTGAAATTACATACGCCAGTGGGGACACGTGTCAAAAAGGTGTTCTCAGTGACGAATGATCGTAGCCGACATTTAATAGGCTTCAATTAAAGTGCTACTTACTTTTATAATAAGTAGGCGTGACGTTAAACCCCACAGGTGGTGGGCAAACACTCGGTGTGGTCGATATTTCCATTTGACAGGCAGTCGCTCTGGCCAGTAATGCAAGCAGACGGAATAGCCGGAAAACTTGTGAATATTCTGAAGTCATGCAAGTCTGATCAAGCCGAGCTAAAGTTGGAAGAGAACCCCCTGAACGCTGTGCCAACTTCCAACACCTCAGACGACAAGCAACGCGTTTGATGAAGCTAGATAGCAACAAATACTGGTCTGGGGTTGCAGGGAACATGGAGAATGACTTCGGGGAGATGTTTCCCCTTATCCGGATCGCGTCTGGACAGCGGCAGCCCCAGTAAAACTGGAGATAAACACTTCGAAAACCAAAACACCGAGCGCCACTCCAAACCGAATTGGCCCAGCGTGTCTGTGTGCTTACGGCTTCAAATACCCAGGGCTCTTCAATACTTCCGAATCGCCAAGCGAAGAAGGAGGTCCAATTACGAGTTGACAGCGCCAGGAACGCGTTCCCACAGCTGCGTACAAGCCTGTTGGGCCAGCCGGAGACAAGCCTTCGGACTAAGATTCGCGTCTATCGCGCCGCTATCCGAACCATGTGAAACCTGGCCACTTCGTGTCGAAGACACCAGGAGATTGGAAGTTGCCAATCACTGATGTCTGTGACGAGTTCTGACAGCGGACTAGCGCGACAAGCTCTCCAAAACGCAGAAGCTGTAAACCCATTTGGCCACATTCAACTACTACTACTACTACTACTACTACTACTACTACTACTACTACTAATACTACTACTACTCCTGCTACTACTAATACTGCTTCTACTATTGATGCTACTAATACTACTACTACTACTACTAATGCTACTACTACTACTTCCACTGCTACTACTTCCATTGTTACTACTGCTACTGGGGACACTATAGTACCATGGAAAGCCCATCTTCTCTCGTGTTCGAAAAATAAAATTCGATACATTGATTGAAAATTACTTTTACAAAAGTGGACGTGGAATTAGGGAGGTAAAACAGCAAAATAAACTTCCCAAATCGTCTAAATGGTTTGTTTTGGAATTGTTTTGTTTGATGATTATAGGAATGGCTGGTGGTAGTTCCTTTGAGATTCAAGTTGAAAACAAAACACTTGGAATTTGAGCCAAAGAAAACGACAACAGGCTCGATAGAGAAATTCTATCCACGTTTTAGAAGACTAACGCCAAAGGTCAGTCGTAAAGCACGTTTTAGCGCGATTTGATGGCCAAAATGCAGCCTTTCGCAAGCGATATTTCGCGGAGGATATACGCTGTCATTCCATATTTGTTTTAATCCATCATGCGACCTTGAGATTGGCAGACAATAAAATGCTCGCGTTTACTCACTCCGACAAAAACTAAAAAATAAACCTATAAAACGATATACTGCTCACAAATAAAATACATGAAACAAATATTATTTTCCCTATTACAATTTGCGATTTCATGAAGGAGGTGAATTATGCATGGTGAAAGCGACAGGTCACTGAGCCAAGTTCCAAAAATCATATTTGTGCGAAGGAGAATAGAGGATAAACGCGTACAAATGAAGGTTGTAGCCAAAATAAGGCGGTAGCCTAAATAAGGCCAAAGCCTTACTTGGCGCTGGATGGCTGGAAAATGACCGAAATTGACAGGCGTCCCTGTGGCAGTTGAAAAGTGGGGTGCGAATTTAGAAAAAAACGCTCAAAATGCAGCTGTAAAAAAGAAGAGATTAAAGAAGGCCTATTATTAGACCACGGCAGACGATATAAGCTAGGATTAAAGTTCAATATTTGCGATCCCTTTTATCAACAAATAAACTCGAGGGGTGGGAAGTGTGGTCGGGAGGTTTGGCTGCGTCAAGGACACTATTTTTGGAATTATCGCGACCCCTAAACACCCCAAGTTACCGCAGTTGGTGCGAAACACACCTGACCTCCGGGTCAGTAAAGGTCTTTGAGCCGTGCAGGATATCATCAATTACGTCATCGTCATAGACGTCTTTTAAATAGTTTCGTCGGGAAATTATTTATTCTTTATTTTTCCACAGGAAAGCCTCACTAGCTTACACAAGGCAATTTTCATTCACCCAATCGATTCTACAATGGTTATCGATCGCTATCTGTCGAGGGCGTCAATCAACTTTACAGTGGTCATGTGTCGTTTCTACTTCGAAGATTGATTTTGTTAATTTCCCCAAATTAGCCTCCAATGTTTTTTACCTTAAAGGCACTAAAATACTTTATGTTTTAGTCAATTAAACATGGAGTTACACGCTTTTAATTAATTACTGTGGGAGCTGATATTTCATTGGTCATCGCGTAGGGCTCCAATTGGCCTATTCACTTTCTGTCGATCCCATTGGTCGTTTATAGTCTGTCACGTGCGAAAGGTAAGTCTTATCGTAACTTTTATAATTATCCTGGTGGGGTTGTTTGCCAGTGGTGACAGCGATTACGAAATTTATAATCACGGACACAAATAAACATACACAATTTACGTATCCACACTCCGAACCCAAACATGACCAATCTAGGTGTTGGAAAATGGACCGATTTTCAAGAAAGCCCGTTTAAACAAAGGAAATTCGCACTCAAACACTAAGAAAACCCATTAACCCCTAATATCATTTAATTTATGGTCAAATAATTCGCACTGAAGACAACTGCATTGCAAAGTGACCTTGTAAACAGATTCCAGAATCTTCCATGCATAATCGTCACTTCATTTATTAATTTAGTTATAATGTTATTCGTTTAACTATGGTTACAATGACCAAAACATTCAACATTAAAATTTACATCTGAAAGTTTAAAGAAACGAATACAATTATTATAATTATAGATATATTCGACTACTACTACTGCTGCTACTACTACTACTAATACTACAACTGCTGCTACCACTGATACGAAAAACGACTACTACTAATACTACTGCTGCTACTACTACTGCTACTACTGCTACGAAAAACTACTACTAATACTACTGCTGCTACTACTACTGCTACTGCTACCACTGCTACGAAAAACTACTACTAATACTACTGCTGCTACTACTACTACTACTACTACTACTACTACTACTGCTACCACTGCTACTGCTACGAAAAACTACTACTACTACTACTGCTGCTACTACTACTACTACTACTACTACTGCTACCACTGCTGCTACGAAAAACTACTACTACTAATACTACTGCTGCTACTACTGTTAATACTAATACTACAACTGCTGCTACCACTGCTACGAAAAACTACTACGACTAATACTACTACTGCTGCTACTACTACTGCTACCACTGCTACTACTACTGCTACGAAAAACGACTACTACTAATACTACTGCTGCTACTACTACTGCTACTGCTACCACTGCTACGAAAAACTACTACTAATACTACTGCTGCTACAACTACTACTACTGCTACCACTGCTACTGCTACGAAAAACGACTACTACTAATACTACTACTGCTGCTACTACTACTGCTACCACTGCTACTAGTACTGCTACGAAAAACTACTACTACTGCTACTGCTGCTACTACTACTGCTACTACTACTGCTGCTACTACATCTGAAAGTTTAAAGAAACGAATACAATTATTATAATTATAGATAAATTCGACCAATCCGAAACCTCCACCGTTTAATTTCCACGATAAAGTGTGCATATCCCAAATCGGTCGTCATAACCACCGTCTCTATCAAGCTCCCCACGCTTAGCATTAAAGTTGTGTTGGGAACGTGTTCCATCCAATCCTCGATTTAGAAAAAAATTACAATTCGTCGCGACGGAGGAACTGGTGTGATTGCGACGATCGATTTGTGTCAGAACTCGGTCGTGAGGGAATAGGGCAGCTTACCCATGCTCGAATCATTGTGTTCTCCCGCCTCAGCTTCGAGTTTTGGTCTCCATGGCGACCGCGAGAGATGGAGGGGCGTGCGCACGAAGGTTCGAAGACCGCCTGGATTGCCAAAGCACGCCGGCAGGGTGGCGAAGTCTGGACTGGGTCTTCCTGAAGGCTCCGATGAGTCGCTTGAATTCAGGAAGGAGAACTCCTCGAAGGAGCGCAGACACGCCGTGGGCCTGAGACGCAGGGAAAAGAGGAGGGAGTCGCCGCCGCCCTTGACGCCGACAGCCCTCGCGTCCCGTTCCTCCGAAAACTCGACGACGTCGTTGTCATGTTCGGCGTGGCGGGCATTAGAGGAGGAGCAGGAGGCCTCCTCGTCTCTCTCCTCCTCGTTGCCACCGACGTCCCCATTGAGTGGCAGCCAGCCGTCCTCGTCCTCGTCCAACAAGTCGTCCGGAAGACTGAGAAAACGGGTCAAGGTCATGGTTGCGCGTTCTCCGCTCTCCATGGTCGCGAAAATCTGCAAAAATGGGCGAAACTCGGTTCATAAACGACGACCATGTTCCTACTACTAATATTGCTACTACCTCTACTACTACTACTACTACTACTACTGCTACTATTACTGCTACCACTGCTACGAAAAACTACTACTACTAATGCTGCTACGAAAAACGACTACTGCTAATGCTGCTACCACTACAACTGCTGCTACTACTACTACCACTGCTACTACTGCTGCTACTAATACTACTGCTACTATTACTGCTACGAAAAACGTCTTCTACTAATACTACTGTTGCTGCGAAAAACTACTACTGCTACTGCTGCTACCACTACTGCTGCTACTACTAATACTACTGCTGCTGCTACTACTACCACTGCTACTACCTCTACAACTACTACTGCTACGATACTACTGCTACTACTACTGCTACGAAAAACGTCTACTACTAATACTACTGCTGCTGCGAAAACTACTACTGCTACTGCTGCTACCACTACTGCTGCTACTACTAATACTACTGCTGCTGCTACTACTACCACTGCTACTACCTCTACAACTACTACTTCTGCTACTAATACTACTGCTACTATTACTGCTACGAAAACGTACTACTACTAATACTACTGCTGCTGCGAAAAACGACTACTGCTACTGCTGCTACCACTACTGCTGCTACTACTAATACTACTGCTGCTGCTACTACTACCACTGCTACTACCTCTACAACTACTACTTCTGCTACGAATACTACTGCTACTATTACTGCTACGAAAAACGTCTTCTACTAATACTACTGCTGCTGCGACAACGACTACTGCTACTGCTGCTACCACTACTGCTGCTACTACTAATACTACTGCTGCTGCTACTACTACCACTGCTACTACCTCTACAACTACTACTTCTGCTACGAATACTACTGCTACTATTACTGCTACGAAAAACGTCTTCTACTAATACTACTGCTGCTGCGAAAAACGACTACTGCTACTGCTGCTACCACTACTGCTGCTACTACTAATACTACTGCTGCTGCTACTACTACCACTGCTACTACCTCTACAACTACTACTTCTGCTACTAATACTACTGCTACTACTGCTGCGAAAACGTCTTCTACTAATGCTACTGCTACTGCGAATACGACTACTGCTGCTGCTACCACTACTGCTGCTACTACTGCTACTACGGCTGCTACTACTACCACTGCTACTACCTCTACACTACTACTTCTGCTACTACTACTGCTGCGAAACGATACTACTAATGCTACTGCTGCTACTACTACTGCTGCTATTACTGCTGCGAAAACGTCTTCTGCTAATACTACTGCTGCTGCTACTACTACCACTGCTACTACTTCTACAACTACTACTTCTGCTACTAATAATACTAAAGCTATTACTGCTGCTACTGCTACCACTGCTACTGCTACGAAAACTAATACTACTAATACTACTGCTGACTGCTACCACTGCTACTACTACTGCTACGAAAACTAATGCTACTAATACTACTGCTACCACTGCTACTACTGCTGCTGCTACTACTGCTACGAAAAGCTACTACTACTGCTGCCACTGCTACTACTGCTGATACTACTACTGCTACGAAAAACTACTACTGCTGCTACTACTACTGCTACGAAAAACGACTACTACTAATACTACTGCTGCTACTACTACTACTGCTGCTAATACTACTGCTGCTACTACTGCTGCTGCTACTACTGCTGCTACTAATACTACTACTGCTACGAAAAACTACTACTGCTGCTACTACTACTGCTACGAAAAACGACAACTACTACTGCTACTACTGCTTCTACGAAAAACGACTACTACTAATACTGCTGCGAAAACGACTACTACTAATACTACTGCTGCTACTACTGCTGCTACTACTGCTGCTACTAATACTACTACTGCTACGAAAAAGTACTACTACTACCACTGCTGCTACTACTACCACTGCTGCTACTTCTACAACTGCTGCTACTACTACAACTGCTGCTACTACTACTGCTGCTGCTACTACTGCTGCTGCTACTAATACTACTCCTAATACTACTCATAATACTACTACTACTGCGACCAATGTTACTACTTCTGCATATGCGATCGATGATACTGCGTGAGGCTAGACAGCAACCAAACGCATCGTATTCGTGGTGTCTGTGCGTGCGTGTGTGTGCGCGCACGCATAGGTGCAGACAGACTCGTGGGTCAAGCCAAACGACTTCGCTTGGCTCTTGTCGCTGGCACATTGAGCTGGGTGTGATGGCGGCCAGATTCCGGTAGTTCGGAGGTTTTCAAACTACCGGAAGCAGAGATTGCAGCCCCCACGGAGAAAACGCTGCCTTTCTGCATTTAGGCTAATGCATTTAGGCTGTCTTTGCGTCCGAGAGTGGGTAAAATGGTGAACCGGTGTGGATACCAACCATGCCACAGTCTCGAAATCGACTTAACCTCCATCGTTCCACCCACGACAAAAATAACACAGAGGCCACTTTAATTAATGAAGAAGGGGCGTGAACGGCACATGGAAGTTTAATATTCTTGGCCCCCTCGTGTTGAGCAGAAAGTGTTTGAAAAATTGACATAATGCACCACGTTGAGGATCTAATGGTTACATGTGGGTAAAAAAATGTGTATGCAAATTACAAGCGATAAAAAGCTCGCGATTTCTCAGCATTCTAATTACTCGCTGAGTAATCAATCCAAGAACATCAAATTTCCCGATCATCTGGATAGCGAAAGAACGAAAAAACGGTTAGGAGGGACGTGACATCACACATTTAAGCAGTCCGTGCTAAGTAATTTGAAAAAAACACGGCAATTGCAAACAAACAGCCTGTAGGCATTGGCTGGCATGCCGTGACCCAAGGTCATCTTGTGAGTGGCTTCGGGGATTTCAAAACCAAACTCTCGCCGATAAATGCCACGAGAACACGTAATATCCGCCAAGAAATCCATTATTTCCCATAAGAGATAAACGCTGTTACTGACTACTAAACATTCCTTCCCGTGTTATCGAGATAACACTCTTTTATTATCCAGCTTGTTAGTCTTATTCTAAAACCCGTTATCCGTTTATCGAAGTTAGAGCAATTAAGCAATATATCTCTCGAAATTGGTCGGAACAGTAATTTGCACATTTTCGAGAGGGGAGTAGAATCGGAAAATATAGTAGGATGGAGAAACCATTAGTGTTCCTCAATGACGACATTTTCCAACGAATGCGCTAAGCCAAATATTTCTTTTAGACTACTTTTCAAGACGCCAAAGGTAAAGTAACGCCTCATGGTATTTTGAAATCATACACACACACAAGAACCGCACACGGCGCTCTCAGGCGTAAACGAGGAAGAAATATTAGTTTGCAATTAATTTCGAAGCCTAGGGGCGATAGTAAACAACGATAGTGAATAACAGAAAGTGCCGCGAGTATTCAATCTAACGATTGGAACAACTTGAGCCTTGATTTTGAATTCATAGTTGGAGTGCTATCAAATGTGATTACGACACGGGGTATAATTAAACAACACGCGCGAAAACCAGTCGTTTGCGGCGAATTTATGATAAGTATCCACTCAACAGCCCAGTTGACGGAAAATGCATTCTCCGAAAGTTTCCCGACGGCGAAAAGTAGAAACACACAACTAGCATGAAATTATCTGATCATATGAATATGATTGTGCGTGTGATAATTATTAACTATGCTGGACCCTTCCTCTCCTGAGTTTCAAGATTCACACACTTCGAACCCTGAGAAACGTACTCTGATGAGAATGAGCAATCCCAAGAGGGTCTGACGCAACCCCAAGACACCGAAACAACTGGGAGCAAATGCGCATGTCTGAGCATATAAATAACCAGCAAAAATAAACCGATACTATGTAACACGACAAATAACTTATTATTTGAGGTAATGGACCTGTACGATGGGGAAGTAGTGAAAGATAACAGCCAAATTAATATATTCACTTCTGTCTGCCATTGATTGTTTGAAGTATGTGATAACAATTAAAGTTAATATTATTATTATTATTATAAAGCGTGTTTCAGTCTTTAAGCGGACAGTGCTAGGCTTATTTGATGTTCAACAATAAAGCTGGTCCTTGGTAAATCTGAGCAATAACACGGCTAAATAAATCTATCGGAACACTGAGAAATCTATGGCGCATCACAAAGGTAAGTCCTAAACTGATTTGTTATAAATAAATAAAAGACAGTCAATCGACACTTTTAGCAAATGACGAAGGCAAATTCTAGAATAATAAATACACCTGGGCACGTGTAGGATTACACAACCGGGTAATTGATGAATAAACACGCCATAGTTACATTGTGTCGTGATCGAAAACCATAAACGTCCGTAGGTAACAAACCCTAATCAAAAAACCATAGAGACTGAAATAAAGGTTTAAAAAATACTTGAACCACGCTTAGTGAGAGATGAATATCTCAAATATGACTGTTTATCTGATAATCTAATATAAATTAAGACTGAAAGCTACCTTTGCATACCTTAATAAAACATTTAATATTTATAAGTGCGTTAATCAAGAAACGTGCACAACGTACAGCGAACGGTTTTTTTACAGCGTCGCGCTTATGTGAACCACCAACACTGCCAAGGCCATTTATGAGGTTGAAACAACACACTTGAAAATAAATTCCCGTCTGATCAACGTATATAAAGTATAAATACAAGCGTTCCCTGAGTAAAGGTTACTTATACGGGATTTTAACGTCCATCGTAACTTCGAAGACATAGAGAAAATAGGAGTGAGAGTGCACCTTGATACTCAGGCAGAATGGATCAAACAGTAGGAGAGTTTGTGGGGGAAGATTTATTATCGATAAGCCAACAAAAAGGATATGAATGTTAAGTCTGATGAGGATCAGAAGCATTGTTGCGGATTAAATGGCATACCTAAAATGATACATAAAACAAGTTGAGTTACCAAGGTGTAAAATTTATGCATAATAATAATAATTGTAGTGGATTAATTGAGGTCACAAGGACCAAAACTTTCAGCAGTAAGAAAAGGCAGTATAATAAGTTTTAGATGTGAAGTTTTCTTAGTTCCTGTTTCACCTGCTCTGGTGAAACTAAAATTCGGGACAAATAAGGAATGACCGATTTGCGATATGCCGCGTTCTTGTTGGTATTGAACGGTATAGCCTACGCATTGGTCGAAGAGATTTACATTTAGATAAACTTGAATAGAGGGGATGGGAGGTGTCACTTAAAATACGATCAGCGATTAGTGAACAATTATTGAAGTGGCGTTGAACTTGCAGCCAGTGGCGTGCGTTACAGAGCCCTCCCTCCACAAAGCCACTGGAGGAAGACAATTCGATGGTGTGGGATATAGGGATATCGTCACTAGGGATGAGGGTGGGTTGATCAAGAGGTTGAAGTGTGAGTCCCGCCTTCAACCGATTGAAGTAGACTAGGAGTGTGGCAAGGTTATCGTCCGAGCGGATGCGGTCTACGTTGTTAGGGAGACTCTGGACGACCGAAATTGGGCCGCTTCATGGGTCGTGGAATTTGCTGGATATGCCTCGGGGAGGGTTGGGGCTACTGAGCCATGCTGTATCCTTAGACTTAAATGGAGAGCCGTGGCCATGGCGGTCATATGACCGCGATTGGGTTACTTGGGCATGTCGTAGATGTGTGCGGGCTTAGCGCTGGCATTCCTGCTGGATTTCGATCAGCCGGGAGACGTATGACGGGGAGGAGGGATACTCGGTTTGCGTAAGTAATAGTTCGGCATCAATTGGGAGCTGTAGTTCTCGGCCGTCGTTCATCATAGCGGGGGTGAACCCAGTTGATTGGTGTAACGCGCTCCGATACGCCAGGAGGCAGTGGGGGATAAGGTTGTCCCACAAGTCGTTATTGGAGGTGTCAATGAAAGCACACAGGAAGGATCTGTCGGTCCTTTCCGTCTGGCCATTACCTTCTGGGTGGTATGGCGTTGTCCTGGATTTGATGATGCGGAGTTTGTTACACTGGTCGTGGGCCAGGTTGCTTGGTCAGAGTGGATACAGTCGGGAAAGCCAAACCTAGTAACCCACGCGTGTACGATGGCGTCGGCGACGGAGGATGCTGTCTTTTCAGGGGGGGCTCGGCTTCGGCTTATTTAGAAAAGAAATCCACCATCACGGGCAGGTACCGTTTACCCGTCCGGGGTTGAGTGAAGGGGCCGACGATATCCACTCAGAGTCGCTGGTTGGGATAGCCCGAAGCGATTAGTTCAAGAGGTGCACGGCGGGTGTGGTTGGGGCGTTGGATGCGTCTTCAGGTATCAGGGCCTCTTTGAGATGGGAAAAAGCGCGGTCGCAGACGGGACTCAAACGAAACGAGCGGGACTTCTCGGTGAGTCGTGTTAGTGGGAAGGCAAGGCGGGCGTGTGTTAGGGATAAAGGACCAGCAATAGTTGACTAGCCCTAGGAAAGACCGTACTTCATCGCTTTTAGAGGGAAGTGGCCAGCTATTCACGGCTTTGACCTTGTCGGGGTCTGTTTGGAGACCGTCGCGGCCTATAATGTGACCAAGGAAACGGATTTGCGGTTGTAGAAAGTCGCATTTCCGGGGATTCAACGTCAAGCCTGCTCGTGCATACAACGATAGCGCCTTTGTTTGATTCCGCTTTAATTCTTCGACTGTGGCGCCCCACACCATAACGTCGTCTAGATATACGAGGCAGCGGGAAGGGTACAATCCTTTGAGTAGTTTTTGCACTATGCGTTGGCACGTGGCCGCCGCGTTGACGAGGCCCATAGGCAGTGTCGTAAACTCGTAAAGATCTGTAGGCAGCGTGAAAGCCATTTTTGCACGGTCTTCAGGGTACTTCTGATCGGCCATGGCCGCTAACAAGTCATCCATACTGGGTAGGGCAAAAGCATCTTTTGGTTGTTACGGCGTTAAGTCGCCTGTAATCGATACATAGGCTAAGTGAATTGTCTTTTTTTCTAAACTAGGGTGACGGGGGCGGCCCATGGGGAGCTGGAGGGTCTGATGATGCCTTGTTGAGGCATTTTGCCGACGATTGTTTTAAGTTCGTCGTGGAGGTTGAAGGGTATTCTTCGCTTATGAAGGTGTTGAGAGGTTGCGGAACCTGTGTCTATCCGATGTTGTACGACATTGGTCCGTTCGATGGTCTGGTCTGCCCAAGTGAAAACGTTTGTGAACGGAACCAACACATTGTAAAGGGATTGGCAGTCGGATGTTGTCGGGTTAGAATCTGCTCGATTTAAGAAGGTTCGGTGGGTGGGGGTAGCGAACATCTACGCCACTGAGGTCGCATGTCTCCTTATCATTGGTCAGGTGTAGAGATTCGCTTGTTTTGGAGAAATTAATTACCCGTAAATTTTTCCTCAAGAAATCACAGCCAAGGATTGCGTTCCACTTGATCTCGGAAGAGACAAAAAACGGTGGTGGAATGTCCGGCCATTGAGAGTGACAGGGATTGTAGCAGAACCGAAAATCGTAAAGTGGGAGTTATTGGCGGCGACGACTTCTATTTGGGGAAATTGGGAGAGGATAAGTCGTGAACCACGCAGGATTCGTCATTGATAATGGAGACGGCCGCACCAGTGTCTACTAGGAAGCTAGACTTCTTACCCAGCATTCTGCCTGTAATAGTGAGCGGTTTAAAATTCGTTGAGAGTTGGGTTAAAACGGATAAAGGTGCGTCAGAGTTACCTTTGTTGTGGCCACACGCCCTGGCGTTTTTGCCGAATTTGGAGCAATAGTGGCAGTCCGGGTTTCTACGAGGGGGGCGCGCGTACCTCGTTTGAGGGGTTTCGAGTTTCGGGATGGCGTGGGGATTGCCGGGGGTAGGCCTGTCAGTTGCGGTGTATTGACGATGGGGTTGGCGAAAGCAAGGGGGAATTGGAGCTGGGCTGCTGACGCACAGGCGATGGCCTCCTTAGCATTAGACGGCGGATTTCTCGTGAAAATATGGGCGAGGTTTGGGTCACGGATTCCCCGTAGCAACACGCTAAACGTAAACTCTTCGTTGCCTTGGTAGGCCATTTTTGTTTTTGTGCGAGGGTCGTGTAGGTAATAAAACGAGGTAACGTTTACGTTTAACACCAAATATAACGTCCTCGCAACTTTGAAGACCTGGAGAAAACAGGAATGAGAGTGCACATTGATACTGAGGCAGAATTGAGCAAACAGTAGGATAGTTTGAGAGGGGAAATTTATTATCGATAAGCCAACATGATAGGATATGAGTGTTAAGTCTGATGAGGATCAGAAACGTTGTCGCGGATTCAAGGGCAGACCAAAAATGATATATAAAACAAGTTGAGTTACCAGGTTAAACACTATACATGTTGCCAGTGGCGTGCGTTACAGGATTACATTTGGAAACACGCGCTGAAAATTAAAACAAATGAGTTCAGGACTCCTTGCATC
This sequence comes from Proteocephalus fallax, assembly GCA_028672205.1. Classification (NCBI taxonomy): domain Eukaryota; kingdom Metazoa; phylum Platyhelminthes; class Cestoda; order Proteocephalidea; family Proteocephalidae; genus Proteocephalus; species Proteocephalus fallax. The sequence continues at coordinate 255,721 of JAPUBX010000931.1, read as the reverse complement.
GTTTTTCATTGTTTAAGAAACAGGAATGTCTAATATTTTGAAATTATTTCTAAGAAATCAATGTGTATTAGCGATACATTTACAGAATGCAAATAACCCATTTTGAGTCACGAAAACCACCTATATTTGATAGATTATGCTTGGAGATGTTACCGAAATTCGTCCTGTTTTGACGCTCTTCCAGTTGTGGGATTCTGAACTCAGAAATGTGAGACCTTCGCTGGGGGTTTTGTAACGGTAATCGTAGAACATGGATACACGTCCCAGGCAGTCATAATTAGAAGGCGCGTTAAGTGGGGAATGGATATGATGAAGCGAAGAGGTATAAATAGATGGCGAGGTTATATCGTTTTTGGGTAGAAATGGGATGGGTCTTTATAATGGTCAAACAACAATGCTGGTTCATAAGTTTGGAAAGGGAGGATGCTGCTCGAGTCATGAAGGCAGCGGTGTCCTGATGTGATACAGTGGGAGGCATCCTGTATTGAAGGCGAGAGAGCGTATGTGGCTTCACTCTAGATGAACCGGATAACAGTCTACGCCATGATAGAAGACAGCCACCCCATTTAAAGATCGTTCACACAAGATCGTGTCATATTAGTGCGCGATTTCCTGGTAAAACATCGGGGCGTTACAGTGTAATAAATGCAACCGTGGGTTCGAATCTCAATTCGGCATGAACATATTCAACTTAATTAAATCCACCAATTTGATTTCTCCCTAAAAAAACGCTTTTAAGTACTGAATGTGTGAATTGTGCTTCATAAATCGAAATATTTTGTTCTATCATTTCGGGTTGAATACCATAATCTCATTGGCTATGGTAATATGGACGTTTTTCCATTCCAGCCTTTCTTGCTTTTAACCCAGATTAGCCACTAGTTCATTTACTAGTCGGTTTCAAAAATTACTTGAGTAAATCATTTCAATATTTTAAAATCAACGATTTAATATTCCATTTTCATCATTATTTGTATGCTTAATAATAGATCGTAGGAGTTTTTTAAGTTTTTGTCTTCGCTACTAGCGTCTATTTTTTGTTATCGCGCACCAACGCTATCTTCATATGCCTATCTAATTATTGGCCAACTATCTTTACCTTTTGAATCACATTAAATGCGAATCGTATATTTAATTTTATTACATAGTTTACTACTGCCCATGTTTAGCATATTTTGTGTTTTATAGTGTTAGCGCCTACGTTCTTTGAGGCAGGGTGACTACTCTTAAGAGAATATCGACTATAGAGTCTTACCAAGAAAATTTATTTGCTGAATATAGGGTTCGTTGAGAGTGTCAGCTGCCGTGGAGTGAACAAATTTGTGTCCATAAATGCGGAGACGTGCATAAACGCGTTGGTAATCGATACATTTGGTTGCCAGGGGAAGGGTGAATGTGTGAAAAACGTGCACAGGGTTATCTTGTGGCAGCGTTCTGCCCTAAACTTGGAGGCCATGGACAATTTACTTGTTTAAAACATGGTCCTGCCTATCTTCCCATCCAATTGATGAAAAAGGATTTATCTCCTACTCGTTCTTTTATTCCCGAAATCAAGGCAGGTTGGGTTGATATTATTTTAGGGTTTTTTTATTTTAGATGTTTCCTACCGTACATGCTTTGCCTCCGCTTGCTTCATCCGAAGACTCCTCATCCTCCAGGGTAGGCTAAATCCCATATTCAGTTGCCATCGATTCTAATATCCTCGGGGCTAACCTGATCTTCGACAAATTTTCAGGATGATAGGGCCATCCAGGCTTCCTCACTTGAGACGATTATCCTCGCCAATGAACGCACCCATCAATCAACAAACCCAACTACCTCTTCCACATTGCAAATCGCTACTGCTGCCGCAGCAACTGGGACATTATCGGCGACGGCCGATTCAATTGGGTCGTGTTTGAATCGAAGGAGTACTTTTCCGCGCCTGGTTAAAAACACCAGTAGAAATGACAGTCGGGTGTTTCACCGAACTGCAAAAGTGTGTCGTGTAACACTTCTCGACGGCCAGGTTTTCGTGTTCCCCATGAAGGTACGCTATCCCCTTCAAGCATATAAGTTGTATTTCGTTTTTAATGCGCAGATATAAGCAAAAACGACGTAAAGTTTATCAAAATAGCACATCGCTTCCCCATTTGCCGTCTTACGCTTCTTGGGAATTTCGTGAAACCCTAGAAATGGTGTTTGGGTGTTTTTCTGATGTTTTTGTGGACATCTCTAGCCTTTGGACAATCGATTGGGTCCCGAAAGCTAGCGGCAGAGGCTTGTGTGTTGTCTTTGAATCTTGGGGAAGATATTCCCCTGCGATTTGTCTGTCGGGATCGGTCTAGAGTCTAGACCTTCTCACCGACTGATTGAGCTCCTGGCTCGCGAGTAGTAGTGTTGTTGTTGTCGCTGCAGATACGACGCCTCATTGGTAGAGATGAGCTCCGCTACAGGCAACCAGCCTCTCATGGCCCCTCGTTTTCCGCCCAAATTGTGGGGCAAAGATGAAGCTAATTCATCCTCTTGCGGGAGCTAGCAAGTCAGGTGGAACCATTGCATAAAACTCTTCATAAAACCATAAATCGTTTTCTCGCCGCCATGTTTTTTGTCTTGCTGCATTTTCGTGTTTTTCCGTCATACCCACCTTCGATAGTTCTGCAGCAACTGACGCCTTCTCGTCCTGCGTGCTTGCTTTCTTTGTGCAGCTGTCACCTCCTGCTAGAGGGTAAGGCAGCGGCTGTTTCACGGCGTTTCCATGGATACTACTCATGGGAATAGCAGTAGTGTACAGGTGGCGGAAGACACTATTGGATGATGCAGCAGTGACGGCCACTTCCACCTCCTCCTCCTCTTCGGGTGGAACTGCAGGGGACGCCGACACATGCACACTACTACTTGTATTCCCAAGAGTAGTCTTCATGGAAACGCCATTCATGAAGCGATAGTCAGTTACTCTCCTCTTGATAAACGAGAATCGTCACCGTCATGGAAGACTACCATCCCGTGGAAGGGGTATAATGAAACCAGGTGGAGTCCTATTTACCCATGCTGGACATTGTGTAGAGTTGAATGCCCGCACAATGTCCTGGTAAAACACGGGTTTTACATAACGAAATAACTCCCAATTTCATTGGTTATTTAAGTTGATTGTTGTAGTCATTTGGGACCCCTTAGCAACCGGAAGGCAGCACGCTAACACCAACGTTTTTAATTGATTTCCGATCGTTGTATGCATGGTTTGATCGAATTCGGGCCAATGAAAATGGTAGACCAATAGGAGCTCTTGAGGCGGCAAGCGCGTGGAAGGTGTATGGTGGCACAATACGGCGTTGAATGGACCCTCGATCGGAGGTGTGATGCAGCCTGAATTAGGTCTGCCTACAGCAATCTCGTTGCTCTAGACTCCTCTACGCCCCACGTAAACGACGTATCGACGTAGGGGTCGTGTCTGCAAACATTTCATTGGTTGCCACCGGGGTAGGTGGGTTGGTTTTAGTGCCGAACTTTGCCGCGAACTTTTAGGTCACGACGTGCCTGCGCACGTGTGTGCGCGCGTGCGCAAAATCTGTCGCAGCACCAATATTGCGAACCGGATACGAGGAAACATCTCCCCAAAGTCATTCTCCATGTTCCCTGCAACCCCAGACCAGACTTTTTCGCTATCTAGCTTCTTCAAGCGCGTTGCTTGTCGTCTGAGGTGTTGGAAGTTGGCGCAGCCTTGTCGAGTGCTTGTTGCAGAGTGCAGTCCACTACGTAGCTAAACAGTACCCGTGATATTGGGCAGCCCTGTCAGACGCCAGCGTTCAGCGGGTTCTCTTCCAACTTTCGCTTTTCGGGTTACTCTGAGGCGTCAGTGTGGGCGTTTCAGTGCTCTCGAGTAAGTCACCGTTCAGAATTTGTCCTTCGCTGCAATTGTGGGGGTTGAGAGGTTTAATGAAGGGGCCGCCGCGAAAGCGAATTAGAGCCACCCTAGGAGTGATTGGTTCCCACGCGCGTGCTGCGTTCTTGCCGCTGCCCCCAACCGCGAATGCCACGCCATGTGGGCCAGAGTTTGCGTACACGGCGTACACTTAATGTGCCGTACTTCGGAGAGACAGTCAACGTCGATTCGGCGGCAGCGTACGGGCAGCAACCGACGCGTAGTTTGGTGTGGGGGTTCGTGGGATCGAGGGGAGATTCCTTGGGTCGGGTGACGTCCCCACCGTTTATGAGTCGTTAACAGTCCCGCAATGCGGCAGGAATCCGTTCGATGGAGTAGTAACCGCCTAACTGGCCATCTGATCCTGGAGTTGACATTGCCCTTCAGTCCGCCCAGTCTGCCTGGGTTTTCCTTCGCGTTTTTTAACCGGAAGATTTACTTCCCAGCCACTACCCGCACCGGGTTTGGCCACCTGCCAAGCGGCTTATCGACTGGGTGTGGCCAGGGGTGGGTGCTAGTCGTCGTCGTCGGTGATTGGACGGGATCTAGTCCTTTTACATGGCATAATCGCTGACTCTGCCACAACCTCTGCTCTTCTTCCTTCCTCAACTCCCCTCAAAATTCTACCCGTCCGACACACCCAAAATGCTCTTCCCCACCCCGCGTGGAGGTTAGGGAGAGGGGTTGTTCCTCTCGCAGAATCTGCCACAACCGCTGCTCCCCATCTTTTCGGCATCCTTTCTCCCCCCTTGCTTGGCGCGACTTCCGTTGAAGAATTGGCCTCTGAAACGAAGCCAAGACTTCCACTCCCACTGCTCTTCTTCCTAACTCTACTCCCCTCAAAATTCTACCCGTCCAACACACTCCCACCCCGCCTTCGCTATCCACTGAGATAAATGATTCTCTCGAACCCAACTGGCCCCTGACCCCTTGTAGAAGATGACGACGGGAGAGGACCTCTTCCGGGAGGCGTGTCGTGTCGCGGGGCCGCTTCGAGAACGCGACTACTTTGGTCTCTACTACTTCAAACACGATGTGGACGGAGACGACGACGATGGCGACGTCGTCGACCACGACAACGCCTCCACGGGGACCCGAAGCACCAGCGGCGTTGTCAGGCAGTCGTCAAGCCGGCTGCTCTGGCGACGAGAGGCTGCCGTGGAGCTGGGCGCAATCACCCACCGCGATGTACACGTGAGTTGCCTAGACGACTGCGGAAGGAAACCGCTTACACCCTGCTTTGTTGGAGGGGCGCCTCTAGCCTCTACACCGTCAAGGCAGAGGGGGGGATCTGTGCGGTAGAACGTCAACGACCCTCTCCTCTGCCCAATGCGCTGGCATTTGTACTGAGAGATTTACTTCCAGACTACCCGCACCACGTTTCGTCAGCGGTGCGACTTGAGTGCCAAGCGGAGACCAACGATGCAGACGACGCTGAGGCGTGACGACCAGATGTGCTACACCTCCACGTGCGTGGGTGGCTTCCGTGAAGCTGTCGGTTGCGCATCCTCTGACGGGAGCTATCCGCGCCCAGGACGAAAGAGGGGGAGATGAAAAAAGATGCTGAAGAAGGATTAGGAGAAGAAGAATAAGAAGACGTTGAAGAAGAAAGAGACGCCGAAGAATGCGGGGGAGAAGAATAAGAAGACGTTGACGAAGAAGAAGACGTTGAAGAATGAAGTGGAGGAGGAAGACGTTGAAGAAGAAAGAGACACCGAAGAATGATTGGGAGAAGAAGAATAAGAAGACGTTGACGAAGAAGAAGGCGTTGAAGAATGAAGTGGAGGAGAAGGAGGAGAATAAGACGGCGACGACGACGTTGAAGAAGAAAGAGACACCGAAGAATGATTGGGAGAAGAAGAATAAGAAGACGTTGACGAAGAAGAAGGCGTTGAAGAATGAAGTGGAGGAGTAGGAGAAGAAGAAGAATAAGACGACGTTCAAGAAGAAGACGTTGAAGTAGAAGGCGTTGAAGAAGAAGAAGAAGAAGAAGAAAGAGACACCGAAGAATGATTGGGAGAAGAATAAGAAGACGTTGACGAAGAAGAAGACATTGAATAAGACGACGACGACGACGAAGAAGAAGACAGACGACGACGACGACGACGGAGGAAGAAGAAGAAGAAGAAGAAGAAGAAGGGGTGGGGCACGCTAGGGGTTGCTTTCTGCTCGGTTGAATATCCCCAGTCCCCTAAAGGGGTTGTAGGAGCAATGCGAGAGGTGCCAGTTTTTGTAATTTTTTTATTTTAATCTTCTAGTTTTGGCTCAAGATGGACCGGAGAATTCGGGATCAATGCAAACGTGAGTCGGGGGGTTTTCGTCGCCCAAGTCGAGATTTCGTTTGGGGGTGGGGGGTCGTTTTCGTTGCGAATTGTGTATCTCCAATGGCGTTTTCGTCTTCATACTCCCCATCGTCCAATTGTTATGGCTGTGCAGACACAAATTTCATTTGTTTTGCCCGATTGCACCTTGTTGGTGTGAAAGATTTGAAATCGATATTCTTGGGGAACCCTGTTTGTGCTATTTTCGTCAGCTTTTAGATTGCCTCAGGGTTTATCGCGCCCGAAACCGTGATATTATTGAGTTTTGAATCATGTTTTTTGTTGTTACGATCGTTTGGGTTTTTAAATTTTAAATCTAAACCCCCTTTAGCCGTTTTTCCACAATCAGTTCACGTCTGATCGCCATCTGTTTTGATGCCTTCCGATCCATTTACTAGTTTATAATGCTCGTTCGTTTCCTCTCGGCAATCCTTTGTTTAAATGAGCCACTTTCCCCTCTAATTTTATGGCGCAAAACTGAACCGATTTGCCTCGTCCGCTTTCAACTGAGTACCACCCGTTGATAATTAGACACCCATCGTTAATCCGTTTATTATGGATAGACAAACTTTTAGCCTGTATGTTATCCATTCTTTTTTGATCGATAAACAAACCGTTTTATTGAACACGCGTATCTCTTCCACCTGTCTTTCTGTTTAAACGGAATCTTTTGTTGTATTTTAGCCTGATTGATATATATAGCCCGAGTGCACATACACACCCACGCGTCATATGCTTTAACCTTGACTAGGTCGTTATTAGTGCTCGGGTGACCTCGCTGTGGGTTTATTTTTGCCTCTCCGGTTACCCTTTCCCGGAAAACGCAGTCCAAGCGCGTAGAAAGTGCTGGAACGTTGTGCAAACCACTGAAGTCGATTTCGTTGACAGCTTCTTCGTGTCGGGGTCAAAATACGCGTCAATTACGACCAACCAGTCTCGGGGTCTCAGTTTGCACATTTACCGACACGTGGTTCGCCCGTAAGGCACAATTACTTTCCACTCGGAAACAGCAAAAACGACACGTATCTCCACGTCTACTACTGCTTCTAACCGTATCGAAGGTGGTCCAAATGCATCAAGTATAACAAAAAAACGGCTATTTTGAATTACGCGGATCACGCCTCTTCACATCTGACCGGATTGGAGTTCACTACATCTGTCTGTCTCTGGTGTATGTCTGGCACTTCACATTCGTGCGCGGTGGATTCGTGGGTCAGGTCGGTGGTTGTGTGAAGTCCAACCCATCAACCGCGTCATCAAATCCGGATTCTCGTCCTAACCCACGCGAGACAATGGACTCACAAACTCTGAAGGTATTGTGAGATGGACTGAGTTACTCGTGTCATTGATATAGACTCACTTGCGCGATTTAAGTTGCGATTGACTGAGCGGCCTCGAACAATGTCCCGTCGAAGCCGAATAAACGGCCTTGCAGTCGGGCTGGAGATAAAAAATCCGTCGAAAACCAACGTTTTATCGATTTCCTCCGAACACCACTCCCAACCAATTTATCTCAACGATTCGCCGGTCGACTATGTCACAGCCTTCAAATATATTGGCCCCACAATACTTCCGAATCGTCAAGCGAAGAAGGAGTTTAAACTACGAGTTGACAGCGCCAGGAACGCGTTCCCACAGCTGCGTACAAGCCTTTGGACTAAGATTCGCGTCTATCGCGCCGCTATCCGACCCATCCTAACCTGCGCCAGGAACGCGTTCCACAGCTGCGTACAAGCCTGTTGGGCTAGCCGGAGACAAGCCTTCGGACTAAGATTCGCGTCTATCGCACCGCTATCTGAACCATGTGAAACCTGGCCACTGGTGTCTGTGACGAGTTCTGAACGCGGATTTGCGCGACAAGCCTTACACAACCCCGTCGGCTCTACTCGTTTGGCCAGAGAAACCTTGCACAGCTACAGAGCGTCGATCGTGGGCGGCTACGATTCCCGACATTTATTGCTCATCCTCTGACAGGAGCCATCCGCGCCCAGGAAGAAGGAGGAGGAGAAGAAGACGTTGAAGAAGGAGATGTTGCAGGAGGAGGAGGAGGAGGAGGAGGAGGAGAAGAACAAGAAGACGCGGCAAGCTCCCAAACAACGAAATCAGGCGCCGCTGTGCTGTCACGTCGGTTTGACGCTCGGTCACGTTCTGCGCCGCCCAGCGACAGACAAACCTCTGTCTTGCGCCGCCGTCACCAGATTGCACGGGTCGCCACTGCCCGGTCTGTGGAAAACTGAAAAGACTTTGAAGAATAAGGAGACGTCGTAGTAGGAATATAAGACGAATTAGGATACGTTCAAGAAGGCGGAGGAGAATAAGAAGACGGAGGAGGAGGAGGAGGAGGTAGCCGCGGAAAAACGCACATCCTGGCGAGCGGCGTTCGCCCTCTCCTTCTCACGCAGTCCTTGGTCTCTCTGGGGGGATTCTGGCGTAATTCCGTAACTTACTCGGACAAATGCGCACATCCCCAGCCTCCCAGGTGCACCGCCAGGTTGTGGGGGTGGTTGACACGCAGGTGGTTGTACGCGCGCGCGATAACTGCGAAACGAATTCCTTTCAACAGGGCCTTATCACAATTTCGGCTATCCGGAGAGAAATGGTGTCTGTTTGCGAATTCTTTAGCTCGAATTCGTGGCTCTCAATGAGATTTACAACAACAAAAAACCATCGACCTTTGGATTATTGATGTCGTCAAATCACATGGTAGAGTTGTCATCATGCAAAAACTATCCAGCGCTCTTGACAACTTCGCCGACTAGGGAACTATGGATAAAAAAGCGTTAAAGAAGACGACTTAGAAGTCCAATAACAATAAGCATCAACCGGGGTTTTGTGGAAATAAAAGGAAAATCTGTTAATCCATCTCTCGTAGAAAAAAATCAAATCAAAGAAGGTTATGGCGGTGTCTTGAAACGCACTTAACCAATCACAGCTTTGCGGGAAGGGGACCATCATTTGTAGTATTACGACTGTCTCTGAGTTGCTGAACGCAGGAATCCATTTGGTTCACCAAAAGTCGAGTCCTCCGCGTCCAGACTCTAGATAAAACAAGCGATTTCCATCGGGTGGGTGGGAGGGTTGCATCGAGTGAAACTCCGACGACTAATTGCAATTTGCGGTTCTCCACGGGGCAAACCTTATTTACGCCAATCAAATGCCCCCACTCCAACCACCGCCGCATTTGAATTGTGTGTTTTGGTGCCAGAAATGAGATGCGCTGCCATTCTTGTGTGCATATCTTGTGCGATTTAAACGGAGACGGTCTAGGGTTGAGGGATCGATTAAATTTCGATAAACAATGGTTCCTGCAATTGAGGGCCTATGTAAGGTCAAAGGGTTAACAGGAGGTCCGGGAACAGGGTTTACGCCTACATACTACTTATGCTATTAGTACGTGTTGGTTTAATGTCTTTGACAAATTTGCCGCCGTTCAAAGGTCCAAATGAGTGGGGTGACAGAACACGTGATAAGTCAGTCTCTTTATGTGATTGGTTGTTGTCGATTTGGTTTCTAGAACCTTCTCCGAAATTCTGGTTTGGCGTGCACATCTACCCACCGCAGCCGAGCCACGACCTCTTCGATGAGGTCACACGCTACCTCTTCTGCCTCCAGTTACGCCGCGATCTCGTCTCTGGCAGGTAGGCAGTCGAGTCAGAATCCGACCAATTACCTCCCTGACAGATAACAATCGATATCCTCCACAGCGATCAATTCCTACGACAAACTGCGATCGATGACCATGTTAGAATCGATCGATGACCACGGAAGAAGCGATCGATATCCTCGACAAACAGCGATCGATGACCGCGGTCGAAGCGATCGATTTCTAGAACAAACTGCGATCGATGACCACGGTAGAAGCGATCGATATCCTTATCTGTCTGTGTGTGTGTGCATTTTTTAGACTAGCCTGTTCCTTCTACACATACGCTCTCCTGGCAGCCTACTGGGTCCAATCGGAACTCGGCGATCGACTCCAGGGTGCCGGCGACAATAGTCTGGCACCTCCAATGGTGTCGTCTCCCGTAGACTACCTCGCAGACACGTGTCTTGCGGCCAGCCCTGCGACGCTGGCCTCCTCGATTTCTGGAACCGTCGACGAAGAGCGCTGCTGGATGTATTCTAGAAGAGGTCCTCCACAACCTCCGCCTTTGGTTAAAATGAGCCCGGCTCTTTTGGACCAGGTTGCACGCTTTCATGGCCTCCTAAGGTAAACCTCGCACCTTTGTTTAGCGGTGACCTTTTCAGGTTGACCCCGAGCACTTTCGAAGTCCACGCGGTTGGACTCGTGGGGTAGACATGGGATTAGTGTTAGATTAGTGGTGAACCGCTTGCTAGCTGGAATTTCGGGACCCTATCTCGCGATCGATATCTACGCCAGACAGCGATCGATATCCTCGACAGACAGCGATCGATATCTACGACAAACATCGATCGATGACCATGGTAGAAGCGATCGATATCCTCGGCAGACAGCGATCGATGACCACTGTAGAAGCGATCGATATCCTCGACAGACAGCGATCGATATCTACGACAAACATCGATCGATGACCATGGTGGAAGCGATCGATATCCTCGACAGACAGCCATAGATTACCACGGTTGTTATGTTCATATTTGGGGAAGTCTTGGCGGGAATCGCATGATTCTGCGTTGTATGTCTCTGGACCAGACGATCAGATAGTACACAGTGGAGGCCAAACCGGATAATAAATTGAGAAGAAAAAGTTATCGCTTGTCGGAGAACGCCGTCTGGAACGCGTGTGGGTGATGCCCGAGTACGTTAAACTCGTGGAATCATGGCGGCGCCTGGCATCAACATGTTTTTTCTCATTTTTTTAGGGGAATTGTTCCTTCCAAAGCTGACATCTTGTTCCTGCAAACCGCCCAAAAACTCGCCACGTATGGATTAGAGTATCACCGATTTCAGGTAAGCTCGTGGGCAACTGGTCACCTCGAGTGATTTTATATTATAAAATATTCCCGAGAAACTGAGATCGATAACACGTGGATAACATTGAAAAGAGGGGATGGGAGGTGTCAGTTAATCAGGCAGGAATTCTGCGTCACCCGGAAGTCAGTAATGAGACGGGTTGTTCAAGTGAAGAACCTAATTTATTGAAACCTGTTGATTGGGAGAGTTAGCCAATGTGTGGACGCTGGACAACGCGTTTTTCTTTGAAAATCGTCCGAAAACGACGGCATTTCCTTAACATGACATCCACTTGATCGCATTTGGACATCTGACAGCCAATTGGCACTCCAAGGTCCTCCAATTGGCGTGTAAAATCACGTCACATGTCTTGACTTATCTGGGGAAATCTGTTACCAACCGTGGAACTTTAAATGGTTCAAAAGAGCTCTTTTGAAAAAACCCCAAACTCAATGATGATGGTGGCCGGCAAATTACAAGCAGTCGAAAATATTGGTTGTAAATAGCCTTGTACTTATTGTTTATAAGTAGCAAGTCTTTTATTGACTTCAGAACCCCTCGTTTGCAACAGTCCACCTGAGTATGTCCAGCGAACCTTCAAGCGGTCCCCCCACAGTGATCCGCGAGGAGCATCAAAGCTCGCGGACACCCACCACAGACAACTCTCTTGCGGCTAGACTGTCGCGCGTCCGTTCCAGTCTTTCACCGTCGTCTCGCCACAACAAATTGGCCTCCACGTTGCCAAGCAATGGTGAGTTTTGAGAGCTACCAACTACGCTTAGCATTGTCACCAGACTCATAGGGTGTGGTCTCAAGGTCACGCGTAACCCATCAGCTCTCACCAACGAGGGGAGGTGTTGGTATGGGAGGACGGATATCTCGTGCTAGATGATTCTACAGCTTCATTTGGGTTTCCATGACGATTCTTCTTATCATCTTCATCGATTCTTCATAAAGCCGGTTTATCCTGTAATGGGTTACAGGTTTCTGGAGCCCAGGCATGTGAAGGCTTGGACATATCCCATTGGTTCACCGGTGACCTAGATGTGCGACAATCACGATACTGTTCACAATCCACTTTTCAGCTAACAAGACCCCCTTCAATCCCGCCAATGGAAGCCTCTGCAACGAGTATCCCAATTTCCTTGTTGTCTGCGATAGAGGTCTCTACGTCTATCGCGGGAGACTTCGGCTGGAGTTCCACGCATGGTCGGGCATCGTCAAGATGGCCTATCGTCGCTCCTCTTTCCGTCTGTGTCTGCGATTGGCCAACTCCGAGGTAATCCACACGCTCGACTCTGATTGGTTTTTACAACTCTACGCCAATAAACGCATTGTGTATTTTGTCTGTCTGTGTCTGCGACTGGCCAACTCCGAGGTAATCCACACGCTCGACTCTGATTAGTTTTTACAACTCAACGCCAATCGACGCATTGTGTATTTTGTCTGTCTGTGTCTCCGATTGGCCAACTCGGAGGTAATCCACACGCTCGACTCTGATTGGTTTTTACACCTCAACGCCCATCGACGCATTGTGTATTTTGTCTGTCTGTGTCTGCGATTGGCCAACTCCGAGGTAATCCACACGCTCGACTCTGATTGGTTTTTACAACTCTACGCCAATCGACGCATTGTGTATTTTGTCTGTATGTGTCCGCGATTGGCCAACTCCGAGGTAATCCACACGCTCGACTCTGATTGGTTGTTTTGATTGGTTTTTACAACTCTACGCCTGTAGACGCATTGTGTTTTTTGTCTGTCTGTGTCTGCGATGGCCAACTCCGAGGTCATCCACACGCTTGACTCTGATTGGTTGTTTTGATTAGTTTTTACAACTCTACGCCTGTATACGCATTGCGTTTTTTGTCTGTCCCATGACCAAAAAACGGACACGGGTTTCTAGGGGGGATGGGGCAGGAGTGTCTTTTTAACTGTTCCCGGAGAGGTTACTCCAGAACGTTGCCGAAACACAGCAACCGTCGGCTTTGACGGCTCTAATGTGTCGCGAAGCTCATTCGCCCGGAAACCGGTTGCAGGACAACGATGTCGTCTGCGAATATACAAATTCGGGGCCACTTGGAAACCGTTCCTCTCCTCTTGCCTTGACTTCGCCGTAAACACAAACTCTCGCTCGGGTAGATGAATAGTGAGATTTAAAAAGATTCGCCAGTTTCCCTGGCATCCCGTTCGCTGTCATGATGCCGCGCTGAATTCAATAAAGCATGCTTCTGTTGGTGAACAGTTGTCGAGACAGCGGCGTCTCATTTCGCTGTCAGATTCGTCTTCTTCTTCTTTTTCCGCCAATCCCGAGTGTTTTTCGACTTTGCCAAGGAAATAGACTGTTGTACAACACACACACACACACACCGCCTCTCGCAAACGTGACGTATCATCTTAAACAATTCAGGCGAAAGATCGAACGGCTCTAGCGCCAGGGCAGGTATCGAGAAACTGTGAACCCGTTTCGATCATGATCGCAGCTGAGGTAAATCGGCTCAATGCGATTTTGTGGATGAGCTGTTCAGAACATCGAAATCCGGTGAACACTTGACAAATCTAGGGGAGCCCGTGGCTCATATCTACTACGCGTTTAAGAAGGGTTGACAGCTTCTCCAGTCCACTTCAAATAATGCTGTTCGTGTAAGTGAACGGTAATCACGGGATACAACCGCCAGTACTGCTATTAATACCGGAGAAGAGATCGTCCGTGAACTCCTGCGAGAGGTCGGACAGGCTGCTTCATGGACGTCGGGAACGGCGATCAGCTGAGACCAGTTCGATGCAGATGGTTCTCCAGTTCTGGCACTCCGTAGATCGACTGTACGTCCAGGACATTTTCCTCTCATTGTTTTAGAAAATGGGTATTGAGTCCACTCTGCTAACGTTTGTGACATCCATCGTCGTGTGCACTGTCCAGCGTGAAAATGGCGGCGTCTTCAGCATGCTTCTGTGCAAAAATCCACGATAACTTGTGACGATGTCAGTTCAGAGTGCCACGGGTTTGAAAGTTCCGTGACTGGTCCGCGTAGAACGTGGCCGAACAACCACTGCAGCCGTCGACGTCGTTGTTGAAGCGTTGACAGCTTCTCCGGCAGTTCGGTTTAGAGATTCGTCGAAAACACCAGCGCCCGACCACTTCCAATGCCAATCTCCTTGTGTTTTTTTCCGACACGCAGTGGGCAGGTTTCGCAACCGTTGAAAATTTGGAAACTTTAGACACGAACCGTTGTCCGCAGGTTCATCTCGCTGCGCGGACTCGCGATCGACGTGTGGTAGGACTTCGTCCTTCGCCTCCATGTTGGGCGGGATGGTGGAACTTGGATATTTGAAGGCGTACGTCAGCAGTCTGCTTCTTATACCAGAGAGTTTCGGTTACGTGACGTCAATTTTGGGGTTCAGATAATTCGCCTGTGACATGGGGGGGATGTTGAAATTTTCCTCCGAAGGAAGTGCTCTCCGTTTGGTGATTGTGAGACTGCTTTCTGCTGTCATCTCCTGTAAGATTGGGTGAATGGAGGCAGAAATAATGCCGACGAGTCTTCCGGTATCGACGTCAAAATCTGACGTGCGGCTCTCGAAGCTTCGTCATCTCCTTCGACGACGGTATACGAAAGCGGTTGACTTCGAATTCCACTCTTCGCCATGACGCAAATGGTCATTTACACAAATTTAACCTTTTTTTCATCCCACGTTCGTGACTGACGTTTGTCGAAGGCTGTGATTTCCACAAGGTATGCGACCCACTGGCAAATTTATGGTTTTCGTCTCAAGTAAATGCTCCACCCCGCCCCATAAGCCCGTTAGTCGTTCCTTTTGCTGATCGCTCGAGGGATTTTGTCTGAGAGTATTTCCCAGATTTTTATCCCATTTCCTCAGCTACAATAACAACCACCACCACCACCAAAAAATTTGAATTTTCGCGAAAACATTTGAAATTTTGATGAAATTGTTTGACGGTCTCCCGTAAGGTCGCGTATCGATGAACCCCGATTTTTATTGATCTCAAGGGACCGAGTCATGGTCAGTTGCTCTAGATACCAGCAACACTTAATCTCTGTTATATTCATTGAACTAATCGATTGAGTTTGCGTCATAATATTACAGGGTCAAATAGCTCATTTAAAGAAAGGATTACAGTAAGATTACGTTTGTAAATGCAATGTTGACTAACTAAACAAACGAGTCCTCATCTTATTTCCTGTATGACCTTGTGATTGTTGTAGAAGGATGGCATGGTTCGAGTGGTGAAGTACGACTGCAGCACCACAGCCCTTGCGAAGCGCCTCTACCGATCTTGTGTCGAACACCACGCCTTCTTTCGGTGAGCACCCATTGTATAGCCTGGCTACTGACAATGTTTAAGTAGCAATCACGTATTGTTCCCTCCAAGGTTACGAGGTGGTGCCAACAGAGTGAGGCAAGCCGAGGCCTTTCCCTTCCCCACTGGCACGCGTCTTAGACCCCTCCACGTGGATCCCAGCATCAGGTCCATCTCGCGCCTCGACACCATCGCCGTCTGCACGTCCAGCAGGAACACACTGGCCTCCACGAGTCTTCAACTGCCTCTACCGCATCGGGCATCCACGCCCATCAGTGACCCAGTCTTCCAGACACAGCGACAGCATCACCACAATCGACCCCTGAGTGAACCCGACATCCGACGTGAGAAACCTTTAAATTTCAAGCACCTTTATATGCGAAGATGGGGGGTGGGGGGTTGTCACGTTGCGAGACTATCAAAATGTATATATCACTCTTACTTACAACATATAAGTAGTAATCTTTTATATTTCCGGATTATGCCTCTAGAACCGTGCATGGATTCACGAACGTCAATCAGCTCCGGCAGAATGCTCCAGACAGCGCGACGACTGTTTACCAGACTGTTTCGGCGACCTACAAAACGAACTCTTGCCAGCAACCCATCCTACACCACATCGGCAACTGCCCACCCCGTAAGCCAATCACATACCCTTATCTCCTCCTCCCAGAGGTTTAGTCGGCTTCTTCCATGAAGACTACTTTTGGGAATATAAGTAGTAGTATACGGGTGGCGGCATCCCCTGCAGTGCAGTCAACCAACGCCGACTTCTGCTTCACGGGTGTTGACATTTCCATGGAGACTACTCATGGGAAAATCAGTAGTATTAGTAGTAGTGTCCAGGCGGCGCAGCTGCCGGTTCCGCCATGCGTCTGGCGAAATTTGGCCTTAAATTGACGAATTCGATGTGACAGACGTATAATAATCGATAATGGAGAAAAGGACACAGCAAAAGAACGTCGACAAACGATCAATTCAACATCCCAGATAGCTCGCAGGAAGCTGATTATGCGTTTCCATGAAGACTACTCTTGGGAATACAAGTAGTATTAGTAGTGGTGTACAGGTGGCGGCGTCACCTGCAGTGCAATCAACCAACGCCGACTGCTGCTTCACGGGTGTTGGCGTTTCCATGACGACTACTTTTGGGAATATAAGTAGTATTAGTAGTGGTGTACAGGTGGCGGCGTCACATTACATTAACATTAACGACACGTGTTTTTCAGGACGATGATGCGACGGTGACGATGAACGGCGACTCGACGTCCTCCTGTGCCGCGTTTTCCCTTCCAACCACCACATGTTTGACCACCCCGTTGCCTGGCAACGTCACCAACAGAACCGACGGTGCCAACTCCTCCTCCTCTCAACAGCCGCAGCCACACCCTCTCTCCGCCTCGGCGCTCTTCGGCTCCCCCGAGTGGAATCGACCGCCCCTGCCCGGCCCCATCTGGCGGCTCAACCGACTCGACGCCTCGCCGGGTCTTCTGCTCCTCGACCCACCGACCTGTCTGGTCTGCTGCGTTTTGTCTGCTGCTGCTGCCTCACCACCCTTGGGGCTATAAATGGCTGCTCGTTGATTGGCCGAAAAGAAGCCCCGGATTGCACGCGGAAACAGACCTGCACCTCCGATTGCAGATGCATGCAGAGGGGCGTATGGGAGTAGTAGTAGTAGTAGTAGTAGCAGTAGTAGTAGAGGTAGTAGTAGTAGTATCAGTAGTAGCAGAGGTAGTGGTAGTAGCAGTAGTAGTGGGATATGTCGTGCCGCTTGACACTCAACACTTTAAGCACACGCCGTTGGTAAATCGATGACGCACTCGATTTTTTGGAGATGGTGCTGGGGACGCCGCCTTCATCAAATTCTCAAGAATCTTCATGTAGGACTCCAGAACTCCACCGAAGAGGTCGCTGGCGGCTTTATTGAGGTCACGAGGACCAAAAAATTCCGCATAAAACAAGACAGTATAACAATTACTAGATGTGAAAATTGTCTTTTAGTTCCCGCTTCAAATGCACTTCGGGACAAATAAGGAATGACCTAATTGCGATATGCCGCCGTGAACAATATACAATAAGAGGAATTATACAGGCATGGACAGAGGTTTTTATACGGATAGAGCTTAAACCAAGTCTCCTGAACCGGCGAACTAGGAAGCAGAGTCGACGGCATTTATCAAAGACGGCATCACCATGATCACTCCATGATAACCGACTGTTAAAAAAATAGGGCCGAGACGAAATTATGGAGTGAAGCGATTTCCGGAGTGTATTTTGAGATGCATTTCGATGCATTCAACAGAAGACCATTCTCCGAAGACCACTCGAGTACCTCAGTGACTGCCTGCCCGAGCTGTTGACAATCACCACTCGTGTTGCAGGAATGGCATAAAGTCAAGTCATCCGCGTATTTTATTGGTGTCACCTCGTTGGGGGACCCAAGGCTAGACGCGCAATAGTTGAAAAGGAAGGGAGATAGCACAGCGCCTTGTAGTGCACCACAAGCTTCACGAGACTCTCCTATGAGACGTCCTGCTGTTTTACTTCCCGATTTTCTTCTTTTGCCCCAACTTGAGCTGTTGTTACGCTAGACGGAGTGTGAATATCGTTTCCACGCACCCAAACCCGGTTGCTTCTGTTTGATAGCCATCTTCTCCATTGTCCCTTCAGACTGCCTCAGTGTCCTCCAATGCCCTCTCGTCGCAAACCGAGTGGCTGGGTTGCAGGGCCACCTGGGGTCTGGTTGAGAGGGTCAGCGACGTGACCTCCAGGGCGTCTCGTCATCAGCCCTCGGTGTCCCGACGATTCTTCTACGAGGTTCGCATCAACGGGACGGGACCCGTTCGCGTGGGATGGTCCACACTGGTACGAGGCCTTCTTGTTGGTCCACTGTTCATTGGTCGCAGGTTGGCCTATCGCTATCGTTCGGGCAATTTCATCTCTCCTTCATTCAGTTCGACATGATGATTTATTTTCTTATCCGTCTAGTATTTATTGATTTTCCAATCCTCCCATTATTTATTGATTTTATTATCAGTCCAGTACTTATTGATTTTATAGTTCGTCCATTATTTAATGATACATTCCAGAACTTATTGATTTTCTTATCCGTCCAATGCTTATTGATTTTTTTATTCTTTCACCAATGGTTCGTTTTCTCATCCGTCTAATATTTATCGATTTTCTTATCCGCCCATTATTTAGTGATTTTATAATCATTCCAGAACTTATTGATTTTTTTATCCATCCAGTACTTATCGATTTTCTTATCCGTCCAATGCTTATTGATTTTTTTATTCTTTCACCAATGGTTCGTTTTCTCATCCGTCTAATATTTATCGATTTTATTCTCCGCGCCGTAATTATTGATTTTCTTATTCTTTAACTACTGGTCGATTTTATTATTCTTCCTGCGTGCAGAATGCGACTCTCGTGCCTGGGGAGGATGGCCGGAGTTTCGCATATCAGTCGGCCACTGCTTCGTCAACTCATTCACCTCAATCCTCTGCCAATGATAACGACGACAACGTGAATCACGATGACGTCTGGATCAGCGCGTGCATTTCGGCCTCAGGGCCTCCGACAGTAACGACCTATGCTAAACCCCAGTATGCCCCTCTCCCTGGAGCCCTCGTAATTGGTGGAACCTGCGTGGGCGTGGGAGGAGCCAGTCAAGGCGATGTGATTGGCTGTTACCTTGACCTCGGTTCACGACTCGCGCATTGGACGAAAAACGGTGTAACTGCGGCTGACATGACCCTGTCGATCGCACAGTTTCCTCTACAGACCGTCTTCTATCCTTCTATCGCCATCCAGGTAATTCCACATTCCCCAGTACTGGGAAGAGAAGCGCGATGATTAAGTGAGGGGTTCAATCTGGGAGCTTGAGGGGTGGAAGGATGGTCAGGCGTTTGATGGGGAGGAGGATACGTGGGAGATTGAGCGGGGGAAGAAGATGAAGAAAATATGAGGAATTGGTGAAGGTGGAAGACAAAGTTATCGCCTTGCCTTGTTCTCTGTTGCCTTCTAGACATCCTCGGCCTCCTGTAACTTCGGCGACAGCCCCTTTGCCTATGGACCCATGATTATAACCGCGGGCGAGACCGACTTCCAGCCGAGTTGGATGCCGCTGGCGTCGACGGGTCTGGTGGCCGAGGTTGCTGCCCCCTCCTGGATCCATCAGAGGGCCGGCGACGTAGGAGGAGGCGGAGGAGGAAGTCCCCAGCCTCCGATTCGACTCGTGAGAAACCCGCGCACGGGCTGCCTCCTCACCAGCCCCTACCCGACACCCTCGCCGGTCATTCTGTCGCCCGATGGCCTCTGCGTCAGAGCGCTGCTGCATGGTGGCTGGCAGGTAATTGGCCAATTTGGGTTATCGATTCTGGCCTCCAAGGCCATCTTTTTCTCGGTCGCCTTTGATCGGATCTGCAGCTGCCGCGTTGATGAAAGGTCCGTTGTGGACAGCGGTTCTATCGGAGTAGACTGCTTGACATAGGAACCCCCTTTTTTCCCCCGCCCAGGTCCTACAAGCCTCCAAGGCCATCGCGCTCAGTTCCACAGATCCTCGGCGGGTGACTCATCCTCCGACACCAAACCTCTACTTCGAAGTGCGCCTTATGGAGTGCATGGACGTGCCGGGGTCTGGATTCTACGTCGGCTTCTCGTCTGCCCGCGCCGGAAACCCCCACCATCAGCAGACGTTGAACGATGAGGTGCCGGTTGACGAGTTCAGCTTCGCCATTGGATGCGAAGCCGTCCATCCGACGACGACTACCCGCCTCGTGCACGCCGGGGTGATGCGGCCCTATGGACGCGTAGGTCAAATATTTATTGAGGTCACGAGGACCGTAACTTTTAGCGTATAGTTCTGGCTTCTCCTTGTCTGGTGAAACTAAACATCGGACAAATGAGGAATGACCGAATTGCGATGTGCCGCCGTTCTTCTGGGTATTGAACGGTATAGCAGCCTACGCATTGATCGAAGAGATTTACACTTGTGTCACTTCGTAAGGGGACCGAAGGCTCTGCGTGTAATAGTTGAAAAGGAAGGGAGATAGCACAGCGCCTTGTAGTACACCGCAGTTATTTGGCAAGGAGGTGGAGGCTTCATTTCCGACTCTGACATGTTGACGTCGATTGGAAAAATAGTTTCGAAGCCAATTAATCAACCATCCCTCAAAGCCATCTTCACATAGTTGAGAAAGGATGCGGGAGCGTGAGATAGTGTTTAAAGCAGATGAGAAGTCCAAGAAAACCCCCTTTACGGCTTGTGTGGGGTGTGTGCGATATCGTAGCCACGGCGTCCAGAGTGCTTCTATTTGATTTATAAGCGAACTGAAAAGGGTCATCGGCAGCTTTAAGCGTGTCATCTAATTTAGAGAGGAGGTGCTTCTCAATCACTTTTAACCACATGGATGAGTTGGCAATAGGTCTGTTCTTCACAGGTCCGGCGGAACCATTGGCCGGTTTCGGAATGGGTGTTATAGCGACGTCTCTCCATTCCGAAAGAAAGGAATATTCCCCTAACGAATGATTTACAAGCTGGGTCACAATTGGAGAAATCTCGCGGTGACAGATTTTAAGAATCGCAGTGGCGACCCTATCGGGACCAGTCGCAGTAGAGCTCTTGAGGCCAGCCAAAATTTGGGAGACAGAGGATTCGTGAGCGGGCAGGAAAACACTGGGATTAAGAGATCTAACGAGAGCTAACGCGGAATGGTCAGCGGATTTGAAGATAAAGCCATCGTTCAGAGCACCAAGGTCCAGGGCACCACTTGGTAGATATGAGCGACGGGTTCGCGTCAATCTATTTTAGAATGCGGGAGTGTCAGAAAGCAGCGGTTAATGCATCGCGGGAATCAACTCCACGACTGATAGCCACCTTCACAGGGTGTCCACGCAAGAACCCGATTGGTTGGTTCCTTGGATAGAAGGTATCCTCCTCCTCCTCCTCCTCCTCCACATAGACCCCCGGATTTGGGTGATTCGAGGATCTTCCATTCCCCCGAAGAGGCAGAAGATTTGACGACCCCGCAGATAACCATGGGTGCTCGACTGCTAGCGGATGAACCGAGAGCTTCTAGCTGTTTGACGGTTTCTCCGTGTCTGAGACCGATTCTTCTTTGGTGGCTCCACCTCTGTTTATTCCTCCCACCAGGCCCTTCGACAAGGCGACATTGTCAGCTGTGTCCTTAACGCCACCTCGGGACTGGTCTTCTGGGCCGTCAACGGCGAATACCTGGGCGGTATCGTGCAGATAGCCACCTCAGCTGACCAATCCACGCACGCCGCCGCCTCCTCCTCGTCCTCTGACGAAGTCGTGGTCATCTCAACCTCTCCAGGGAGAGCCGACGTCGATGTCGCCAACGAAAACCAATTCCGCCCCACCTTCTGGCTTCGAAACACCTCGATCGAAGTCAACTTCGGCGATGGACCCTCTCCTCTGAGACACATCGACAAGGTGGGTTTGGGGCTTTTGTGGTTGTTCGTTTCTATTGTTCGCTACGAACCCCCCCACCCCACCCCCCGCGACATCATTGTCACTTCGCATAGAACAAAAGACGGTCGAAGAATGGAAATTAAAAGAAGCCATGAGGCTATTTTGGGTGATTGAAAAAAAAAGGTTGGAGGACCTCTCGCCTGCCTGGGAACGTCGGCTGTACCTTCGTCATCTCGCCGTTGTGGCGCCGTTACTGGGTCGAGACGGCGATAACGCTGAAATGTGGCGGGTCCGGTGGTCTTTATTTGGTGGAATGCGGCCAACTTCCGCAAAATTGCGAAAATGCTTTACGCTTAGGTAATCCGCGGATAATTCACGACCGAAGGTGCTGTATCGGCGTTCCACTGGTGATAGAGACTTCGAACAAAACGCTAGTGGTTGTCGCCGATGCTCGTCCCCTTGGTTGAGTACAGCGCTGACTGCAGTGTTCGCAGCATCTATAATCAAAGATTGTTGGGCATCAGGTAACAGATGAACTAATAAGGTCAAGGCAGCGAGACCGGCCTTCAATTTCTCAAAGGCTGCACTCTGTTCTGGTAACAGTTTAACCTGATGGTTTCCGCTGGAGGTCAGAGAGAGTTCACAGCGAGGCCATCTCGGCGAAATCGGCGATTAAACGTCGGTAAACATTCAGCATCTCGAGAAATTGTCGAAACTGACGCTTTGTGCTGGACTCCGGGTAGTCAGCAACCGGTGTTACCTTCGCGTCCAGTGGTCGAACCCCAAGATAATTTACCAAGTGACCATGGAAACCTACTTCGGTCCGGCCAACATGGCATTTCTCTGGGTTCACCACGAGCTCGTGTTCATCCAGGCGCCGAGACACAGTCGTGAATGTGCGGCAGAGGATAGCGGCCAGGAATTGTGACTGCGTTCAGGGCTCAATAGTCGCCGACAAAGACGCCAATCCCCGTGTGTGGTCTTCTTAACCATGTAGAGCGGGGATGACCACTTGCTGTCGGACAGGCGTGATACTCCAAGCTCCACTCATTTGTCTCGAATTCCTTTTGTGCTATGTGTCGTTTTACTGGGTCGAGACGGCGATAACGCTAAAATGTGGTGGGTCCGGTGGTCTTTATATGGTGGAATATGTCGTGTGGTGGCTTCTGTCATGTTCGGTTCAGGTTTTGGAGATCGGGAAATTGATTGAGAAAGGGGCCTTGTAGGAAGATGGGAGAGGAATGTGGGTGAGGTAGCGGATCGAGGTCGTTGCTGCGTATCCAGAGACTTCGGCTGTCGTCGGGCTAAATTCGAATACTCTCGTGTTGCTGGGCGTCAGACATCTCCTCGTAGTCGATACCATTAGCGAGCCGCAGACTGTTCGACTCGATGCGCGAAAGGGCGTCGGCAACCTCATTATCTGCGCCGCGGATATGACGGAATTCCAGGTCGAACTGGGAGCGGAAATCGAGTTGTCGGATCTCGCGTTCGTTGTAGCGAGACGAGTAAGAGGCCATGGCATGAATCAACGGATTGTGGTCCGTGAAAATTGGAATGCGTTCACCTTCCGCAAAATTGCGAAAATCCTTTACGTTGCAGCACTACAACTGCGTTCCCCTGGGCCAGGACTCGCGACAAGCTGGCCACCCCCTGACCTCTGACCTGTTGGGGCTCGAACTGCCACCCCCGCAGTTGGAAGACCGCCCAGCGACCTTCGACCCGCCCGAAGACACCGCATCGTCTTTGTCACCGGCGATCTTCGTCTCAGCCGCAAGTGGCGCCTCTGATGTGGATAATGTTGGAGCAGCGACTGTCTTGAATTGTACAGAAAAGGTGACTCCTCTTTTTGTGTCCCAATTAGACACTGATTCTGCTGATTTCTGTCGGCGAACCTCAGGACACGGCATCTTCTTCTTGAGCCGTCTTTTCGGCAGACCCACGGTGTTGGTTAAAGGCTTAAAAGGTTTAAAGGCTCCGGCGTAGAACGCGGCACCAGTGGCTCGGTCGCTTCTCGGTGTTTTGAGCTGGTTCGGCCGGCTACCTTCAACTTTCTTATAAACTAGATACGTAGCGCACAAGTATTTTGGTCGAGGACGGCTTTCAGGCAATCGGAAGAGACTATACGTCCTAGCCGCGTCGAAGGTTCAAGAGGGTGGGAGTCATCCCCACCTCCTCCGTACTCGATGGATTCTGCATGAAGACGACGTCTTTGGGCAACGGGGGAGGGTTGGAACACACGAAGACTACTCTTGGGAATATAAGTAGTATTAGTAGTGGTGTACAGATGGCGGTGTGACCTGCAGTACCGCCCGAAGAGGAGGAGGAAATAGTTGCCGTCGCTTCTGCTTCACGGGTGTTGGCGTTTCCACGATGACTACTCATTGAAATATAAGTAGTATCTTCCAACACGGGAACAAAACTTGCATCTCGGGGAACTCCTTCCACGGTTTATAGCCCTCTCTACGTGTTTGTTTTTTTCAGAACGCACAGTCTACCTTCACCATCTTGCCGACAGCACCACGTTCGACCATTCCCGTGGTGCCCATACGAATTCACACATGGCGATCGAATTCCTCGAGTCTCGAAAACGGATTGGTCGAAGTGGGCAGCCAGATATCAATCTCTCTCTCTCTCGCTATTCAACTTTTTTTACGACGTTTTACCAGTTTCAGCCAGTCACATCACCCACATTCCCGGCACCGTGGTCTCCAGCCAATCACATTCTCCCACTTGTTCGCACTCATCGAATGACCGTTGGAGGGGTCAAAAGAGGCGCGCTGTTTGAAACAAATATCGACGAATTGCCGATCGGCATATCGATCTCGGGCAGCATCCGGCGGTCTGTGTCGGATAGCGCTCGACATGCCATGGTGTCATTGGTGACGGTCGCACCGGAGACCCGGTTCGCAATTATGCGTCACCTCTGTGGCCAATCACAACCCAGCAATCAGTCGTCCACGTCTTCGCTCGTCGAGGTTCGAGTTCCTATGGTTTTTGATTGCAGCAGCCTGTGCCCAGCGATTGCAGCTGTCAGTGGTCCTATTCCGGTTCAAGCGGTGAACCCCGTAAACTTGTTTCCCCTCGGCATCTGCTTTCATAGTTCCGGTCCACGTGTATCAACGGCAATGCCAACGGTTAAAGGGGGGCGCTGGGGGTTACAGATTCTACGTGTTTGCACAGTTGGAGAGTAGGTTAAGCCCGTGCTATTTAGAGCCATCCGTAGCCCAATTACTGCCCTCTTCATGAATCAGGATAGATGAGCTGACCGTTGATTTTGTTACCTTGTCAGAAGCGCATTGCGCAAATTCCCGTGGTACCCACGTGTATTGTTCCGTCAAGGGCCCATGGCAATTGCCCAGTCATCGACCAGCTGGCCTATCACCTTATGGACGACCTCACTCTGGAGACGACAGAAAACACCAAACTCGTGAGTTATCCTGCAGAAGTGCTCTTTCCACCGTGACCCATCTTATTCATCCGACCAATGGAATTTTAGACAGATGCCGGCGAGGCCACCCTATCAAGGAAACGACATGTCACTGACCTCTCCCTCCCACCCTCCATCCGCCAGACAGAGTTTATTTCGAGCCCAGCCGTCATTGAATTTCCACCTTGACAACCCGTAATTCTGCAGTCCTTTACGCCTCCAACACCCGGCTTATAATCTGTGATGTACATACGGTCTCGCCTCACACAACAAACACATGTTCGAGGGTCGATTCTTTGTTAGTAAAGGGTGAAAAAAATAAATAAACACCTTTTTTTTATATCACATTAGGGACTCCTTGATCCCACGAAGTTTGTTATTTAAAATGTGGAGTAGAGAAAGGGAGCCATTTGAGAGCCAGGTGTCCTTCGTGGTTTTTCCCAGGTTCATTTCATCAATTGCCCTTTGAACTGCGATCGCACGCTCCACGAGAACCGGATCAAACTGGCCTCGATGCTGGAAGCAGTCGAGGAGGATCTGGAGGTAGGTGTAGATGCGGGCAAATGCCTCATTCCGTTGATGCGGCTGAGTGCCAGAGTCTGTTGGAGAGATTCGAAGACATTTGAGGAGGAGATTGAACAACAGAAGAGCCAGAGAAGTGGCCACAACTGGCCTAACGATTTCGCTGGTGTTTTCGCGCAGGAATTTAGCGTATGATGTGAGGAATATCGATAACAATGGGAGCCAGAAGTCGTATTTTTTTTCATTTCTCGGAACACAGATGACCGAAACAATCGAATTCAGATTGGCTGTCATACCACCACCAAGCGCCTTTCGTTTCTCTAATATGGCGCAGCACTGACCAACAAGCTTTAAACAATGCTTAATATCGTTGATAACCGAGCACCGATGGAATTCCAAGCCGGTGTCTCCAGAAATATTAAATGTAGACACTCTCAACGATATCTGGAGTAAGACTGAAAACACGGGACTTATGTCAGATTCACGGAAGATACTTCTATCTCTTTTCAAAATGCTTAACATCCCGATACGGATGGACGAAACATTGCCACCCCATTTAGACAGAAGAGATTTGCTAGACAGTCGCAGAGAATCACAGCCCTCAAAACTGCTTTCATGGTCTTCGTTGGCAACCGGAAAAACTCTTAGATTATTAAACTGATAATAGATATCATCCTTGAGTTTTTTGCATTGGCGATATGCAATTTGTAACGCAATAGTAAACTCGGCAACATCCACGCCTTTCGGGCACAGTTTAATCACAGATAAAGCAGTGCTGATTTTTAAAACTTGTGTGTATAATGTTGCCTTCAGAAAAACATCATCTACTTCACTTTCACCATTCATCCTCGATTTCGGAAACGCGTTAATGTATTCATAAATACGGGGGAAATCGGATCCATTTAAACCATAAAGACGTACGTGGTGGATATCCATACATGCGTTTAAATATGTATATATGGCAAATTCAATTGAGGTTCCACCTTTTTGTGTGTAATACATTAAGAGCAGTTAACAAAACTGCTAATTAGCGCGTACAACTTCTGTGTCGACTATTATACAAAAAATATCCACACCGACGGTGCTACCAATAACGAAGCTCGGAGGTTCACCAAATTCAATCCCGTCACTGGGATATCTTCAAAAATCCTCCAATTATCGCTCTCCCGGTGCTCTAACCAAATAAAGTAGCGAAACTAAACGCCGCCTGTTTCGCATCGTTAACCTTGATATCAGTTGAGCGAAACTATTCCCCTTCCAACGCGTTCTTGGGGATGCGGAGCGAGGCGCAGCCTGATGAAGTATCCAAGTTAAGGGGATTAGTTTATAGGAAACCAGCTCACCTGAACATATGGTTGAATTGGAAGAGGAAGCCAGCATGCGTGTTGCCTTTGCGCGACGCCGTACGTTTTAGGCCCCCGGCGAAGTCAATCAATAATCTTTGCGAACCGCAGAGTCAGTAGGCTGCTCTTAAGACGGCAAAACGTAGACCTCTTACAGGAGCGGGCAATTGCATAATCACCTCAGTTTTTTTCAAAATTTACTGATCGATGCCGAAAATATAATGTATCTGGATCATGGTCAAGATACTCGGAAATCAATATAAAACGCTGAATGAAAGACAAATCAAATAAAGGCTGAGATATTCTTAGATAATTTGCGAGAGTTCCATGGAAGTCAGCACGCGTTTCAGTAGTAACAAGTGCTTTATACCTTTCCATTCGTTTCTTTCTGTCATTTCTAGAAATACTGAAAATAAGATCAGTTTCGTAAGAAAATAATTTTCATACGCATTACATAAACCTACTACCGTGATAAAATTTATTTGCACATTCAATGACAGTTAATCGCCTTTCTCATAAGCACTCGAGAAATATAGTCGTATTATAATTTATTCGAGAATTTTCTTGTAAAAATATTATTCTCTTGGCAAAATACAAAGATCGTATATAATTATCAATTTTACTTAAAAAACAGAATGATTGACACAATTCAAGGAAATCTAATACAGGTAAAAGGATCTTCCAACAAATTCATTCACCATTTATTTGTAAATAGATACATGATTTTAGTATTAAAAGGCAATCAGCGAAACTTCAGAAATTCATTTCGTAGAATTTGATATGAAAACTTAAATTGATCCGAAATACCTAAGTACTATAGAGGTGTACAAGCTAGTGCACGAAGTGTCATACCAATTATCATGAAAGTAGTGATGTTGACATAATTATTCCCCAATACCGTATATATGGTCTTCAACTTATAAATCCTCTTATTTTACAGTTAAATCATCAATTTCGGAAATTTTACCGGAAGTCTTCGTCACCAAAGGCATCGTTGTTTAAAGACACTACGTTGTTTGACACCGCTTTGGTTTCGGTTTTTGGCCATTGTCAGTTGTAGTTATGGCCCTTAAGAGAATTACGAAGGTATATAGAGTTGCCTTACGTTAAGTCACATTTAACTTTAAGGAGTTGTCTGACCTCGGTCGAGATCCCCCTACACAATGCTCTGCAGGTCCAGTTGGCGAAGACAGTAAGGCTCTCGCTTCAATTAACTACAATTTTCTTTAGTGTTCCACTGGCAGGCCACAATTATGGGTCCGGTATGCGTTTATTTTTCTATTTTATATTTTAGTCTGAAAGTCCGTTTGAGGGGGGCGTGTTTTTCCTTGACATCCATTTCCCAACTGATTATCCTTTCAAACCGCCCAAAGTTTGTCGAAATCTTTTTGGCATTATCTTTAGATAATGTTCACAACCAGAATTTACCATCCTAACATAAATTCGAACGGAAGTATCTGTTTGGATATCCTCAGAGGCCAGTGGTCCCCAGCATTGACCATATCGAAAGGTTTTATTATAATTTTATAAACTTTACGTTTTAGTTCTTCTTTCCATATGCTCCCTTCTAACAGACCCCAACCCGGATGACCCCCTCAGCCCGGATATTGCGCGTACCTACAAAACCAACCGATCTAAATACGACACAACTGCTAAAGAATGGACGCATAAGTACGCAATGTAGAACATCCGTCCACAAGCAATACATTGTGCAACTTTCTGCTGTTTCCTTTGAAATTTAGAGGTCTTGCTATTAACTGACTGAACGGCTTTTCAATAACGCTGTGATGTGAATGCCGTGACCAGCAACACTTTTATTTCATGAAATTCATCATGCATTTGTTTGGCTCGTAAAAATCGACCACGCAGTTGTAGTCAAACTTCTCCATTTACTCCTGCCATACAAGAGACTGTTGTCAACCACAGCCTTCTCACTAAACGTTGTGGTTATCAATTTATCTGTTTTGCAACCAAGGAGTTTAGTTGTAGTAGTGTATAACGTCGCAGAGGTTATCTTACGTGTAAGCAATATTGATTGAATTAATCTCGTTGAATTCACCTTAGCGCCTTCTGATGCAGATAATTTCCCTCAGACTTATTTGGATATCATAACGCTTTTAAATCTTTTCTGCATTCAGCTACTCGTATTCTTTGCGATTTATTTCCGTGGGAGTCATCGTTAAATTATGTTCTCTCATTGTTTGCAAAACTGGTTGTTTCCAAACATGATACTTATTATTCGTGGATTTTATTTAACGTTTCCAGCTGATCGACAGTTGACATGTGCCGTATTTGGGAGCTTCCATTTTACGGTCGTAGTTAACGTTGGTTAAATTCCCGGCCCGTGTTTTGTGAATAATCTGCCCACAGTCTGGTTGATTATTTTTAGTGGGCATGTTTATGGTGATTCGACTGCGACCACCGGTCTGTTGCGATTTATTGCACTTACATCTTAAGTAGACGTGGTCTCCCTTTGAATGTCATCTGGTTTTCTACATTCAGGCGGTGATTGTGATGTTGGTCACATGCTGGTCCATGTATATATCCCAGTCATAACCTCCAAAGGTTATAACCATGCTGATAATTAATACCAGTTACTGGTGATCGGCAGGCGTTATTCTAGATTATCGACCCCGTACCTTACGAGGAAAATGTCCACCAATGGGGTGCTTTTCTTAAGGTCGTTGTCCCACCAAATGGCCATTCACACGTGATTGGTGCCTGTTACGCTCCTCTTGCCAAGTTTTTTTTGGACCATAGGGTTGTGTGTTTCATAAATGGCACTGGGTCAATACACATCTGGCCATCGCGCCTTTTTACAAAGGGAGGTCTGATTGTGCACAACCATAGCACTATGTTGGTTTATTTATGCAAGACCATTTGATCTAAGAAGGCTAAACCAGAGTCGAAGTTCTCTTGGCGCGAACAATGACTGTAAGTGGTTGCCGCTCTCTCGATTCTATGCTAACCAGTAGCTTGCACACGCGTAATTATTGAGGGCCCGTGACGAAAGTAACCGCTTTTTGGTAAGGCCTGCGCGTGGGCAATTTACACATTGTCACGTGTAACCTGTTTCGGTGATCTCGCGAACTGTGGCTTTCAGCCTCTTTGTTGCAGTAGGTCTTCGCCGAGAGCTAAATGATGCCCATTTTCGCCCGTTTGATCAGGTTATTTTCAGCCCAAACAGGTTGAAAAGAGACAACCATCGTCTGATTTTCTTGGATTGTTTCAGTTTTGGAAACGCTTTTATTATTTTACCGCAACGACAATCATAATAAGCCGTTACTTTTGAGTAAACACAAATGTTATTCACTCAACAGAGACTTATCGACCATCAAGCGAATTCGCCTCAAGAGACCTTTTAATTGATATGTACTTGCGATCTAACCGGAAATATGACGACGAAATACCACCAAAGTTCCGATGATATTATGAGGAATTTGCATTAGCGATCGAGGATGTGACAATGTCGCACGAATAAACGAATTGTTAAAGCTCGTCGCATATGTCACAGCCAACTTAAGATCTAGAGTCATCTTGAGATCACCACAGCGAATACCGACGACGAAGAGATCCCTCGAATTGTACGGACACAAAACGAAGACAACAGGTCATTATTTTGTTTAAAAGAGGATCGAAAAAGCCTATATATTCTCGAAGGTTCCTTGGCATTCTTTTTTCACAACCACAGCCCCGGTGTGCATTTCGCGCTTGTGTGATTCGGAAACCAGCTATTTACCGCCAGATGGAATTCCTTATCGCGAAATAGGTCTCAACTTATGTGGGGATGGGTAGTTGATGTGTTGTGGTGCCCATGAGTTTGATTTTATATTATTATAATAATTGTAAACGCTCACACACCGAACCCGAAATGAATGATCCCTGATGCTGCAATCGGCTACAGAGTGTGCATCTCGTGATGTCATCAAATTACTAAATTATTGAGCCACGCTAGCGTCTGATTGAGTAGCCGGTATTATGCACAGAAAGTGAGGGACATATGCTAAGGGAATATATCACTTATATGATTATTCGTTTTTCTGAGTAAACTAAACCCGTCGGAGAATGAAGAGTAGAAGCTAGGCGAGGAGGAGTAGGTGGTGGAGAAGGAAGAGGAGAATCCGGAGGAAGAGAAGGTGGTTAAATGAAGGATGAAGAGAAGGTGGTTAAATGAAGGATGAAGAGGAGAGCTCGGGGAAGGAGAATGAAGAGTGGAAGCTAGGCGAGGAGGAACAGAAGAGGAGTAGGTGGTGGAGAAGGAAGAGGAGAATCCGGAGGAAGAGAAGGAGAAGGTGGTTAAATGAAGGATGAAGAGGAGAGCTCGGAGAAGCAGAATGAAGAGTAGAAGCTAGGCGAGGAGGAGCAGAAGAGGAGTAGGTGGTGGGGAAGTAAGAGGAGAATCCAGAGGAAGAGAAGGTGGTTAAATGAAGAGGAGAGCTCGGAGAATGAAGAGTAGAAGCTAGGCGAGGAGGAGCAGAAGAGGAGTAGGTGGAGAAGGATGACGAGAATCTGGAGGAGGAAGAGATGGTGAAGGTTGTTAAATGAAGGATGAAGAGGAGAGCTCGGAGAAGCAGAATGAAGAGTAGAAGCTAGGCGAGGAGGAGTAGGTGGCGGAGAAGGAAGAGGAGAATCCGGAGGAAGAGAAGGAGAAGGTGGTTAAATGAAGGATGAAGAGGAGAGCTCGGAGAAGGAGAATGAAGAGTGAAAGCTAGGCGAGGAGGAGCAGAAGAGGAGTAGGTGGTGGAGAAGGAAGAGGAGAATCCGGAGGAAGAGAAGGAGAAGGTGGTTAAATGAAGGATGAAGAGGAGAGCTCGGAGAAGGAGAATGAAGAGTAGAAGCTAGGCGAGGAGGAGTAGGTGGTAGAGAAGGAAGAAGAGAATCTGGAGGAGGAGGAAGAGAAGGAGAGGTGGTTAAATGAAGGATGAAGAGGAGAGCTCGGAGAAGGAGAATGAAGAGTAGAAGCTAGGCGAGGAGGAGCAGAAGAGGAGTAGGTGGTGGAGAAGGAAGAGGATAATCTGGAGGAGGAGGAAGAGAAGGAGAGGTGGTTGAATGAAGGATGAAGAGGAGAGCTCGGAGAAGTAGAATGAAGAGTAGAAGCTAGGCGAGGAGGAGTAGGTGGTAGAGAAGGAAGAAGAGAATCTGGAGGAGGAGGAAGAGAAGGAGAGGTGGTTAAATGAAGGATGAAGAGGAGAGCTCGGAGAAGGAGAATGAAGAGTGGAAGCTAGGCGAGGAGCGAGGTAGGTGGCGGAGAAGGAAGAAGAGAATCTGGAGGAGGAGGAAGAGAAGGAGAGGTGGTTAAATGAAGGATGAAGAGGAGAGCTCGGAGAAGCAGAATGAAGAGTGGAAGCTAGGCGAGGAGGAGTAGGTGGCGGAGAAGGAAGAGGAGAATCCGGAGGAAGAGAAGGAGAAGGTGGTTAAATGAAGGATGAAGAGGAGAGCTCGGAGAAGGAGAATGAAGAGTGAAAGCTAGGCGAGGAGGAGCAGAAGAGGAGTAGGTGGTGGAGAAGGAAGAGGAGAATCCGGAGGAAGAGAAGGAGAAGGTGGTTAAATGAAGGATGAAGAGGAGAGCTCGGAGAAGGAGAATGAAGAGTAGAAGCTAGGCGAGGAGGAGTAGGTGGTAGAGAAGGAAGAAGAGAATCTGGAGGAGGAGGAAGAGAAGGAGAGGTGGTTAAATGAAGGATGAAGAGGAGAGCTCGGAGAAGTAGAATGAAGAGTAGAAGCTAGGCGAGGAGGAGTATAAGAGGAGTAGGTGGTGGAGAAGGAGGAGGTGAAGAAGGTGGTTAAATTAATCTTTGGTTCAGCGCAACCTGGCGCTGTCAAACCAGTTAGGCATCCTCCTTGGAAGTATCGTGGATTTCATATATTTGAAGATAGGGAGATAGTAGACTGGCGCATCGTTGAGGTATATTCGCTGGGAGTGGTTACAGTAGAGAAGAATTTGGTTTCCGTACTCGGGACATTTGATCATACTGAAAGTCCGTGATATCTATTATTACTAATAAGGTGCTAGTAGCGTTTATTTTATATGTTTTCAATTTGTACATTTACACCTTTGTTAGTCCCCATTATCACGAATCACGTGGTCGGACTCCGAATAATAAGAAAAAGAAAGAGGATGGGGGGGGGTGTGGAGGAGCAGGAAGAAGAAGCGGTGGTTTGGCCAGCGTCTAAGGCTGCCTGGGGAAAGGTGGTCTCTGCTATAAAGCCATGCTATCCACGTGTAGCTGATAGCATTGCTTATTTTAATGTCTACGATTCGCCTTGCTGTGTCCATTATAGGAAATGATAACCGTTTTCGTATGGATTGGAGACTAAAGGTGTTTTTTGCTGTGCTCTTAATCTACAAACGAACTTAATTCACGTTCGTTGGGCGAAAAGGTGGTGCCATGTTGACACCTACAACGAATTCAATTGGTTAATCGAGTTGTCAAGCATGCGGACAAAGAAAATTACGAAGTCAAATTAACTAAAGCAATCATAAGCTCTCTTTCTTCAAGAGGGTCAAGTTCGATCGCCGTCTTACACATTATTTACACGGAAACTAGCTGTATTGTTTGGACGGTATTAACTGCGGAATTGAAAACAACTGTTAGGACTTTTATAAATACGATGACAAACTCTGCGTTTTAACGTTGCCAAGATAAGATCTAATTCCTCGTCTTAAACAGAAGGAAGATCTTTTGGGCCGGTTGTGTGAACATCTTTGAATCAGCGCAACCATCCGTTTACGGCAAGTGCATTTTCAAAGAAAAATTGGTAACGACCGAAATTTCCACCAAACAGTAAGATGATTTATGCAGAAAAACAATCCCGTTGCTTTTGAATTAAAATTACGAATTTACGACGCTTCCGATGGTAGTTTGTCACCAATGTTTGCATCGAATTGTGATCTTCTTTGAAACGTTCCCTCACAACATCGGAAAATTGAGCTGAACGGTGTTTGCATGCCACATGACTCGAATTTGTCGATTCTGGACGACTATAACGACCCAAATTTTGTTTTCACCTCAAATACCAGCGCCCTCTGTGCCTAGTCTTTGAAAATAGATTATTTTTTAACGCCCACCTTGGCCTGAAGACCTAAAACCGTATTTAAAGTGGCTTTATAGACAGCAACGCAATTGGCTTGGTGAAACCATCGTCACATCGTGTTGAGCAATGCTCACAGTGAACCACCAATCCGATTCGAGTAACTCAACCCAGTGTGTCCAGGAATGCCTAATTTAGTTTAGAACTCTTAAACTGTGAACACCAATGCATTTAAATTGTGGAATTATAGCATGCACTTGTGTGGCAATCTAGTTAAACACCGATCATTGTAATCCGCGTTGACACTAAAATTGACGTCATGCATTTAAGTGTGGTGATCCGCACATCGTCTAAGTGATATTTGCACTGAAGCGCACAGTTGATGCGTGCAACTGACCCCATTTTTGATAAGTTAATTGCCGCATTACCGGATAAATCAGAGAATGGTGAATTGGATTGTGTTTGCGCAGTGAATAACTTTGAAACGCACGACTTCGAGTCTGACTTCCCTAAAGCATTTTCTTTTATCAAGATGTTGATAAGTTGAATCCCACAAAACAATAGTGTTTGATTCACTTAAATTAATGAATTAACGCTCACAGTATAGACAGTAGCATGCTTTTGAATCAGTAGAACATAATTACAAGAGGATAGTCATTGAATACCTTCGATTAATATTGTAATGAATTGTCTATTAGTGAAAAAATATTCAGTAAAAAAGAGATCAATTATAAATAATATTCAAAGTCGTTTCTAAATACATATTTAGGCCATTTAAATCTGCGGTAATGCATTACATTATACGTGTTGGGATGTCGAGTTCAAAAGTCAAATAAGCCTGTTTGAATGGTTGAGTCTGCCTTTGTGCCTGTATGATCGGATGGGCCATTTCAGAATCACTGGTTATCCTGTTCTCGTAATCCTCTTTTGTCGAACAAAACGTCAAATCATCTATCAAAGAAATCATCGTTGAACGCCACTTCAATAACTGCTCATTAATCGCTGCCCGAATTTTAAATGACCCCTCCAATCCCCTCTATTCCAGTTTATCGGAATGTAAATCTCTTCGACCAATGCGCCGTCCATACCGGTCAATTCCAACAAGAACGGCGGTATATCGCAATTCGGTCATTCCCTATTTGTCCCGATTTTTAGTCTCACCAGACCAGGTTAAACAGGAACTACAAGACAATTTTCGCATCGAATATTTGTTATCCTGCCTTTTTTAATGCTGAAAGTTTTGGTCCTCGTGACCTCAATAAAGCCACTACAATTATTATTATTATTCCTCGGGCTGGAAGAAGAACTAGACTGGCTAGACTAGCAGACGATTCACTGCTCAAGTGCGAAATGTGGAGACCAGGAAACTGCACGCAATTCCGGCAAGGGCGTGTCTTGCGGAATTTAAATCCGTCAACGTTTGGCTCAATGGGTGTGCTGTGGGTGGGGTTCATGTGAAACTCGATAAGTCACATATTACACATAGCCTTCACGAGGCTCTAATTGTCAATGGTTTAGGACAATTCAATTGGCTCATCACTATGGCTAAGTCCTGCCCCACTCCTAGAGACCACCCGACAACCGCATAACAACGCGAAGTGCGAGTTCAAATCGGGCAAAACTGCAATGTGCATTTATTAGACTACTTGAGCGGAGAATTGAGACTTCTCATCAGCCTTGTCCATTGCCTCGTCTTTGACGAATTCGTCGTCCTCTAACGTCTTATCGGCTTTGTTCTTACGGTAAAGGAAAAACTGGACAAAAATCTACAAAAAGGACAATAATAAGCATCCTTATTTATTTGATATTCAATCGCAATTAATAGTTGAAACACCAGTGCTTCAAAAACAGTTTTAAAATCAGTTTATTGACGTGCTTTATGTTCTTTCCGTGAGGGTATGACGAGGATAAAGAGGGTGGGGGAGGTAGAGGACACTGAGAAGGAGAAGAAATATAAGAAGATGGGAAGAAAGAGAAGGACGAGGAGAAGCTGGAAGATGAGAAGAAAGAGAAGGAGGAGGGGGAGAAGGAAGAGGAGAAGGAGAAATTGGGGAAGGAGAATGAAGAGTAGAAGTAGAAGTTAGGCGAGGAAGAGTAGAAGAGAAGAAGTTGGTGGAGAAGGGAGAGGAGAATCCGGAGGAGGAGGAGGAGGAGGAGGAGGAGAAGAAGGTGGTTAAATGAAGGATGAAGAGGAGAACTTGGGGAAGGAGAACAAAGAGTAGAAGTAGAAGCTGGACTACGAAGTGTACAAGAGGAGTAGGTGTTGGAGAAGGAAGAGGAGAAGGCGGAGGAGGGGGAGCTGAAGAAGAAAGAGATGGAGGAGGGGGAGGAGAAGAAACAGAAGCTGGATGAATCGGAGAGCTCGGAGAAGGAGAATGAAGAGTTGAAATGGAAGCAGGATGAGGAAGAAGGTTGGAGATCGGATATTCTGAGAAGCAGGAGGAGAGCGGGATGAGAAGAAGAAGAAGCGTAATAGATAACTCACGACCAGATCGAGCAGAAGAGTGCCCATGCTGCCGAGGATCCAGGGCAATGCGGTGGTGATGAAGACGGGCTCCAGAGACTTGACCAGAATCTGCATACCGTAGAAGAAACTGCCCGACACCGTCAGGATGAACAGGTAGACGCTGAGACCATCGGTGGACTTTCTGCGAAACTGCAAACGAAACAGCAATGTAGTCTGGTATTATCGAAAGCGTGTTCTTGTTTGTCGTTATTGATCGCCACGGAAACGACTTAAAATTTAATCACCATCATCATCTTTCAAGGGCGTGGAGGATTCTGAGTAAGAGGAACCAGTGTAAAAAAACGTTTTTTATCTATCGGCGGCATCCCTTGCGAGAATGACGTCATTGACTCACGTTTTTGTAGATCTGAGGTCCACGCGAGACGTAGTAGCAGGTGCATCCAATCCACCCCAGGGTGTAGCCAACCTTCTCCTCTATCGTCTAATGGAATCAAGAGCGAGCAAAAGAAGAGTGTGAAGCTGTGTATAATGTGTGTGTAAATGTGACTTATTTGTGTATTTACCACAAGGAAGGCATCCCATGGATCAGCGGTTGATGAAGCTTGGAAGAGGTGTCGCATTCCGGGAATCCGAGCAGACATTTCGGCAACAGCTGGCCCTGAGGGATGACCCCGCGAGGTCAGGGCCACCACCGCCATGACCCCCACAACTCCGAGACACACTGATGGCATTCGACGAGGATGGTCATTCTCATCAGTGCCCGAAATCGCCGCTTTATCGACGTCCAGGTCCCCAAATTCAGAGGTGTCGAATGCGTCGACATCTAAAAAACAAAATGTCCAAAAATAAATAGTTTCCTCTGGCGGTTGATTGATTCTATTTTATTTTTTTTTTAAATTAATTTTTATTTAATTTTAGATTGACGCATTATTCGATACTAACGAATTCATCGGTATTAAGGAAGCGATAGTTTTCTTTAAAAGTACCACAGAAACGGATCGGGCGATATTTTGAAAATACTGTTACCGGTTTACCTGGGCTAGATGATTAAGCAACGAATAACTAACCTCTTCGAATTCGACGATTTTTTACGAAGTAGTAGAAAAGTTGAATGATGAGGAGTATTTCTATGAACACCGTATAGGCTGCAAGTACTTTCTGTCAAAAAACACGGTGCTTATCAGAGAGATGTTCGATCTCCACTTCCGACATCTTAAAAACTGTGTTTATCTAATCTCCACGTGGCACCAAACAAAGTAGCGCGCAAAAGCCGACCAAATTCCGGATTTCGTTACATCAAAACTCTGTGTGTTAAGACGAAAAATAGAAGTTCTACTCATACCTGTAGAAACAACTGATGTGTCAGGAATGCACCAATGAGGTTGGTTGAATCTCCGAGGGTCCAAAAAAAGAGGAGATAGGGCGAAACTGCCTCGTCGGGGATCTTTTTCACACAGTTGAGTACCATTTGTGGAAAGCCGAAGAGGAACCAACAGATGATGCTTGCCACCCCAAAGGCAATCGACACCTTGTCCGTCGTTGACACAACACATTCACCGAGAGCATTCCAGGCCCAGTCAAGTCCCCCGGGACACTCTGCTTCCAGCGAGCCTGGCGCAAACGTAGAGGTTCTCATTAGATCATACATGACACGATAATCGAAATGGGGCGTTGTGCATTCATATATATATATTTAAGAAAGTGGAAACACCCAATCTGCGTTTAGAATCGCAAAGAAACATGACCCTACTAGCAACTTTATAGTAGACCAATTATTTCTGGACAAACACAAAATTAGAACACGCCTATGCTGGTTGACCAATTCGAAAGCCAACGATATCTGGTCTATAAATTGAATTCGCGTTCCTAAAATTATAATGATTGCATGCAGTTGCCACCAAAAGGAAATATATTGGCATTGCATATGGTTCAGAATGACTGACTACACGTATTGGTAGGAATAGTGGGGGGTTAAGTTAAAAAAAACATTTATCTCGAGGTTTACATTTTTTATACGCTGCATTTTTTGAATTCTATTCAAAAGATTCATCGGTTTAGGATATTTTGATTGCCGATAATCTTGAATTTCCGGAGGTTTTGGATCCATTTAGAATTTGAACGTGTCCCGACCTATTTTCGATAGTTTTGTTAAGATGAACTTATTAAAGTCACGACATTACGCTTCGTTTTGATGCACATCATCGGTATTAAATGGGTGACAGGGATGTTGTTTGATAGCAAACTATGTTGCAATAAGTCATCCACGCGATTCGTCTACTGTTATTATAGCTTTAAAATCATTTAATGTGTCATACATACAAATCCATGAATACAATTTTCGGTTTTCGTTAATTGATGTCGGAACACAAATAAAGCTGCTCTGAATGCCACTAGCAGCTGTAGAATATTTTTCGCTGAAGTACACATTTCCTAAAAGGCATGCGTAAATGTCGACGTCATTAGCTAACCCATAAAATCGTCTAGAGTATTAGCCTCGCTCAAGTCTTGAAGGCTGATAATCGCCTCACTCAGCGGCAGCCAAACGACTTGTAAGTTACCCATTCAGTCAAGAGCGTTGGGTCGAGGCACGTTTCTACTAGGCGTGGAACCATTGTCTCACCTATCTGCTCGATGTCGATCCCGGCCATCATTCAAAGAAATCCAGTTCTGACGTTCTCACTAGTCAAAAAAGGAAGCGCAAGGGTGGATTGCCCGCGTGAAAAAAACTGGACCCATCCCGTTGCTGTTACCACCGTGAAAGGTAGCGATTGCTTGAATTTAATTTAAATCTAACAAGGTATGATAATACGCAAGATACTTCATATTTATACAATACCAAACGCTTTTTTTGTCTTTCGGTATGAGTAAATAAACAAATGAATATTTTAAAAATCAAGTCGATTATTTGTTTCAAACTACAGATATTTGTGAAGGACGTTTGGGTGCTATTGTACATTAGATTTTTCTTTCTCTAATGCAGAAACTTGTCAGTATTTGTCCGAATGGTGATACGGATACTGGAATTTTGAAGAAGGAAGTCGTTATTCAGAGGTTTTAAATGTTTAATCTTATACCCTTCCAGAATAAAAAATCAACAAAATATAATAAAAGAGCTTCAAGATCATTGCACCAAAGCTGCCCACGAAAACGAAACACTGCGTAATTTTTGTTTCATCGTTAATTTTGTTAGGAAAACTCGTTAAAGCCCGCCGTCAGCAAAGCGAGAATACTTTGTCTTTATTTAAATCGAAAGCAGAGAATGATGAAAAATCACTTCGGTTGTTATTGGTATGTTTATAACCAAACTGACGGTTCTTTAATGATAGTTTACTTTTGTATTACTTCATTTTTTTCTTTCCAAAGGAACCAAATACCATGAGACGACTTATAAGGCCAAAAGACCTAGCCAATTTTTCGTCAACTCCACCACAACATACGACCTTTCCTTCCTTCAACCCAAATATGCCTCCTCCAGCAATTACCAATGTTTCGCATAATGTTCGAAACCTGTTTCCACCGCCTCTCAACCGCTCTTCCGACGTCAACATCGGTCTTTCATCCTCCAGCAAATTCTGCCGATTGCCCGTCGACCCGACCATAGCACTGATCCTGTCCCGTTTCCAAAGTAGCATTCAGTCTTCTGCGGCCCAGATTTTAGCCAACCAAACGCAGCAACAGAAGTCAAAGTTCACCCAGGACAGGTATGCCCGTCTTTTACATGCCCCACAGTTTCCGCTGGCTGTTTTCTGGTTTAAAATGGTTTGCCTTTAAAGTTTCCGCTCTTTTCATCTAGTATTTTACGAGCACTGCCGCTTTTACTTATCTTTCACATGTCCCCTTAGCAATTTTTTTGCTTCAGACGTATTTATTTAACTTTTGTTGGATTCTAATCCACCAACGGGTCCCTGGCGCCATCCGATTTTTGATCGAGGAGGAACCTATAGCAAAGGTTTATATTGTAGAGCAAAACCGCCTTTGTAACTTTTAAGTCGTTGGTTAGTTTGCCGAGAGACTCGTTGAGGTGGAATGCCCTCATCTGGCTTACCAGCCTGGAGCTCACCTCTCGTTGTAACCCTTTTTAGTCAAAACGGCAAGCGTATCATGAGTCGCGTGCGCCTCTTGGAGTCGGAAAACGAGGAGTTGAGTCGCCAGTCGCAAAGTGGTCGTCCCGCCGTCCTCGAAAGTCTGCGGACGATGCAGCGCCGATGTCTTCACGCCAACCTCACCGCACGCCAGCGGCGTAAGTCATTTTCACCACCACCAACTTTTTTCCCGTAATTTTTCCGCACGCGAATGCTTTAAACTAAAGGCGTCATGACTCCCCAATACAGAGAAAAGGAATCCCCTCATTGACGATCGGAAATATTGTGGTTATAGTCAGTCGTTAGCGATCGTTAGGACGCAGTGGTTCTTCTGGTTGATAGAACTTGATGCGAACAATACAAACGCCGGTCTTGATTCAAAGTCAATTCATCCACGACTATCCATGCCTGCTTTAGCAGTTAGCTACTCGGAGTTACGTGTGACAGTTGGCCGTCAAGTGGAAATAGGCACGAGGGGGGTGGTGTACTGCTCTTTCCTGGTAGCCAAAGAGCTTTTAATTTTTCTTTTCAACTCTGCGTTTCCCCACCCCACCCTAGGTACGGAGAAACTCATCGACGAGACGGAGGGCGAGACAGAGGTTTGCGTGAGCGAGATCGCTCTGATGCAGCAGCAGCTCTGTATCGCGCGTACCACCATCGAGGTGTTGGCCGTCGCCCTGGAATCCACCCAGCCGGGTCGATGCGCTCCCCTCTTTGCTCGAACGAGGTGGCCTCTTCCCGAGACCTTAGCCCTGCCCCCCAGGCCTCCCCGTCTCTCCCAAGGTGGTTGCGCCAGCAGAAACGGAGACAGCAGAGCAGCCACCGGCGTCAACTCACCGCCCCTCTCCCCCATTTCCGCGCCCGCCCTCTCCACCATCGTCGTCGTCGACGTCTTCAACTTCGCCGCCTTCGTGTTGCGAATCTCGGCTTGTGAAACCCGAAACCTACACCCTGGAGGCGGTGTCCCAGGGAACGCCTTCGTTTTAATCGCCAGCGTCCTCGCGATCATTGCTGCAATGCCTCCTGCTCTAGCGTTCTTTGCGGCGTCAATTTGTGTGGAGGTGTTTTTAGAATTGCAATATACTCTGACACCGCATTTTTCCATCTGGGGTGTCCCTCCTCTTCTTTTTTTTTTCAGTTTCGGACAAATTTTTAGCGGAGGCAGCAGCGCACACGATCAGCTGATTGACTTAAGTGTGTGCGTGTCAATTGGTGCATTTTGTGTGGTGACCAAACTTGTGGTTCTCTTAATTGCCTTTCACTTCCCCTTATACCCCAAGACCGCCCTCTATTTTTCTACAAAGAGCATCTTTGTATTCCTTTTGTACGCACGATGCAGATGGGAACTTATTTACAGCTAGCAGTATACATGCTTGCACGCGGATTCCCCGGTGTAATGTTGAGCTCGGTCGTCGGAAGTTCTACTCACTACTAATGAGTAGCTGTTATTTCAATTGGTATTGGGTTCAGGTGGTAAAGCAAAATCACGAGAAGTGGTGCCCGAGACTAAAAATACGGGATTCGAAGAAATACCACGGCAGGAGTTGAATAGTCGTCCTTATTGGGTTTTAAAGCGAAGAAGACGCAGCTTGCTTAACATTAGTAACCTTTATTTGTTTAGAAGTAGGCTTTCAAATTGAAGGCAAAATCAATGATCAAGATTGTAGTGTTGACTCCCATGAAGACCTAAATGTGTGCTTTTGGTTTAATGTGAAAATAACTCACCGCCATGGAGATATCCAAACTCCGATGTCTGCTATACAGAGATTCTTCCGAAGCCAGCACCGTTGCCACGAAACAGACGCTCATTGTTAATCCCAAATGTGTGCAAACCTGGTCGGAATATAATAAATGATCTTATAAATGCTTCAACGAGCAGTTATGCGTGGAAACGAGCCACCAATTTGTCAAAAGAGACGACTGACTCACGTAGATTCTGTAGTAGAGCTTGGTATGATGCGACGCTAGACAGAACTTTGTCCCGAAAATTACCGGCATCGACACGACCGAGAAGACGGCCGCAAACAGGTAGTAGCTAAACGGTTCCCCGAACTGATACGGTTCAACGCAGAGGATCAGCGAAACCACCGAGAACACAAACACCAGTATCTCGCATACACCCGGTAACGAGAACGCATAGTCCGTATCGATGTTCCTCAGTATCTGCTTCGTCTTATTGGCCAGTTTAGTTTTCCCGCTGGTAGCAGCGTCGTCTGTCGAGGCGTGCTCACCAACTGGGGATTGGTGGTGGTCATCCCCTGGAGACTGGTGACGGTCATCCCCTGGAGACTGGTGACGGTCATCCCCTGGAGACTGGTGACGGTCATCCACTGGGGACTGGTCGTGGTCATCCGCTGGAGACTGGTGACGGTCATCCCCTGGAGACTGGTGACGGTCATCCCCTGGAGACTGGTGACGGTCTTCAAATGGGGACTGGTCGTGGCCATCCCCTGGAGACTGGTGACGGTCATCCACTGGGGATTGGTGGTGTTCATCCCCTGGAGACTGGTGACGGTCATCCGCTGGAGACTGGTGACGGTCATCCCCTGGAGACTGGTGACGGTCATCAACTGGGGAACGGTCGTAGCCATCCCCTGGAGACTGGTGACGGTCATCCACTGGGGATTGGTGGTGTTCATCCCCTGGAGACTGGTGACGGTCATCTGCTGGAGACTGGTGACGGTCATCCCCTGGGGACTGGTCGTGGCCATCCCCTAGAGACTGGTCGTGGTAATCCACTGGGGATTGGTGGTGTTCATCCCCTGGAGACTGGTGACGGTCATCTGCTGGAGACTGGTGACGGTCATCCCCTGGAGACTGGTCGTGGTCATCCACTGGGGACTGGTCGTGGTTATCCCCTGGAGACTGGTCGTGGTCATCCGCTGGAGACTGGTGACGGTCATCCCCTAGGGACTGGTCTTCCGGTGGATGCAGCTGGCCTTTCGCCGACTTGGAGGCAGTGTGCCTGACGTCTTTTTCCGCCATTAGCAATCAGAGAACTGTGGGGCCTTGTGTAACATAGCCCCATGGTAGACCACACGGACTAATCGAGATGAGACAAAACATTTTGCCGCTTAATGGGAGGTCCATAAGTATTTGAAGCAGATAAAGCACGTGCCGAGGACAACGAATTCACCACATTAAATCGGCATAGTTGTTGATTATTTTTAAACTTTATGGAAATAAACCGTTAAAATCAATCCATTGAGTAATTATTGTTGGGCGGGTCTTTCAAGAGTGGATGAACCCAGACTGATTATCCTAAGTTTCCGTTAGAATCCTCTCACAGTTTGGGTTTCCAAACAGCCGCGTATTTACCATCTTCAAAGAACACACGAAAGTATCAAACCGGAATGATCTCAGAAGAAAAAACAAATGGTCACGGTATTGAATCTTCCACTTTGAGACGCAAGTCTTTGTTTTTAACCCTTACACTACGAAAAGGTGCCAAACTAGACTCAGGAACAGCTGTATTCTAACACAAGGGACAAAAAAGATTGAAGCACGCGGTTAAAGGGACTATTTGAGGGCATCTTGGAGCTTGTAATCCGGTGGAACAGGGGCCGACGTCAATGAGGTGAAGCCACCCTTGGGTTCACAGGCGCAGCGGCGCCCTTGGCCGGATCTAAATTGAACGAAAACACAGGAAATAGACAGATCTTAAACGAGAGAGACCCAACAACCCCTCAACTCGCTTACTGGGGACCCAATTTGGGGGGTCTCTTTCCCGCCTTAAGGTCGGCAAGTATAGACTCCACATCGGCAGGCGTAAGATCCTCCTAAATTGGACGTAAATAAGGAAATTACAGAACTCCAATTAAGCCAAGACAGTATGGAGAGCAGGGACCCACGTAGTAGTCATCGTTGATTTGCATCATCGGCGCGTTTACGCAAGCACCGAGACACTCCACCTGGCTAAGTGTGAACAACTTGTCGGACGTAGTTTCACCGGTTTTAATACCTTGAAAGTTGAGGAGAATCAAGCGAAATATAAATATTACATGTAACGACAATTCAAAGAAAAAACAACTTGCCTAGTACTTTTTCAATAGTCTCCAAGATAACATCGGAACCCACACCGCCTAGCATACACGGGGTAGTAGTACAAAGTTGTACATGATACTTTCCTATAGGATATCTAAACAAAAACGTCTCAATGAAGATGGTTGTTTTAGAACGTAATGACAAGGTTGTCACAGCA
The DNA here is from genome assembly GCA_028672205.1 of Proteocephalus fallax. Lineage (NCBI taxonomy): Eukaryota > Metazoa > Platyhelminthes > Cestoda > Proteocephalidea > Proteocephalidae > Proteocephalus > Proteocephalus fallax. The sequence continues at coordinate 210,735 of JAPUBX010000931.1, read as the reverse complement.
CCTATTGAACATGGTATAGAATGTTGCGACCTCGAATACACGCATCTCAGGAACGCCGAGATAACTTGCAACCTTCGCCATAGCAGCGATTGGGAGCCAACCATGCTGTCTTTGAGCGATGTCCAAGGCAGGCATTATGCACGCTGCCTGCATTTCAGTCGGATAATGTGTCTTGATCTCTTCGAGGCGTTTAAGGTTCTCGGGTGTAAATTCAAACTCGACATTTTTGCTATTTTCAGTTGTATCCCGGTGCTATATTTTAATAATAGGGAAACAATCAAAATTTACCCAAAAAAGACCAGTGCTAAAACGTCGGGCGACACGAGGTAAACCACAATATAAAGAAAACCCCGAAGTAACTCTAGCCAACATTTTGAAAAAAACAACCTTCGAGTAGAATTAACCAATCCGAAGCAATCAACAGCATTAACATAATCAGCATCAACATTTAATACGATTGAAAGCGCGTTCCTTAACAAAATATGGAAATAAAACGAGTTAAGGCGATTAGAGCATTTAAATGATACTGTGACGCTGTTTCAATTGTGGGATTCTGACCTAAGAAATATTAGACCTTCGCTGGGGGGTTTGTAACGGTAATCTTAGAACATGGATACACAACCCAGGCAGCCATAATGAGGAGACGCATTGAAATGAAAGGAATGGATATAATGAGGCAAACAGTTATAAATGGATGGATAGGTAATATAGACTTAGGGTAAACATGGGATTGGTTTTCATAACGGGAAATCCACGATGCTGGTTTGGAAAGGCAGGAAGTTGCTCTAGTCTTAATAATAATAATTGTAGTGGCTTTATTGAGGTCACGAGGACCAAAACTTTCAGCAGTAAAAATAGGCAATATGTCAAGTATTAGATGTGAAAATTGTCTTTTAGTTCCTGTTTCACCTGCTCTGGTGATACTAAAAATCGGGACAAATAGGGAATGACCGAATTGCGATATGCCGCTGTTCTTGTTGGTATTGAGCGGTATAGTCTACGCATTGGTCGAAGAGATTTACATTCAGATAAACTGGGATAGAGGGGATGGGAGGGGTCACTTAAAATACGAGCAGCGATTAGTGAACAATTATTGAAGTGGCGTTGAACGATGATTTCTTGAATAGAGAGAATAGGCAGACCACTAGAAAACGAGATTATTTTAAAAAGTCTATGAAGGGTTACAAAGTCAGAACATTTAAGGCCGAGGAAAATTATTGGAGAACAATATACAATAAGGGGAATTATACAGGCATGGACAAAGGTTTTTATGTGGCCAGAGCTTAAGCCAAGTCTCCTGAACCGACGAACTAGGAAGCAGAGTCGACGGCATTTACCAAAGACGGCATCCACTTGATCACTCCATGATAACCGACTGTTTAAAATACCACCGAGGAATTAAGATTTTGAGCTCGAAGCGAAATTATGGAGTGAAGGGATTTCGGGAGTGTCAACAGCGGCTGTCAGGGAAAATGTAATATAGATGCATTTTGATGCATTCAGCAAAAGACCATTCTCCGAAGACCACTCGAGTACCTCAGTGACTGCCTGCCCGAGCTGTTGAGAATCACCATCCGTCTTGCATGTATGGCATAAGGTCAAGTCATCCGCGTATTTTATAAGTGTCACGTCGTTAGGGGACCGAAGGCTCGATGTGTAGTTGTTGAAAAGGAAGGGAGATAGCAGAGCGCCTTGTAGTACACCGCAGTTATTTGGCAAGGAGGTGGAGGCTTCATTTCCGACTCTTACATGTTGACGTCGATTAGAAAGATAGATCGTTTTGAAGCCAATTCATCAACCATCCTTCAATGCCATCTTCACATAGTTGAGAAAGGATGCGGGAGCGTGAGATAGTGTTGAAAGCAGAGGAGAAGTCCAAGAAAACTCCCTTGACGGCTTTCGCTCCGGCATCAAGTGAAGAGTGGAGTGTGTGCGATAACGTAGCCACGGCGTCCAGAGTGCTTCTATTTGATTTATAAGCAAACTGAAAAGGGTCATCGGCAGCTTTAAGCGTGTCATCTAATTTAGAGAGGAGGTGCTTCTCAATCACTTTTAACCACACGGATGAGTTGGCGATAGGTCTGTACTTAACAGTTCCGGCGGAACCATTGGCCGGTTTCGGAATTGGTGTTATAGCGACGTCTCTCCATTCCGAAGGAAAGGAACATTCCCATAACGAATCATTCACAAGCTGGGTCACAAACGGAGAAATCTCGCGGTGACAGATTTTAAGAATCGCGGAGGCGACCCTGTCGGGACAAGCAGCAGTGGAGCTCTTGAGGCCAGCCAAAATTTGGGAGACAAGGATTCGTGAGCGGCAGAAGCGCTGGGATTAAGAGATCTAACGAGAGGTACCGCGGAATGGTCAGCGGATTGGAAGATAACGCCATCCTTCAGAGCATCAAGGTCCAGGGCAGCACTTGGTAGATATGGGCTGCGGGTTCCTGTCAATCTGTTTAGATGTTTCCAGAGGTCACTGGGTTGTGATGTTCTGAACAACTCATCTACAAATATTTTGTTAAGGCGATTTACGTCAGCTGTGATCTGTATCGAAATTGGTTTAATGTCTCGATACCTACCCTGGCGACAAAGTCGTTCTTTTTTAGCCTCAGTCGTTTCAGAAATGGAGAAGATATGACACGGGGGGTGGGGGATAGTTCCGTGAGTGGACTTGGCGACTGTGGATGAAGGCGGCTGGCTGTGTCCTTGTTAGATCCAGTGTGAGGCATCCTGTATTGGAGGGGAGAGTGTTATGTCTCACTCTAGATGAACCAGATTGCAGTCTTCGCCGTCATAGAAGACGGCCACCCCGTCTACAGGTGGTTGACACAAGATGGCGTCCTATTGGCGCGCAGTTGACCTTGTGTGTCCTTCATATCCCGCGCGATGTCCTGGTAAAACACCGGGACGTTACAATACCATGGTTAACAATTGTAAAAAAATTAAATTCACACGGTCGGTTCTACTTCACGTTCCCCACAATACATATAACTCAACTTAACTCAAATAGTACCAAATATCTTCAAACTGGGAATTATTTACAGCGCAATTAGCCGAAAAGATGAAAACATACACTTTCGCTAAAAAGATCGCTTTATAATTATATACGTAAGCAACCGTCCATCAACAACCGGAACTAATTATAACTTTCAGGTGCAAAATTTAAAAGTCTCAACATGGATTAATCGATTTGAAAATGTTTTCTATTGTAACTAGAACCTCCCAAGCCTCCTTTAGTAAGCGTACTTCGGTTAAAAAACCTACCCAAATTAGAACGTCATGAACCTGACAAGTTGATAACTATGACAAAATCCCATAAACATAATATGAAGTTTTATAACATATTGTAAGGGAACCGTTCAGTTCCATAAGAAAATGTCTATGTTGATTCATTCACATCGATTAATTCTTCATTGGTTTACCCCGATTCTAGACATGATACCCCAATTCTGAACCAGAAATTCACGCTCTGTCTATCAACCGTGCCCGGCATTAATCAATAGCCATGGTAACTCAATGTGCCAGATTTGGCCCAATAAGGCGTCCTTATTTATTGGCTCATTAAGCCAAAGGACCATGTAGAAATACCAAATCAGACTCGTCAATTCTCTAGAACTCCTCTGGCGTATTTTCTTTTTATCTTCCGGTCGGTGGGGTATAAAAAAACACCCATATTTAGTTGCCAACTTTGTACAGAGTAATAAACAGTGTTTCTTTCTCATGGATGTGCGGGGAAGAATAAGCTCACGAACAAAGCCGGATCTAACGCATCTGGGCAATTGGTCTGGGGCCATCTCAGAAAAAGATGCAAATGAAACAAAAACAATTGAAGCCTTACAGAAAAAAATATATCGATCCTCCTTTAAGCCATACAATTTCTGTCATAAACTGAACACTCTACATTTCCCCTAATAAAACTTGGTGTGTATCTAGATTTGGGGCCATTCAATGATGAACATTTAGGTGCTCTTGGCGATAACAAATTCATTAAATCGCTTACAAAATGTTTTCTTAAAATTATATTTATTGTCCTACCCGTAAGACTTCCAAAACATCCTGTCGTGCGCGTACTGGGGTTCCACGGGCCAATCAAATTCGAAGAACGTGAAGCTTCACAACATGGAGAGGATTGGAAAAACACTATATATTTGATAAATCACTGCGATTCTCTTGCAATGGGGTTTTACAATACACACTCCCGAACATTCTAGAATGGTAATACAAGATTCGGCGCGAAATTGTTGAGATGGAGCCCAAATAATGCAAAAATATTATCGAACAATTTACCAAGCGAATTGACAGCTGTAAACATTTGCGAGATTGAGCAATTGTAGACACATTACTTTATCTGTTAATAAACATACGACGAATGTCTTTTCAAAATGAGTGCTTAATATGATTTTTTAATGAAAACGGGAATTTAAAAGACCCAATATAATTTGACTGTTATTTGACATTAAGAAGTGCGATTGGGAAAGTTTTAATCAACCTCGACGAGTTCACGTTAGCCCATCGCTTGCACGAACGCCACATTGAAGAGGGAGCAGTAGAAGAGAGTAATGAAGAGGGTGGTGAGGGAGAGGATGTAGACGACGCCGATGAGACTGTTTATGATGCCCCTGTCACCGCAGGTCACATCCGTGGCTGCTTTCACAGCAATGTAGGCGTTGGCGCAGGGAAATAGTTCGCCGGTGAGTTTCGCGAAGTCCTTATCTCCCTCGTCTTTTAGGAAGGTGAGAATGGTCGTTTTCAATATCTTATATTCCTCCTTCATCGCGGTGGAAAGTGCAACTTCCTGAACCAGCTACAACACAAAACATGCAAATCGTAGGTCAATCACATAGCAAGGCGTGCATTCAGAATTGAAAGGGTTTAGATGTTTTTGCCCTAAATTGTTAAAATAAACAAGAAGCTCGTTGGTTGAATCGGTAAAATTCACTCACGGCTCTAGAGGCTTCAACGGCTGTGATAAGAGCCTGCACTGGAGTCATAATGGCCTGTGTCTGAGAATTGATTTCCTCCAACTTTGTTCTTATTTCAGTCAATCCGGGCTTAAAATCTTCCAGAGTGGTCAGAAGCTTCTTCATTTCAACGTTTGCTGTAGCAAAATCGTCAGCACCCGGTGGAACCGCGTTCAAGAAAAGGTCAACCCTCTTGCTTGAATTATCTATCTTCTCCATCGCAACTGTATCGAGATGGGTTGTGTTAAGATCTTCGATTGTAGACTTAAAATAAACGGTTAATAGAAAGCCATTATTGGTGGGTGGCAGCCTTGGCCAGAAAGGTCGCGGCCGGTTCTAAGTGATTGGCTGATATCAACCAGCTACGGCTTTGAGTGTACACTGAGAATTACTTACCGAGATATTGAAATTGCTAATTTGAACACGTATTGTATCCATTTGAGCGTCCGTGGGGATTTTTTCGGAAATATTTAGGCCGATGGCTCGTTCTACAAAGGCTCTGAATTGGAGACATCGAATATTAGGTAGTCATGACAACGCGGAGCCTTAATGTCTCTAAGCGTCTTGTCGCGACTTACGTCTCTCCCTGTTGGATGCCCTCCTGTACGGCGGGACTGTCGATCAGCTTTTCGAAATTGAGGAGATTCGTGTATCCCACAGCTGCCAACAAGCCGCCCTGGGCATTTGACGACGACGAGACGACGAAGACGACGACGACGGCTGGCAGGTGTGTGTCAGGGCTCGGAGTAAATCACGCGGCGCTGGCAGATTTAAGGCATCGGAGATTGACTCAGTAGACGCCTGAGAACCAGTGACCTGACCCACGAGGGACGACCATCTGTTGGCCATCATGCCATTGAGCACGAAGTCTGTCTTCTTTATTCCCGAATCCCTGACAATGTAGATGCAGGTCTCACCTGAAAAATAGCGTCAAAGGACACGGAACCATTTTGCGAAGTGTCGCATTTACAAAATACCGTGTTCTACCCACCTGCGACGAACGTTAACAGAAAGAGCAAGACGGCAACGAGGATGGCGAAAATGAGCAAAATCGGAATGAAGAAAGCCGAGCAACAGCAAACCGGCACCTTCCCACAAACTTTATCTTTTGCCAGTTTCACCGGATTCTCTACGTCAAGGAAAAGCGAAACGTAACCCTTCAAAACCTACTTGACACGATTTCATTCCATGTCAAACCACCTACCACCATCGAAGCGATAGATGCGCATCTTGACAGCCCGAACCACCAGACGGATGAATATCGCGAATGCAATCGCAAACATGAGGCAGAACAGACCACCAATGACGTAGAGGCCGGCGGAGATGTATGGCGCATAAGCAGACAATGCCGTCTCGATGGTGGTTACCATGGCATCCACTCGAGTCGTGATTGCGTCGGTCTGAGGCGTAAACTTGGCCCACATATCGTTGAGGCCTGCAGTTCGTTCATTCAAGTTGAGTTTCGCTAATATGGATTCGACGATGTCTTGCTTGGAATTTTTGACACGGTCAACGGCTTCTTCAACTAGTGTAAGCTGGTCGTCGATATCCCTGATGAATTGTTCCAGTTCAACAAGAAATGATTCGATCCCAGCATCTTCCATCGAAGTGGGGTCGATCGGTAATGTCAAGGCTGCAATTTCATCCTACAAGAAAACAGCTTGATAAATCCAATCCAATCGTCCTCTCCTAAATCGCACCAATAATCGTGAAGGGTAAATGAAGCGGCGGACATACGAATAGAATTACGATTGAAACTGTCACTTACCCTCAAGTTAGCACATTCTAGGATACAGGTAAGCAGACTCGAGAATGCCGAGGCAAACTGACTCTTCACTGAATTGAACGAGGTTACAAAGCGATCGATGTTCGATTTCAGTTGAATGAGACTACTAGAAGTGTCATTTCCGAGTTGTTGGAATGATTTTGCGGTTGCCAATAGGGCTTGACCCTTCTCCTGAATGTCCGAAATTTTCAAATATATTAAAATATGGTCGATCGTATTTCCGATAACATCAGTACTTTTATTCTAAAATGATACAAACCCATTCGTTATCGAATTGTCATCAGTCTCACATGCATCTAAGTCGCTCATTAATCAATAAATTGCACACAATGAACACCTTGAACACTTTTTGTTCATAGTGATCAGCCTCGAACTCATCTCACCTCGAAGTGGGTTATGAAACCGTCGAGGGTGCTGTTGGTCAGACTCTGTCCCCCTGAGATGCCCTCATCCAGAAACGCCCCGAAGGAGTCCGCGAACACACGTAGACCACTTGGCAATGAAGTAATATCGTTGTTAGCGTTTGGCTGGGTCTTCAGGTTATTGACAGCCAGACCTATGCTCCCGAAGAATACACCCACCAGAAAGACACAGGTCACCCCAAAGGCCATTGCGATCACAAACAGGACCAGATGCCCAATCTTGCAGACAAGGTGACCCCGTCCACCCGAAATCCTGTCCAAGGAGGCCCCTTTCGGACTGCTTGCGTTGGATGACTTCTAGGAGAGGGGTGTTTAAAATGGACTGTCAGAACACAGTTGGACCCGCGGATTAAGAGAAACCGTAATTTACATCATGCCGGCCGTTGTAGCAACCGCAGTTGATACACTGGATTGCAATAATGACGACTATGGCGACAACGAAGACGCCGATAGTGCACCAGAAGATGATTGGCTCGCGGTTGGGATGTGCCAGAGCGTCGACGACGCCCTGGGGACCTCCGCCTAGCGAGGCTGGAAGGGCCTCCAGAAGGGGTAGGGGTATGGCGCGAAGGAGAATCATGGGGACGGCGAAGTCGGTTGCTGATTGGAGGAAATCCTTCACCAATTCGAAGTCAGTTTCGTTCCGACCATCGTGGATTGGCCGCAGAAGCACGTTGAAGACGCCGCCATTTTCACGCTGGACAGTCCACACAACGATAGATGTCACAAACGTTAGCAGAGATGACTCAATAATCATTTTCTAAAAAATGGAGAGGAAAATGTCCGAGCAAATCTAAGCTGCGGGTAAAATTAAATCCAAAATCTGAGAGCCACTGCTTTCTCTAATGTAGCATTCTATAAAGTGGAAAGAAATACGTTTGTACCCTTAACCGTAAGGAATGCGTGGATTCTACCACTTTGCACCTATCAGGTCATTCTTAAATAGCTGTACTTGCCTGAGGTCGTGCCTACCAAAACGCGACACGGTTCAGTTATTTAGGTTGTGCAGAGTGGATTTTATGAAATGGCGCTCTGCATCAATCAACAACCTATTGTGAAGGAAAAGGTGAGGCATTTATGGGTAACTTCGGATCCAATGTCTCAACTTGAGACTCTACTCGCAACTCTGGGTCCAATTAGCTGCGCGCGATAGCGGTTGAGCTCGGGGTGAGGTGAGGTTGTACACATGCGCGTCTAGACGTCTCCTTGCCAAGGTTAAAGCGGTTGCCGCCTGAAATCGTGGGCAGATTCGATAAACGCAGAGAGAACCCTCTGGACAACAATATGCACCAATCACAACGCATGGGCGTCCACGGCTCTCTCGGTAGAGGACCGTGGCAAAGTAAAACATTTCTTCCAAATCGCGCCACTTCTCAAAACAGTGATGTACATTTGTAAGGCAGTCACTGTGAAAGCCATGCGACAGTAAAACATGTGCGAGGACCACTGTTTGTGCACGGTACGTTTGACCAATTCGTACGGGATGCAAATCTGGTGCATCGTTGTTATGGGAACGCAAGTATTATGGTTTGTTTGAAAGTCATTTTACGAGTTTGCCACAAACGGTGCGCTGAAGAAGAAGAAAAAAGGAACTGTGGTTTGCTTAAGTGGAGACCTGCAATCTCTAAGGCACCGATAGTGTGTACTCACCACAGTCAGCTGTTAACCAAATGTGCGCCAATTTCCGGTTCAACGTGGCCTCCTTCGAGGACATCGTCAGTCGGTTGGGTGCACGCTGGGGTCTTTGCTGCTCCAAACGCACCCGAGAAACTGCGGCAACACGTGGGCGTCGTTTATTCAATTATGGGGATGCTTGATGAGGAGAAAATTCACTCTGCTTGAGCTCAGCTTGAGTGCAGCTATCTATGCATGACCCGATGTGTACACTTTAATCTAAAGATGACAAGGTCAGACAGTGACGAGACAATGCAGCGCCATGATCCATTTATCATACCGCAAAATCATTTGACAGTATGAAGAAAACCGCATTTTGAAATGCCACCAGCTGACGTTTGCAATTCAACCGTTTGATCAAGACCAACCATCGCTCTAAGGAATGCGCTTATTTTCGAGAGGCAGTTGTAGGTGTCGGTGATACCGATGACGTCGATATGCCGAAATGGAAGAACCCCAATTCGATGCTGGATGGACTCAATGAAATGGCAAAGAGAGAGCACTTTCACAGGCCCGTACACCAATGTGACTTCAAAACAAAATCGTCGTATGCCTTGCGTATGTTCATCACTACGCACGACTAGACATGTCCACACTGACAAGTCTTCAATTAGCAATTCACCATTATTTTCCATCACTCAATATCGACGAATATGACTGGGTGATCAACCCGTTTGGAAGCAACGAGACATCAAATCTTTCGTGTGAAGAGGAAGAAGAGCTGATCGAGTTGAGAAATGACAAATTCCATCGACTGGGATTCGCCGAAAAAGGTTTGGACACATTTTGGCTCTCCCTGAAGCAGTTGTTTCCATCTCTCAGTTCGAAAGCAGTCACGATCATTTTGCCGTTCGCGTCTTCACGGTTTTGTGAATTCGGATTTTCAGCTTTGACTGAAATCAAATCAAAACAGAGAGCGCGACTCCTTCGACTTGACGACGAAATGCGTGTTTGTCAGCATTAGAGCCACGTTTCAACCTTATTTGCTCTCGAAAACAAGCCCAACCATCGCATTAAAAATGTAAACGTAGAAAATAAAGTTTAACCAAAATAATATTTTTTATTACTTAAGGTGTGTTCGCAAAACTTTTCAGATATCCCAAGTTTGTCGCAAGTGAAAAAGGGTTGAGAACCACTTCAATATCGGGTTACCTGTTGTCGATAATTAAACGTGTATTCATCGTGTGCCAATTCATTTAACGCCAGAGACTATCTTTTGATAAGATGTTCTACAATTACTTCAAATTCAGATGCCTCGATGAAAAGCTTTTATGCTCTGGATTGCAGCGTCTTACTTGATCCTTATTCATTGACGCATGGTCCAATCCGTTTGTATTTCTTTAATCTTTAATGTAGGGAATTCTTCCGTGTTGCGTAAGCGCCAAATTCGACCAAAATAAATCTGTAATGCGAGTGTTAAGCGACTCCGAGGTCGCCTGGAGTCAGGTTTGGGTAAACGAAATTGATTTTAAAATCGACAGTCTAGAATTTAGTTTAGGGTTTTCATAAATTGTGAAACGACCTGCGAGAGATCAATTACTCTGCGTGCAGGTTGATAACTTAGACAGAACACACGTCAACTAATGGCTAGTTCACCCACATCGTCCTCGAAAGATGAAGTGCCAAATTGATTTTACTTATTGCTGTCACGTTGACCGTCAAGTCAATGTGAAAGGCGTCTTTATTCATATCCAAACATGTTGATAAAATGATCAAATTAATTTGATTAGGGAGAATGAACTTGGATTCTAACCGATATGTCTAGGATAACGGGATTCCGGGATTCCAGAAATAACGAAACAAGAAAGCGCACTGTAAGGAATCAAGTACTCCGAGATCATGTTTATCACAAAGACGGTAAACACCAAACTGTAAGCCTTTTTAGTCAAATAGTCTTCAAAGAATAGATTACTAGATTGATTTTCATAATTGTTGCCAAACCTACTTTTTGGACGATTTCGATTTTCAAAAATCTCGTGAAACACTTTAAACAATAAGTTCTCGCTGCTTAAAGTTACATTTTGAATGTACAACTGGGTTCTAAATGTTGATAACAACATTGGCTGAAACCAATCGTTTTACAACAACTACTACTACCACAAACACAAATCATTTTACTCCTGACACAAGAACAGAAACTCCTCTTCTCAAACATCCATACTACAAATTATACTACTAATGCTATTAATACCCCTACAATAGCAACAACAACTACTAATGAACCAATTTCGGCGAATTCTTCAGCTACCGACAGACTGTTATGCGTGGAAGCGTCTTGTGGGACATAAATAAATCAAAAGCGAGACGATTTGAGGCTACGGTGGATCGAAGATGGGTTTTAGGTACCCCGCGGCGAAATTGATGGTGCAGCCAACTGGCTGCGATGTCCAAGATGCAGGCTAAGTTGATGGATCAAATATTCTCACATCGAACGTCTCAAAGCCTGCTGTACGTTCGAGATGACATGAGCTACATCCAATATCCGCTGGTCGTGGTGAGTAAACTCTATCGGTTGCTAAGCGATTGTAATGCCCCACTAAAGCAAATCGCGACGCCGATATCGGTGTTGATGGCAGCGTCTTTGGCCAACTTTAGTGTTGGTAAATTCAAAATATTGACGCATTAAAACTGGACTCCTCCCCATTGACCAAAAGGTATAAACCAATCAAAACTGCGTTACCATAACGACGAAGCAACAGATTTGCTTGAAAATGTATCCTTTGTTCGCGCTATGCGGAAATTTTCTTTATTTGAGTCTCGTACATCAGAGAAAGCAGTGGCTCTCAGATTTTGGATTTAATTTTACCCGCAGCTTAGATTTCCTCGGACATTTTCCTCTCCATTTTTTAGAAAATGATTATTGAGTCATCTCTGCTAACGTTTGTGACATCTATCGTTGTGTGGACTGTCCAGCGTGAAAATGGCGGCGTCTTCAACGTGCTTCTGCGCCCAATCCACGATGGTCGGAACGAAACTGACTTCGAATTGGTGAAGGATTTCCTCCAATCAGCAACCGACTTCGCCGTCCCCATGATTCTCCTTCGCGCCATACCCCTACCCCTTCTGGAGGCCCTTCCAGCCTCGCTGGGCGGAGGTCCCCAGGGCGTCGTCGACGCTCTGGCACATCCCAACCGCGAGCCAATCATCTTCTGGTGCACTATCGGCGTCTTCGTTGTCGCCATAGTCGTCATTATTGCAATCCAGTGTATCAACTGCGGTTGCTACAACGGCCGGCATGATGTAAATTACGGTTTCTTCTAATCCGCGGGCCCAACTGTGTTCTGACAGTCCATTTTAAACACCCCTCTCCTAGAAGTCATCCAACGCAAGCAGTCCGAAAGGGGCCTCCTTGGACAGGATTTCGGGTGGACGGGGTCACCTTGTCTGCAAGATTGGGCATCTGGTCCTGTTTGTGATCGCAATGGCCTTTGGGGTGACCTGTGTCTTTCTGGTGGGTGTATTCTTCGGGAGCATAGGTCTGGCTGTCAATAACCTGAAGACCCAGCCAAACGCTAACAACGATATTACTTCATTGCCAAGTGGTCTTCGTGTGTTCGCGGACTCCTTCGGGGCGTTTATGGATGAGGGCCTCTCAGGGGGACAGAGTCTGACCAACAGCACCCTCGACGGTTTCATAACCCACTTCGAGGTGAGATGAGTTCGAGGCTGATCACTATGAACAAAAAGTGTTCAAGGTGTTCATTGTGTGCAATTTATCGATTAATGAGCGACTTAGATGCATGTGAGACTGATGACAATTCGATAACGAATGGGTTTGTATCATTTTAGAATAAAAGTACTGATGTTATCGGAAATACGATCGACCATATTTTAATATATTTGAAAATTTCGGACATTCAGGAGAAGGGTCAAGCCCTATTGGCAACCGCAAAATCATTCCAACAACTCGGAAATGACACTTCTAGTAGTCTCATTCAACTGAAATCGAACATCGATCGCTTTGTAACCTCGTTCAATTCAGTGAAGAGTCAGTTTGCATCGGCATTCTCGAGTCTGCTTACCTGTATCCTAGAATGTGCTAACTTGAGGGTAAGTGACAGTTTCAATCGTAATTCTATTCGTATGTCCGCCGCTTCATTTACCCTTCACGATTAATGGTGGGATTTAGGAGAGGACGATTGGATTGGATTTATCAAGCTGTTTTCTTGTAGGATGAAATTGCAGCCTTGACATTACCGATCGACCCCACTTCGATGGAAGATGCTGGGATCGAATCATTCCTTGTTGAACTGGAACAATTCATCAGGGATATCGACAACCAGCTTACACTAGTTGAAGAGGCCGTTGACAGTGTCAAAAATTCCAAGCAAGACATCGTCGAATCCATATTAGCGAAACTCAACTTGAATGAACGAACTGCAGGCCTCAACGATATTTGGGCCAAGTTTACGCCTCAGACCGACGCAATCAAGACTCAAGTGGATGCCATGGTAACCACCATCGAGACGGCATTGTCTGCTTATGCGCCATACATCTCCGCCGGCCTCTACGTCATTGGTGGTCTGTTCTGCCTCATGTTTGCGATTGCATTCGCGATATTCATCCGTCTGGTGGTTCGGGCTGTCAAGATGCGCATCTATCGCTTCGATGGTGGTAGGTGGTTTGACATGGAATGAAATCGTGTCAAGTAGGTTTTGAAGGGTTACGTTTCGCTTTTCCTTGACGTAGAGAATCCGGTGAAACTGGCAAAAGATAAAGTTTGTGGGAAGGTGCCGGTTTGCTGTTGCTCGGCTTTCTTCATTCCGATTTTGCTCATTTTCGCCATCCTCGTTGCCGTCTTGCTCTTTCTGTTAACGTTCGTCGCAGGTGGGTAGAACACGGTATTTTGTAAATGCGACACTTCGCAAAATGGTTCCGTGTCCTTTGACGCTATTTTTCAGGTGAGACCTGCATCTACATTGTCAGGGATTCGGGAATAAAGAAGACAGACTTCGTGCTCAATGGCATGATGGCCAAGAGATGGTCGTCCCTCGTGGGTCAGGTCACTGGTTCTCAGGCGTCTACTGAGTCAATCTCCGATGCCTTAAATCTGCCAGCGCCGCGTGATTTACTCCGAGCCCTGACACACACCTGCCAGCCGTCGTCGTCGTCGTCGTCGTCTTCGTCGTCGTCAAATGCCCAGGGCGGCTTGTTGGCAGCTGTGGGATACACGAATCTCCTCAATTTCGAAAAGCTGATCGACAGTCCCGCCGTACAGGAGGGCATCCAACAGGGAGAGACGTAAGTCGCGACAAGACGCTTAGAGACATTAAGGCTCCGCGTTGTCATGACTACCTAATATTCGATGTCTCCAATTCAGAGCCTTTGTAGAACGAGCCATCGGCCTAAATATTTCCGAAAAAATCCCCACGGACGCTCAAATGGATACAATACGTGTTCAAATTAGCAATTTCAATATCTCGGTGAGTAATTCCCAGTGTACACTCAAAGCCGTAGCTGGTTGATATCAGCCAATCACTTAGAACCGGCCGCGACCTTTCTGGCCAAGGCTGCCACCCACCAATAATGGCTTTCTATTAACCGTTTATTTTAAGTCTACAATCGAAGATCTTAACACAATCCATCTCGATGCAGTTGCGATGGAGAAGATAGATAATTCAAGCAAGAGGGTTGACCTTTTCTTGAACGCGGTTCCACCGGGTGCTGACGATTTTGCTACAGCAAACGTTGAAATGAAGAAGCTTCTGACCACTCTGGAAGATTTTAAGCCCGGATTGACTGAAATAAGAACAAAGTTGGAGGAAATCAATTCTCAGACACAGGCCATTATGACTCCAGTGCAGGCTCTTATCACAGCCGTTGAAGCCTCCAGAGCCGTGAGTGAATTTTACCGATTCAACCAACGAGCTTCTTGTTTATTTTAACAATTTAGTGCAAAAACATCTAAACCCTTTCAATTCTGAATGCACGCCTTGCTATGTGATTGACCTACGATTTGCATGTTTTGTGTTGTAGCTGGTTCAGGAAGTTGCACTTTCCACCGCGATGAAGGAGGAATATAAGATATTGAAAACGACCATTCTCACCTTCCTAAAAGACGAGGGAGATAAGGACTTCGCGAAACTCACCGGCGAACTATTTCCCTGCGCCAACGCCTACATTGCTGTGAAAGCTGCCACGGATGTGACCTGCGGTGACAGGGGCATCATAAACAGTCTCATCGGCGTCGTCTACATCCTCTCCCTCACCACCCTCTTCATTACTCTCTTCTACTGCTCCCTCTTCAATGTGGCGTTCGTGCAAGCGATGGGCTAACGTGAACTCGTCGAGGTTGATTAAAACTTTCCCAATCGCACTTCTTAATGTCAAATAGCAGTCAAATTATATTGGGTCTTTTAAATTCCCGTTTTCATTAAAAAATCAGATTAAGCACACATTTTGAAAAGACATTCGTCATATGTTTATTAACAGATAAAGTAATGTGTCTACAATTGCTCTTAATTCGTTTGGTAAATTGTTCGTTAATATTTTTGCATAATTTGGGCTCCATCTCCACAATCTTGTATTATCATTATAGAATGTTCGGGAGTGTGTATTGTGAAACTCCATTGCAAGAGAATTGCAGTGATTTATCAAATATATCAGTTGTTTTCCCATCCTCTCCATATTGTGAAGCTTCACGTTCTTCGAATTTGATTGGCCCGTGGAACCCAAGTACGCGCACGACAGGATGTTTTGGAGGTCTTACGGGTAGGACGATAAATATTATTTTAAGAAAACTCTTTGTAAGCGATTTAATGAATTTGTTATCGCCAAGAGCACCTAAATGTTCATCATTGGATGGCCCCAAATCTAGGTACACACCAAGTTTTATTAGGGGAAATGCACGAGTGGTTCAGTTTATGACAGAAATTGTATGGCTTAAAGGAGGATCGATATATTTTTCTGTAAGGCTTCAATTGTTTCATTTGCATCTTTCTCTGAGATGGCCCCAGACCAATTGCCCAGATGCGTTAGATCCGTCTATTTTAGCTGCCAAATCGGTTCAGATGTTCGTGAGATTATTCTGACAGCAGTCTCCCCTCCTGAACCTGGCTGACTTTTGTTTGTAATCGTCCTTTTTATTGCATCTCTTACTTTGACGACGAACAGTCTAAGGGCGAGCCATGTAGTTACCTTAAATGATGTGTTTATTGATTCCAGACGCATGACATCCATTATACTGGCACCCCATTGGCAAACACACACCACAGCGCATGCTGTGACCTTAAGGCTGATAAATTAAGACAATATCGACGACCCTAACTATTGTTTGAATAATAAAAAATATTATTCATTCGCGGCCTTCGTCTTTGGCCATCGTGTCATTCTGATTTTTGGGCCACGAAGTCTCCGAATTACGATATTTGCGAGCATATAATGCCCGGAGCAAATCTTCTGATCTACGATGATCAACATCATTTTCGAACATTTTCGTCCCGTTCTACCCATTTAATGTTGTGAAAAACCACAGGCCGCCATAAAGACGGCGTTTTCACTAAAATATATTTTCATCACCCATCTGCGACCGAAACAGGATAATATATCACATGAACATGTATTTGCGCTTTGTTTCAAAAGCGACCGCCAACCATGCTACGACGCATACGACTCCCATCGGTGGACACGAAAGCAAGGTGAAATTTAACCCTTCATCTTCCGCGAGGAATCCGTCTACCCAAATCACCTCACAGCAACAGAAGCCTTTTCTAACAATCACATTCTATCCTCGACCGCTTTATGTCAATCCGAATGCCAACCATGCAACGACGCATACGACTCGCATTGGTAGACACGAAAGCCAGTTGAAGAAACACGCTTCATCGTACGTGAGGACGTCTTCTGCGTAGATATCACCACAGCGAAAGAAGTCTCTTTCTCACCATTAAGGGCTACCCTCAACCACCGTTTATCAATCCGAACGCCAATCATGCTACGACGCATACGACTCGCATCGGTAGACACGAAAACCAGGCTATTTTATTTCTTCTTTATCGATTGCATCACTAATTACATAAACTGTCACTGCATCGTCTCGGGATGGCCCACGAAGTCCATCCAGTTGCCAATGACATCCATCAGTGATTTTAGGGGCTGTGGGAAAACACTCGCTGTCGTGTGCACTGGTGGTTGTCCAGGAAGTAGGAGCTGTGCACATCGTTCCATGTTCGATTGCCTGTGAATTTAACGAAGAGTTCTAGGCGTGCGTAGTGACGAACATACGCAAGGCATACGACGATTTTGTTTTGAAGTCACATTGGTGTACGGGCCTGTGAAAGTGCTCTCTCTTTGCCATTTCATTGAGTCCATCCAGCATCGAATTGGGGTTCTTCCATTTCGGCATATCGACGTCATCGGTATCACCGACACCTACAACTGCATCTCAAAAATAAGCGCATTCCTTAGAGCGATGGTTGGTCTTGATCAAACGGTTGAATTGCAAACGTCAGCTGGTGGAATTTCAAAATGCGGTTTTCTTCATACTGTCGAATTATTTTGCGGTATGATAAATGGATCATGGCGCTGCATTGTCTCGTCACTGTCTGACCTTGCCATTTTTAGATTAAAGTGTACACATCGGGTCATGCATAGATAGCTGCACTCAAGCTGAGCTCAAGCAGAGTGAATTCTCTCCTCATCAAGCATCCCCATAATTGAATAAACGACGCCCACGTGTTGCCGCAGTTTCTCGGGTGCGTTTGGAGCAGCAAAGACCCCAGCGTGCACCCAATCGACTGACGATGTCCTCGAAGGAGGCCACGTTGAACCGGAAATTGGCGCACATTTGGTTAACAGCTGACTGTGGTGAGTACACACTATCGGTGCCTTAGAGATTGCAGGGCTCTACTTAAGCAAACCACAACCCACAGTTCCTTTTTTCTTCTTCTTCAGCGCACCGTTTGTGGCAAACTCGTAAAATGACTTTCAAACAAACCATAATACTTGCGTTCCCATAACAACGATGCAACAGATTTGCATCCCGTACGAATTGGTCAAACGCACCGTGCACAAATAGTGGTCCTCGCACATGTTTTACTGTCGCATGGATTTCACACTGACTGCCTTACAAATGTACATCACTGTTTTGAGAAGTGGCGCGATTTGGAAGAAATGTTTTACTTTGCCACGGTCCTCTACCGAGAGAGCCGTGGACGCCCATGCGTTGCGATTGGTGCATATTGTTGTCCAGAGGGTTTTCTCTGCGTTGATCGAATCTGCCCACGATTTCAGGTGACAACCGCTTTAACCTTGACAAGGAGACGTCTAGACGCGCATGTGTACAACCTCACCTCACCCCGAGCTCAACCGCTATCGCGCGCAGCTACTTGGACCCAGAGTTGCGAGTAGAGTCTCAAGTTGAGACATTGGACCCGGAGTTACTCATAAGTGCCTCACCTTTTCCTTCACAATAGGTTGTTGATTGACGCAGAGCGCCATTTCATAAAATCCACTCTGCACATCCTAAATAACTGAACCGTGTCGTGTTTTGGTAGGCAGGACCTCAGGCAAGTACAGCTATTTAAGAATGACCTGATAGGTGCAAAGTGGTAGAATCCACGCATTCCTTACGGTTAAGGGCACAAACGTTTTTCTTTCCGCTTTATAGAATGCTACATTAGAGAAAGCAGTGGCTCTCAGATTTTGGATTAAATTTTACCCTCAACTTAGATTTGCTCGGACATTTTCCTCTCCATTTTTTAGAAAATTAGTATTGAGTCATCTATGATTGGGGAAAGAGGAGAAGTGTGTTGATCCAGAGGTTACCAAAGATACCCCGAGGCATTACAGTCCCCACGAAGGCCAAGGTGCAACCCCTGGCGACACCCAGCTTGCGGCAGGGTTACCTTAATCGATTAGCAAATAGGAGGAGGTGTAAATAGTGGCCATCGCTGCACCACAACACCCTTAACCAATCAGTAGGCGACGCGTGAAACTCGGGCTGGCTATTGGATTCCGGATTATAATCCAGTTCAATCTGATCTAGAGAGGATGTTATTTTTTGCAAACTTCGAATTGAAGTCTATTGGATGGTGGGCATTATTTAATAAGACGGTTTCGCTCTAATAAATTTGAAGTACTACTTACAATCTGCGGTAGCGTTGCATTGGTTTGAAGGTCTTCTATTCGAGTTAATTTCTGTGGTAAATTCTAACGAAATATCATTTAGAAGGATAGTGTTACTGTAAAAGATATTGATCCTTGTTCTTATCGAAGCTTAATTGGTTGATTGTTTTAAATTTTTCAATGCAAATGTGGGACTTGAACAGGGTGAAAAATCTGACAACACCACATCTTAGAATCACGGGACAAATTAAATCCTTCAATTTATAACGGATGCTGAATTGACTGAGATTTCATCGATTCAAGGTCACCTTTAGGCTTACATTGATCAAACACATTAACGCTTGCCAACTGAAAGAAGGTGCACGAACCTTTGTGTGGATTTTAAATGATTTCCGATATCAGTTATCAAGCTAATTTACCTTTCGTCATGTTTTTACTCAGATGTATGTGCAGTTCAGATGTCCATTCGACTGATTAAGGCAACCAGTGAAATAACGGGAGCTGAATATTTCGTATTTCTTTTTTTTCTTAAAATAATCGAAGTTTTACAAACGTTTTCGGGAACCGTATAAGTCTACACCATTTCGAAAGCCGTCGACGCCGATTCTAAGAATGCAGCAAGTTTATTCCCCATTAAAATAAAAACGTTTACTCATTGTAGACGTTCGTCATCCGCCCTTTATGATCATTCAAATATACGCCACCAGCTCAGGCACCTTTACTTCCATTGGCTCCATTGATACTACTTGAACGGGGAAGTAGCTACGGTTCACCGCAAAACGGTATAGCCTTTGCATTGGTCGAAGAGACGGACTAGACTAGATATAGGATTGAAGCGAGAATTGAACAACCAGTGAAATTTCGTGTCTTGGATGGGGTCTATGGACAATTAACTGGAAAACAATCGGGTGACCTTATAAATAATGAGAGGACTGATAAAGGCATTGGTAAAGGTCTTTTAGTTGTTTATGATCACCCCGATTCGTCTGAAACCGCGTATGAGACGCGAGAGTGTCGCTGTTTGGGTGCTAAATTTAGCTTTTCTTGAAAGACGGCTGCTCAAGCGAGGAGTTGGAAGAGGGTGAACCGATTGTCATTCTGTGCCTCTGTAGCGTATCTGACTCATGCGATAGCGACGTGTGTTGTTCGATAGCCTGAACATCACCCAATGGCGTGTCGTGGCGTGACAGTTAATTCAATTAGTAATGCATTCATCAGAGATGAATTTACCTCTTTGGGGATATTCACCGTGTGCCAATTCATTCAACGCCGGAGACTATCTTCTGATAAGATGTTCTACAATTACTACAAATTCAGATGCCTCGATGATAAGCTTTTATACTCGAGGATGCTGCGTCTTTCTTTAATCTTAAATGTAGAGAATTCTTCGGTGTCGCGAAAGCGCCTGGTATTTTTGTAGGAAGAGACAGGTTTGGGTAAACGAAATTGATTTTAAAATCGATAGTCTAGAATTTAGTTTCGGGTTTTCAGAAATTGTCAAACGACCTGCGAGAGATCAATTACTCCGACAGAACACACTTAAACTAATGACTAGTTCACCCACATAGTCCTCGAAAGATGAAGTGCCAAATTGATTTTACTTATTGCTGTGACGTTGACCGTCAAGTCAATGTGAAGGGTGTCTTTAGTCATATCCAAAAATCTTGATAAAATGATCAAATTCAGATCAATTCAGGTCAAGGTCGATCGCGATTCCCCAATAGGTCAGGGTTATTTTTAATCAACTTGTCGAGGGCGATATCGATTACGAAGAAACTCGAAATTGGTCTCATTCTTCAAAGTAAAATTTTGAATTGCCACGAGGTTCTAAATTATTTTCATCAATGATTACAAAAATGCGTGTTTTAAACTACTACTAATTCTGACACTACTATTACTTATACTACTACAACAACAACAACTGCTACTACTACTACTACTACTACTCATACGAATGTAGCTGCTAATGCTGTGAATATTAATACTTATGCTACCAAAACCACTCCTACTTGTACGACTGCGGTTGAAAATTACCACGGAGGCGTTATTGAATGGTATTTTCCTAATTCAGATTATCCTTTGAGAAATTAAATTAGGTTCTAGGTGTGTCCTGGAATATATGAGGGATTTGAATTTGCCTTTGCCAGAAAGTCAACATAACACGTAAACTAATGGCTATTTCACCCACATCGTCCTCGAAAGATGAAGTGCCAAATTGATTTTACTTATTGCTGTGACGTTGACCGTCAAGTCAATGTGAAGGGTGTCTTTATTCATATCCAAAAATCTTGATAAAATGATCAAATTAATTTCATTTAGGAGCCCGTCTATCTGCTTTCAAGTCGTAGGTCAAGGTCGATCGCGAGTTCCCCAATAGGTCAGGGTTATTTTTAATCAACTTGTCGAGGGCGATATCGATTACGAAGAAACTCGAAATTGGTCTCATTCTTCAAAGTAAAATTTTGAATTGCCACGAGGTTCTAAATTATTTTCATCAATGATTACAAAAATGCGTGTTTTAAACTACTACTAATTCTGACACTACTATTACTTATACTACTAACAACAACAACAACAACTACTACTACTACTACTACTACTACTTCTACTACTACTCATACGAATGTAGCTGCTAATGCTGTTAATATTAATACTTATGCTACCAAAACAGCTTCTACGACTGCGGTTGAAAATTACCACGGAGGCGTTATTGAATGGTATTTTCCTAATTCAAATTATCCTTTGAGAAATTACATTAGGTTCTAGGTGTGTCCTGGAATATTTGAGGGATTTAAATTTGCCTTTGCCAGAAAGTCAACATAACCTAAGCAAGACCTCAATTTGAACATTCTGAACATTCTAATTTATAAAAGATTCAAGTTGGTTATCTGCTGTGTAGGTGCGCTCAATCGTGTTGCCGAAGGCTTAATTCAATTTAAACCCTCCAATCAAGTCGCGAGGCTGTTGCGTAAACCATGGTACCCCTAAACAGGCAATATACATATATATATATAACTGGTCTAAACACGCCCATTACATCAATTGGTGAGTGTGCTGTTTTTGCTCTGCATGATTTGAAACATTTAAGAGGGCCTACACAACTTAATACCAAACCACCTATTGTCCTCAGATCAAGGAAACAGACGAACACAAAGAGAATGGCTCTGGAAGTTACTCTGTTGGCTGTGGTTGCGTCCATTGTCGCGTGGGTCGTCCAATACGAGACAGGAGGCATCATGAACATGATATTGGTAAAGGACGGTGATAACGGGTTCACAATGACGCCAGATATCGGCAGTGCTGTCCTTAATTACATCGTTCCGATGGTTCTCTACCGAAACCCTTCACTACCCTTTCTCGAGGGTCTACCGGTTTCGCTGGGTGGAGGGCCTGAAGCCGTCGCCGATGCTCAGAAGCATCCAAATCGTGAGGCGGTGATTCTGTGGTGCACTGTCGCCGTTCTCCTCGTCGCCGTACTCTTCATAATTATAAACCAGTGTCTCAGCTGCTGCTGTTGTTGCTGTTGCGATTTGAAAGGCAGTATCTTGGACAGGAGTTCGGGTGAACGAGGTCACCTTGTCTGCAAGATTGGGCATCTGGTCCTGTTTGTGATCGCAATGGCCTTTGGGGTGGCCTGTGTCATTATGATAGGCGTATTCTTCGGGAGCATAGGTCTGGCGTCCAATTACCTAAAGGTCCAGCCAAGCACTACCAACGATATTACTTCATTGCCAAGTGGTCTTCGTGTGTTCGCGGACTCCTTCGGGGCGTTTCTGGACGAGGGCCTCTCAGGGGGACAGAGTCTGACCAACAGCACCCTCAAAGGTTACCTAAACGACACAGAGGTGAGATGGGTTCGAGGCTAATCATTCTGAACAATAAGTGTTCATTGTGTGCAATTTATCGATTAATGAGCGACTTAGATGCATGTGAGACTGATGACAATTCGATAACGAATGGGTTTGTATCATTTTAGAATGAAATTACTGATGGTATCGGAATAACGATCGAAAGTATTTTAACATATTTGAATGCTTCGGACATGCAGGAGTTTGGTCAAGCCCTATTGACAACCGCAAACTCATTCCAACAACTCGGACCCGATACTTCTAGTGATCTCGGTCAACTGAAATCGAACATCGACTCGCTTTGTTGACCTCGTTCAATGCAGTGAAGACGTCAGTTTGCAGAGGCATTTTCGAATCCGCTGACATGTATCGGAGAATGTGCTAACCTTGAGGGTAAGTGACAGTTTCAATCGTAATTCTATTCGTATGTCCGCCGCTTCATTTACCCTTCACGATTATTGGTGCGATTTAGGAGAGGCCGATTGGATTGGATTTATCAAGCTGTTTTCTTGTAGGGTGAAATTGCAGCCTTAACATGGCCAATCGACCCCGATAAGTTGGACGATGCTGGGATCAAGGCATTCCTTACTGTACTGGAACAAATCATCGGGAATATCGACAACCAGCTTACACTAGTTGATGCGGCCGTTGCCAATGTCACAAATGCCAAGCAAGACATCGTCAAATCCATATTAACGAATCTCAACTTGAATGAACACATTGCAGGCATCAACGATATGTGGGCCAGGTTTACACCTGAGCTCGACTCAATCAAGACCCAACTGGACAGCTTGGCAAGCAACGTTGAGACCTCACTGCCCACATTTGCGCCATATGTTTCTTTGGGCCTCTACGTCATCGGTGGTCTGTTCAGCCTCATGTTTGTGTTTGAATTGCTCATCTGCATACCGCTGATTATTAGGGCAGTCAAGATGCGCATCTGCTCTTTTGATCCCGGTAAGGTGGCCTTGAAATGAACCAATGACACGCGAGATGTCTTTGTCGGTGTTACTGTTCTTATTATTTTTCCTTGATTCAGAGGAATCCCAGATACCGTCGAAACACAGCTTTTGTGGCACCGGATCTGTTTGTTGCTGCTCGTGCTGTTTAATCCCACTTTTGATGCTCTTCAGCATCGTCATCGCCATTCTTCTCTTCCTGTTCACGTTTCTCGCAGGTTAGTGGAACAATGCATCATCTTTCAGCATCTGTTGGGGTTTGGGGGGAGTAAAATGATCTCAGTATTATTTGTTAGATTTTCGCCGCTTACAGAGTAGTGCAAATTCGCGGTTTTTTGCTATTCAAACTCAACAACCATTTCGAATGGATAATCATTATCTTAGAGGGTCTTCAATTTTTAATTTTAAATGATTTATCGTGAATGTCGCCCGCACCAAGCACACTTTTCGATGTCTGGTGAGAAAAACTGGTTGGTTTTTGCTGAAAATAATTGTCTGGGCATTTGAAAGCCGTAGGAATATGTCGTAAAGCCTTTACTGATGGTTTCATTGGGCCGTTGAGTACAAATTATTCCGAAATGTCATCGAAATCTTTAAGTGTGTACGCAGGGGTTGTTTGCAATATATCTTTAATTATTCATGAATGGTAGACCCTTTTTTGCGCAAACAAATGGTGATATTCCATTTAAAATAAGTGTTTAATTTGAATTTTTAAAAGAAAATCGGATTTGAAGGAATTTTGAAATCCCGTAAACACAAAAATAGAGTAGCCTTGTAACATTTCTATGTGGAAATTTGGATTGATAGACAATCAGCGTCCACTGACGTTTAGCCTGTACGGATCAATGGATTCACTCCTTGATGTTTTAGGTGAGGGCTGCATCTACATTGTCAGGGATTCGGCAATCACTAAGACAGACTTTGCTGTGAACGGGATGTTGGCGAAACAATGGCCTTCCGTCGAAGGTGGCGTCGGTGATCCTGGGAACCCCACACGATCCGCTGGTGATATCTTAAACCTCCCGGCCCCGCGAAACGTCCTCCGAGCCCTGACACACACCTGCCAGCCGTCGTCTTCGTCGTCGTCGTCAAATGCCCAGAGCGGCTTGTTGGCAGCTGTGGGATACACCAATGTACTCAATGTCGAAAAGCTGGTCGACAGTCCCGTCATTCAGGAGGGCATCCAACAGGGAGAGACGTAAGTCACGAAGAAATGCTTAATCATTAGGGATCCGCGTTGTCACAATCAGCTAATATGCGATACCCCAATTTCAGAGCCGTTGTCAAACAGGTCACCGACCTAAATATTGCCCAAGCCTTACCGCAAGATGCCGCCCTTAATGAAATATCAACCGCCCTTCAAGCGGGCATTAACAACTTAAATCTCGAAGTAAGTTTATTCACTGTCATCGCGCAACGAAAATAGTAAAGATTATTATTATTATTATAGATAGATTTCGTTGGGCAGTGTACAATATGTGTTGGATGAGGTTTTCGCTGCGTACACCTTTTTTAAATTTATATATACACCGCTTCAAATGACCCGTTGACGAATAAAGAGATTCAAACGTTCGGTCTTAATGAAAGGTCAATAGAATCATCAAGCCATGTACAAAGCTGCAATTGCTTTCGTGTCAGTGGCTTGTGGTAATACGATGTAAATAATGGTTTCTTGTTAGCCTGAAATTAACCGCAACAGCCATCTGCAGTATTTATGTAGCAACCAATCGACGCCTTCGTGTCCGCGGCTCCCATAGCAACGGGTGGCATTGCTAGGGCAAACTTCGAATTGAAGCTTCGTGATAAAAAAAATTGTTTCATTTTTATTATCTCAAGAATCTCATAACAGCACTCGATACTGTCGCCATTGACAACACTGTCGCAAAAATGAACCAACTATGTGAAGGGGTCAATCAATTGAATCAGTCTGGTTTAAGTGAGGCCAACACTGAGTTGAAAAAACTGTCCGCGGATTTGTCGCTCGTCTTGATGCCCGAAGTCACAAAAACAAAAACGAAAGTGAAACACATCGATTCTCAGAAGGAAAATCTCATGCCCCAGATGAATCTTCTAATGGAAACCATCAAGGCCTCAAGAATCGTGAGTGCATTTTCAGACCACATTTTCTTGAGGAGGTAGTGGCACTTAATCGTCCTTATTTATTGCTGGAGGAGGGGTCTCAAATTTCCAGGCGTTTTGAAAGCAGGAACTGGGCTATGGGTGGTTGATCCACTGTTATGCGATTAAAACTCACACAATCGACGTCTTTATCATCGAAATTTCGAAATACCTTATTGTGGCAAGCATCAACAGATAAATATTCCCAGATAATGTCATTGGCTTCGATATCGTGATGTTGCAGAGGTAGCCTACGATAATAATTGTTTTGTTTTGCTTTGCAGTTGGCTGAAAACACAAAACTCTCGGCCGCAGTTGAGGAGGAATATGGGATATTGACGAGGGCGCTTGTCGCCTTCTTAAAAACCAAGGGAAACACGGACTTCGGGAAACTCACCACGGAACTCCTTCCTTGCGGCAAAGCCTACACGGCTTTTACCACTTTCACGTCAGTGACCTGTGGTGACTACGGCGTTTTCAACCGTCTCATAGGTGTCATTTACACCCTCGCTGTCACTCTCCTCTTCATCACTCTCTTCTACTTTTCACTCTTCAATTTGGCATTCGTACAGGCGATTCGGGCGCGCCAACTAGCCGGCGACTTTACGGAGTCTGAGGGATCTGATTGGGACGATGATGATGACGAGTCGCTCAGCTATCTTGAATCCGAGTGTTAAACGTGGACGTCAAAATAAAACAAAACAAATTCTACAAAATCGGCAACATCTTCATCCAACATAAACTTTTATAAACAGCCATTTTAAGCAGACATCTTTCTCATTCACTGTCATTTTGTTTTGTCCGAAAATTATGCTATTTGGATCGGATGCGGCAATTTTAGTCTTGGAAACATTTGAATAACTTCCCCATATCGTTTGGGCGAAATCAAACACGATTACTTATGCCATGCGATGTGTTTATGTCAGGTAATCGGACAACCTAGTAAGCATTTATAAACGCAGTGGTTGGATAAGTGTAAAATAATGGTTATGTCTGATCCGTCTGAAAATTCGTGAGATAAAAATGTTTACCTGTTTCTTTCGTTAAAGTTTTTATCCTGGTTTCCAATGCAAAAAATAATTGTTATGGAATTGCGTTAAATAAGTGGATGCTTGATTCTAAAAGCATTTATATAATTGACAAATTATCTGTTTGACGTTAAGTAAGAGGTTTAGTATATGGCATTCCACAAAGATTATAAAGTATATCGATCACAGGCTGGCATACATTCAGAAAAATGTACACCCATTTGGAAATAGCCGAAAGTATGGTTAAAGTTCATGGAAACCAAAAAAATAAAGCATTAAAATATACAAAAAATACAACAGATAAGGAAGTTGGGTTCATGCATAGAACAGAAGCAATTTATTTGCAAGCGATTACACGATTTTTCTGTTAATTGCATACGTGGTCTTTGCCGGTGTTTAATTTATTTTAAGAATGCGATAAATTGATTTTTTTTAAATTATCTCTTTTTTGGGTGAATATTATTTTCGTATGATCCCTATGATCCAGAACACGTATTTAAAAAAATGTCCAGGTAAATGTGCCGAAAAGCCAATAAACGACCGAAAATATTTACTTTAGACAACGGGTAATGGTGGCCGTAATAAAGCATAATAACAACGATAGTTTTATTCATTTAATACATTTTATTTCATCCAGGTTAATTATCAAATTATATTTTTTAACCAGCAATTTTTAATAATATAGCTATAGGGTCATTTACCCATTGTTGACATTCAAACTAGCCAATAATATTACTCTCTCAGAACGCCATTATCTGATTGGCTGCTGATCATTGCAACGGCCTTCTTGTGTACTTTTCTTTGAAGCCATATTTTCATCCCAAAATGGGAAAAGATAAGCGTGTTGTTTACTTTTATGATTCGGATAGTGGAAATTTCCATTATGGCCCAAATCATCCAATGAAACCCCACAGACTTACACTTGCCCATACACTTGTTCTCAGTTATGGATTAACCCAAAAGATGAAGGTAATATAACGATGAAGTATATAGGTCCCGTCTAGATATACAAGGCCCCTAAAGCGAGTATGAAAGATATGATGGCATTCCATACAGCCGAGTATATGGAGTTTCTTCGTGACGTAAAACCGTCCAACGTCAACGAGTTTCCCAAGGACAAACTTCTTGGATATAACGTGGGCGAAGACTGGTATATCTTATTTCTTATGGTTTAAACTTTTATAGTCCCATTTTTGACGGAATATATCAATTTTGCTCTCTTTATACCGGTGCTTCACTAATGGGTGCCCGCTACCTCAACGACGGCGTAAGTATTACACAAGAGTAAAATATGTTTCCTAGTACACCGATATTGCCATTAACTGGGCTGGTGGTCTCCATCACGCGAAAAAGTTCGAAGTAAGTGCTACCTCATCGATAGCATTATACCTTCTAGGCCTCTGGATTTTGCTATGTAAACGATATTGTAATCGCAATCCTACAACTCTTAAAACACCACGCGCGTGTTCTCTATATTGATATTGACGTGCACCACGGTGATGGTGTCCAGGAAGCATTTTACCTGACGGATCGAGTAATGACTGTTTCATTTCACCGCTTCGGAAACCTTTTCTTCCCCGGGACAGGTATGACCTGGTTCTCTTTTTCTTCTTACTTTTTTCCTCCTAACTCTTTAGGGGACATGTTCGAAGTTGGCGCAGAAACCGGTAAATACTACTCAGTCAACGTGCCTCTCAAAGAGGGCATCGATGACGACATGTACTTCTCCATTTTCAAATCAGTCGTCGGCGATGTTGTACAGTTCTATAGGCCCTCGGCAGTTGTTCTGCAGTGCGGTGCCGACTCCCTAGGATGCGATCGACTCGGCGTCTTCAATTTATCGATTAAGGGCCACGGGAGGTGCGTTCGTATGGTCAAGGAATTGGGTCTTCCTCTCCTGGTTGTGGGTGGTGGGGGCTACACCGTGCGAAATGTTGCCCGCTGCTGGGCCTACGAGACAGCGGTGCTTTTGGACCAAGAGACTGTTATTCCCAACGAACTACCCTATTCCGAGTACATTGAATACTTTTCCCCCGACTACACACTGCATCCCGACCTCACAACCAAGCTCGACAATGCCAATACGAAACAAGTAAGTTGCTTGACCCCAACGCATTTATTTTATTTTAGTACATCGAAGCTCTCAAGGCAAATGTCCACGACAATTTAAAGCAACTTACCCACGCACCAAGCGTCCAGTTTATGGATGTTCCTGATAACTTCCTGGCAACATTCCAAAACGACGAGGAAACTATTTTCGACGAAGACGAGTGAGTTATATGTCTGTTTAGATACGTCTGTTGTTTGCCTTTGCCACATCTAAGTCGGCACTGCCGTTTTTTTCAGCGAGGAGTGACGCGATCGAGCAGCATGTACCATCATCTCTTTATGTCTACGCACCCATTTTTGATAAACATTAATCGTCTTTTTTCTTTTCTGTGAATAAACAACACTTTGTCAAATCCGCGAGCGTCTTGTGCGACGATTTCGTTCACAAAAAAACGCCTGGTCGTTTTGACTTTAATGCCACTAGCTGCCGTGGCTTTGGCGGCCTCAGATGTTAAACAAAAAGTCCGCTTTTGTCGCCAGCTCGGGTTCCATTTGTGGCTGCTGAGGTTTCGGGTGAGCCCGCGACTAATTTTCCAGGTAAAACAGTTTTCTCGGTTGTTACTGTTGTGAGTACGCGCCCCAACCCCCCACACCAATTAACACGCCAACACACCTATTCTGTGCCATTTATTCACGCAGTGAGGGTCATTTTTTAACAGCCACAAGAGCCATGCATCGCGGCGACTGTCTGGGATCGAAGAGTCGCACCAACCCGGTCCATTCGACGCGGTCAGGGGTGATTGTGTCATCGCGGAGACGCCAGACTCGATCGAGAAGCACCACCGCCTCGAGAAGCGGTTGGATGAGCTGCTGCAACACCGTGATGCCGGGTAAAAGGTCCCAGACCCGCGTGGCAGCGCTTCCCTTTTCCAGCATCCTCACACCTTCTAGGCGCGCTCCATCACTCCCAATCAGACGTCTCCAGTGGGCTGCGAGGTCGGGTGGGGGTTGGCTGACGTTAGCGACAGGAGCGCCGGGTGAGATACCCGTGGGAGGGTTGCGAGTGAGGCTCCGCGGCAGTCGCTGTACCTCCTCGTCCTCCTCCCCCCCCCGAGATGCCTCGAGGAGGCAGCGGGCGTAGACGCGCACCCGGTGCTCGAAGACCTCCTCTGCACTCCACACGGTGGCCCACTGCATTGGCGACCACTGACCGGCTAGACGGAGGGCCGTGGGGGCCTGAAGACGTCGCTTCAACCCACCGAGGCCGTCGCGTTCCAGGGCGCGCTGGAACCTCCTACTTGTCGGAAACTGGACACAGGTTGAGGAGATCGAGGGGAGAGGAGAGTTTGATTGGGGACTTACGGTGCCCGGAGCCATCTTGTGATAGCAACAGGTCACGAGCACCAGAGCTCGGGCGTTCGGGTCGGTGAGAAAGTGGTCGATGGCGGCGTCACTTAAGTTGCCACAGCAGTGCAGGCCACATAGGAGGTATCCAGACGGGTTTTGGTCGAGCAGTGCATCGGATATTCTACACACGGAAAAGGGAAACTGTGGGAGCGTTCCAACAGCTGTGTACAAGCCTGTTGGGCCAGCCGGAGACAAGCCTTCGGACTAAGATTCGTGTCTATCGCGCCGCTATCCGAACCATGTAAAACCTGGCCACTGCGTGTCGAAGACACCAGGAGATTGGAGGTTGTCAATCACTGGTGTCTGTGACGAGTTCTGAACGCGGACTTGCGCGACAAGATCTCCAACAGCGAAATGAGGCGTCTTGGTTAATAACCGGCTAAGCTGTCAAGCCTTACACAACACCGTCGGCTCTACTCGTTTGGCCAGAGAAACCGTGCACAGCTACAGAGCGTCGATCGTGGGCGGCTACGAATTGAGACATCCATGGAGCTGACGGTTGCTCATCCTCTGACAGGAGCCATCCGCGCATAGGAAGGAGGAGGAGAAGACGTTGAAGGAGGGGGAGAAGAATAAGACGTTGAATGAGAGGGAGAAAAAGAAGGAGACGTTGAAGAAGGCGGAGGAGAAGAATAAAGAGACGTTGCAGAAGGAGGTGGAGGAGACGTTGAAGAAGGTTGAGGAGAAGACGTTGAAGGAGGGGGAGAAGAATAAGAAGACGTTGAAGAAGGAGGGGGAGAAGAATAAAGAGACGTTGCAGAAGGAGGTGGAGGAGACGTTGAATGAGAGGGAGAAAAAGAAGAAGACGCTGAAGAAGCGGAGGAGCTAGCGTCGAAGAATGAATCGTGAAAGCGGGTTGGTGCGACAACAACAAAATGTAAAAAATAACAGAAAATCGCAGCTGAGTTCGAAAAAAGGCGAACTTGGTCGTGACTCACTTCTCTCTGAGCTCAGACAGTCGCTCCTTGTCGACACGAGCCAAGACGCGTGTAAGGGGCAGCCTGGAGCCGAGATCTGCGTCCCTATCGGCCATCTTGAGTGCGGTGGCGTGGAGAGCGGCGTCCGCCTCGACGCAAACGCATTGGGGAAGATCCTTCCGGTCGCGATGCATCAGTCGACGAAGCACCCTCCGTCCCAGATGGCCCAACCCCGAGCCGAGGTCAACCAGAGCCCCGATGGCACCCCATGGCGGGGTCACAGTGCGGCGACTAAGACTCCCTTCGTCGACACCTGTATTAATTGGGTGGTTAAAACTGCCAATACGTCCCTCGCGGCATGGCGCTTACTCCAAAACTGTTTGGCCTGGCGCCAACCACAATGGGACGTGGGGGGAGGGGGAATCGCTGCGACATGTCGACAAGGAAACGAACCCAAGAGGTCCGCAGTCTGGAAGGTCGTGTCCTGGCCATCGTCAGATGCGTTTTGCCGGTCTACTAGGCACAACGATCCCTCCAGTAGGTCACACAGAAAGGCCGACATGATCTCAATCTCGTGGCGCTTTTTGACCTTGACCTTGCGATGCTCCTCCGGGGGGCAGGGGTTACTTTGGTTGGGCGTGTAATCTTCGCAAAACGCTGACGCGTTGAACCTCAGGCTACCGTGTTTGGGGGAAGAGTCGTGGATGTCTTCGAAGGAGGAAGATAGGGTGGCAGAGGCAATCAGCTCATTGGTCAGATGGGTGGATTGGCTAGCGAAATCGATTAGCGATACTGGCCAGTCGAGCGGAGGCGGGTAACCCATCACAAGACGCTGAGGAGAGAAAACAAAAAGGAGACAAAAGGGTTGGCTGCTGGACCAAGGTTTGGTATGAGGTAGATCGGACGTAAAATGTACCTGCAGATCGGACACGCGAACACGTGCAAAGGCAGCCGCCCATTCTGGGGGGAAACTGGTCGCTGGGTCACATTCTACCGCCTGGGCGTTCGACGCGGTGGCCTTAGTGGGCAAAGTCAGCAATTCCGTCCATTTGAATGAGTAGACCCAGGAGTATGTGGCGAGGAAATCCAATACACGCTCCAACAATTTGTCACAATCCCCCGAAGCCTACAAATAACACCACGACATGAAAATCACCATTCCTATTGGAATTACTGGATATTCCGAAGGAGCCCATAAAATCAGTAAACCCGAGACTGTAAAAACAGCGTTCACACACCTATTAGCATTCATTTAAATGAGCTCGGAAATGCGAAATATTTAAAAGAAACGGGGACAGCATTTGGAATTGCAGCATGAGTGGTTATCCCAAGGATGACGATGTATCTTTGAACGATATACCACTCGTGATAATCTTAAACGGATCCCAAAACCATCGCATCAATAACGCGAGCGCTGGAGAATATGCGCTAATTTTCTAAGTTAGACAGAAAATATGCTACGGCGTTGTAAAAAACAAAGGTATAAGTGAGAAACACCGGTATATTATCGAGGCAAAGAACAACATAGATGTTCGAATACTACAGAATCATTATGACTTGGATTATTCAGACTGCAGAAGGCGATCGTGGAGGAAGATCCTTCCGAAGAGCTCACAATTGGACCTGCAAGTTAAAACACTATAAGATATCGGTAATAAAACTAGCCAGAAGTTTCTAAAACGAGGTCGTCCCACTATTTCCAGACAGCTGGTCACAAGTAATTTCTGTGAGGATGGGGTTGCATTTAAGGAGTGGGAATGAGTCAGGTCAAATTAATTATGGATATAATTTAATATACAGCTTGTCTGGGTCTGATAGAAAATTTTGAAGAAACTGCCCCAAATGTTTGTATTTTCTCGCACTGGCTGTTCTCAATACCAAACCAACAAAGAGTCCAGTAAATGAATGAACCACCATTCCCTTTTTTTAAACAATAAAATAAACACAACTCAAGAAAGGTGGGACATTTATTCGACCGTTTTGGTGCCTAATCCCACCCTAAAGGAAATAGAAAAGCCGGGCTACCCGCACGTCCAATGAGGACGAATTGGAACCAATACATAAATATAGTGTTAATGAAGTGTGATATAATTTGGCACATCATTTCGTACACGCAAGGGGCTCACTAAAGTGAACCGGATATTCCATAAAAAATACAATATATTTGGGATGGTATAAGTTGGCTAACCTGACACATCTGAACACTGGGAATATCAACAGAAATAATTAGCAAACATAGAAAGTTAAAATAGAATTAAAAAATATTTTATTAATTAAAAAAAAGCAGCTTTATTTTGGAAATAGAAAACATATCGATGTATTTTCGGTTTTACCAAGGAATTTATGCTGCTTCTAGTTCGACGTTAAATTATTTAATGTAAATTGTAATCGCGAGTTACTGTGACGTAACATCTTATCTATCACGATAACGTAAGTGGTTATATAACAAGCGCGAGGACATGTGGCATTCATAGAAAGGGACCACAGTAAACTCCATGGGTTCGCATAAGCTCTTGAGACATTTTTTCTAACTGAATTGAAATGACCTTTAGGATATGTTCGTTTACATAACAGAAACCCTTTATCGGGGGCATTTGTTGCAAAACACGAACCTATAAAAGGCGAAGCAATACTCACCGGATAGACTGTTTAGATTGTTTGCTTTGTAGTGATCTTGAACACTTTCTTTATTCATTTCCACACGCTATTGGACACAGTGCTTGCAATTTACCATTCGAGTGGTCAACTGCAAGACACAACGCCGGTACATCGAGCATATAGGCAACCCATTGGCTTAAGTGTACTGCCACGCCCGCTATGACCTTTACGTACATAAGTGAAGACAATTCTCTGGCAAAAAACGACACCTTGCATGTTCCACGAGATTGGCCGCGACAGCAATCTTCGTCCCATGTAAGGCCCTGACCATTGTTCGAATGATAAACAATATTATTAATAGTGAACTTTAATTTTGGCAATCAAGCCTGATTTTCGGGTCACGATATCGTCGCATTATTACAACTTTTCTTGCCGAAACGATCA
The DNA here is from genome assembly GCA_028672205.1 of Proteocephalus fallax. NCBI lineage: Eukaryota > Metazoa > Platyhelminthes > Cestoda > Proteocephalidea > Proteocephalidae > Proteocephalus > Proteocephalus fallax. The sequence continues at coordinate 176,459 of JAPUBX010000931.1, read as the reverse complement.
GCCACAATATAATTTGGATCACGTAGCTGCACTTAGATCCAAACGACGATATCCTTTAGGGCTTGCGTGTCCTAAGGACCAATGAAAGGGAGAAAACATCTTGTCACGGAAGTTTTTCTCATTAATGCGAATGCTTCGCGGCAGTGACCGGTAATAAGTTAAGTAGTAATTCTAAGACTTCGTTGCAAACTAATCAGAATCCTACGATGGCGAAAGATGAAGGTCGGGAATGAATAAAATTGTTCATCATACAACCAATAGTTAGAGCCCGATCTGGGAAGAAAACGCCGACAAGGCGAGTTGCCTAGGGCACCGCGGAATGGTCAGCGGATTTGAAGATAAAGCCACCATTCAGAGTATCAAGGTCTGGGGGCCCACTTGTTAGATATGAGCGCAAGGGTTCCCGTAAATCTATATGGATTTTTAAAGAGGTTAAAGGGTTTTTATTTTCCAAACAAAATTCGATCGCAGGTCGCAAGCAGGAGTCATATAAAGTTAAATTCACACGATTAGCTTTTTTTTAAAATATCATATGATTTTGATTGTTGTATCAATCGGCGTAACGTGTTCGGATATATAATTAAAATAGATTTATAGATTTTATTGGCTCCAATATAAAATTATTATGCTTGAATTCATAATTATCTTTTTTACTACGAACACGCGTCTGATTAGTTGTATGGATGTGGTTTTAGTGTGAAGAATTGGCCGGTATTGAGATGGCCCAGTCTAAAGAAGTAAATTTACCGATGATCCTCATCTATTATACATTATACACATTTATCGTGTATATAGTATTGGTACTTTTTGGCGCACCAGTTTTTACGTATGACTTTCCTTTATAAAGAAATACGTCAATTAGGGACTTATTTGAGACCTTAATGCTCTCTTTAAGTTTTGCCTTCCTTTCGGGATTTGCCTTCATTTGGCGTTTCAAACCAACATCAGATAATTTGCGCACCGTTCTCTGGAATGCAGGGTACGCTTTGTTTTTTTCTAATTGTCCTCCATGATCATGAATGAATGCCCATCTATGTGGTTTTCGGTTGTAGGTCCAATTACGAGCGCTTCGCCAGTATTGGTTTTTGGGGAACTCTGGTAGGAACCTGGGCATCCGCATTCTTCCTAGTCCTGGACTGGGATCGTCCATGGCAGGCGTGGCCAATTCCCTGTCTGGCTGGAGCCATTGTTGGCTATGTGATCTCTATCTGTGTGTTTTTCCTTCCGCGTTTTTATCTTGACTGTGATATCATTTCCGCCTCCACTGCTCACTGCCTACCACCAAGCCTGTCCAGTAAAGATGTTAGTGTCGTGAAAGTCCGGTTTCAGTAGGCTATATTCAATATAATACATCAAAAACAGTAAAAAAAGGTTTACCTCCTTACTCATAGCGTTCTTCGTCATCATTTTACTGTAGGAATACGCTTCGGGTGATGGTTTGATTTAAAATATACATTATTACATGATTTCGGTATATTACCGGTTGCAGGATGATCCGTCCTCACGACTGTCGCGAGTCGTGGCCGCCTAGGTGTCGAGGCACATTTTTGTCCTGTTCTGGCTCTAACGGCGCGCTACAGGAGGACTGCAGGCAGAAGCTTACCTGCCCACGTTTATAGATGACCGCTGACGCTCCTGTTGCTCCAATCTTGACAAGGTGACTGCGAGAGGCACCAGTTTGAAAGACCCGCGGCGTCTTTTTTCGCTGTTAGAGAGACACCAGTTATCAAATAATTTCAATCTCCTTGTGTTTTTCGACTCGCAGTAGGCAGGTTTCGCAACCGTAGGTTTGGAAAAGGCGAATTGCAGCTCAGTAGACACGAACCGTTGTCCGCAGGGGTTGTACGCAGTTGGTGGAAATTCGTATCCGTTCACACTGCCCCAGAACCAGGGCTATATAAGAGATTCGGTTGCCACAACAGACTTTGCCAAGGAAATAGATTTTTTGTACAACACACACACGCTGCCTCTCGCCAACGTGACGTATCATCTCGATTTCTTAAACAATTGAGGCGAAAGAACGGCTCTATTGCCAGTGAAGGTATTGAGAAATTGAACCCGTTTCGATCATGATCGCAGCTGATGTAAATATCTACAAAGTGGGCCCCGGACCTTGATGCTCTGAATTGTGGCTTTATCTTCTAATCCGCTGACCGTTAAGGGTTTTTTTACTTCACCTCGGCTTCTAATACGATTTCATGTACCCGCATCCTTTCTCAGATTGCATATTGTGCCACCGTGATTTTCCCCGGCCTCAAATATTTTGACTTCTTAACCGTCTCCGTAGAATTTTTAAACTAATCTCGTTTTCTAGTGGTCGTCCTCTCCGTCCAATTGATGGTCCTCGTGAGCTCAATTAAGCGCTTACAATTATTATTACTACTACTCCTACTATTGCATACATGCGAGGTTATTATTTGAAGCGATTCATTTTTTATTGGACCAGCAATTTACATTTTTTTAGCGTATACTTAATCCTGCGCGCTAGCCTTAAGTTTACCCACCTCCAAATGCCCCCACTTAAATTTAAAACACGTAAAATGGATAAACGCAGTAACGACGCTTCTGTTTCGCATGTGGCAATAGCTTATGTTTCCCAAATCCGCCGTTTTCCCAGACAGTAAGACATCGGTGCGAAGGAATGTATGTGGTGGTGGTAGTAGTGGCCAAAATAACCGCCGAATAATTGACATCCTGCTGACGGAATTTGTCTGTGATCCATGAATGCAGCGACCGCTTACAATGCCCCGCGGACGTTCATACAGACACGTTGACCGCGTTGTCCAACATCAAGATGTCTTTTTCGAAACCCCACTAGTTTGATTACAATTTCTTAATGGATAGCATCCTAGTGTAGAAGTAGTGACAGATAACTACGAAATCAATGTCTTCAATTTTGTCGTTGTTTGTTCGAAATGGGTTGATAGCGAAAGTGGCGCGTCATTCGTTTATCAGAGTGAGTGGTGGTTTGTTTGAGATTCATCAATCGTAGCAGTCTGGGGCGAATCAAGTGAAGAAAACAGCAGGAGAAGAATACTGTGATAGGATTGTATGGAGGGTTGAATTAACCCTTAATATAGAATAGACGAATTGTCTGTATTAACGGTATAACTCAAATAGCCAACCGAGACCTCTAAAGAATGAGAACACGTGCAGCAACGTCGAATCAAATATTCTTAAAAGTGCGGTACAACACTCAGCATAGTAAAACACAATTAACAGTTAAAGTTATCAACCCCCCGACACGCGCCAAGGGCAAGTCTTATCGCAACAACAAAGGCCTTAATAGAGCCAATACCATTATTATTACAAGTCCCATTGTTTATTAGGATTGTTTAGTTGATTATGTGAATGACCGCTTTGCCCTATACATTCAAGCTTGAATACTAATTAATATTGATTAATATATTTTTTTAAATTTTATCTGTAGTACATAATGGCTGCTCTGGGGTAAACGAATTCGAATTCTGCTTTCGAGACCGGTCACATAGAATGTATCAGACATAAAGAGGAATCTAGTTTTCCGGACATTGAAAAAAGTCGAACTTCTTTTTGCGATATTCGACCGAATTTCGGGATTTAATACCAAGGAGCAATTCGATCTTGGGAATCGTCGGTTGTAGTGGGTATGCCAATTTTTTGTGCACAATCAGAGACGCGGCTTTCTAACCTTCGTTGTTAGAAAATTGATTGACACCATCCAAGCTCAATTTGCTGAGTCCAAAAATTCGGGAACTATTGACCTTGATCCCTTTGTTTAAAAACGCAGCCACCGTTGCTAGGTTCGTGTGCGCTGAGCTCTGTCGACGATTTGACTCAAAATGCGATTTCTCTTGCTATATAACGGTTTTTGCGATTTTCCGTCGTTCTTCCTTTGAACATCCCTTGGACATATAGGTCGCTGATATATCATAGCACGCGACAGCTTGATTGGCAGCATGCCATGATTCGAACAAGGGATCTTCTGATCTACGATGATCAACGTCATTTACGAACATATTCTACTTATTTACCAATTTCAGACCGTTCTACCACCTGTTGTGAAAAATCACAGCCCGCCTTAAAGACGACGTTTTCACTCAAATGTACTTTCATCACCCATCTGCCACCGACCAGATCTGCCTAAATCACTCCACAGCGATCGAAGCCTTTTTTCTAACAATTACGTACAATCCTAGACGAACAAACGTTCTAAAATAAAAAAATCAGCGGTCCCATGACAAAATGATACAAAGTAAAAATCTGCAGACAACAAGCCCGTTAATCGTGACAGAGTTTGTTATCGAATAATAAAAATAACAATTGAAGCGTTTACTTGAGGTCACTGGACCAAAACTTTCAGCATGAAAAAATATATAAAATCATATTTCGAAGAGATTAATCTAGAAATTAATCTAATATACGAGCTGCGAAGTGTTTAACGGTATAGCCTACGCATTGATCGAAGAGATTTACACTTGGATAAACTTGAAAAGAGGGGATGGGAGGGGTCACTTAAAATAGGAGCAGCGATTAGTGAAGTTGAACGATGATTTCTTCAATGGAGAGAATAGGCAGACCAATAGAAAACGAGATTATTTTTTAAAGCCTACGGAGGTTTAAAAAGTCGGAACATTTAAGGCCGGGGAACAATGCTCAATAAGGGGAATTATACAGGCATGGACAAAGGTTTTTATGTGGCTAGAGCTTAAAACAAGTCGACTGAACCAGCGAAGTAAGAAACAGAGGCGACGAAATTTTCCGAAGACGGCATTGTGACGCTCTTTCAATTGTGGGGTTCTGACCTAAGAAATATTATACCTTTGCTGGGGGTTTTGTAACGGTAATCGTAGAGCATGGATACACGTCCCAGGCAGCCATAATAAGGAGACGCATTGAAATGAAAGGAATGGATATAATGAGGCAGACAGTTATAAATGGATGGCGAGGTTATATAGACTGGGTTTAAGATCACTGCATGATAACGCCGAGGAATTTTGATGTTGATCCCGATGCGAAATTACGTAATGAAGCGATTTCCGGAGTGTCAAGATGTGCTCTCAGTGAAAAAGTAATGGAGATGCATTTTAATGCATTCAACAGAAGACCACTCGAGTACCTCAGTGACTGCCTGCTCGAGCTGTTGAGAATCACCATTCGTCTTGCAGGCGTGGCATACAGTCAAGTCATTCGCGTCTTTCATTAGTGCCACGTCGTTAGGGGACTTAAATAATCAAAGGGGTCAAGGTGTTCGGAATGACCTTGAAACCGAGTTTATTGGAATCGAATGAAGTCCAAAAAGCAGTGACCTTGAAATTTAGGACCGCTCGATATGCCGACAAGCAGAAAATTCGTAACTTTGACAAATGTTACTGTTAAATAATGGTTGAATATTTTACATGGTTTAAACGGGTGCAGTGGGTTTTATTCCTCGTAAGCTTGATGAAGAGCATCAAACTCGATGCTATTCTTTGAGAAGATTGTGTCAGTTGAATAGTTTATTATCTTCTCAACATCTTCACGCTGTCCACCACTGTGGGAGAATCAAAAATGAATCATCAATTTATAACTGGCGTTGCGTTCACTGTGGACGTTTTCGACGACGAAAACGGCATGACGTCTCTCGCTATCCCGGACGTTTGTTTAACCGCGGTAACCAGCCCGGTTAAAACCAGCCACCCGGGCTTTGATCCCCCAATATCCCCCCCCCCCAAACACCACACGCTAAGTTCGCTTCGCAAATGCACGTGCGCACGAGCGCACGTGCACCCACCAGGTGTGTCCTTCCGGTTGCTAGGCTGCTCGCGCGCGGTCATTTAACCAGAGTGTATGGTGTGTGCGTGCGTGTGGCGGAGGCCACAGCGAGCTCTAAAAACACCTGGTCTCCCTTTCTCGTGTGAAGTGGGGTTTTCGAGGGGGTGGGGGGGTGTCGGTTCCTAGTGTCTCAGCTTCCAAAATTAACGCGACGACAGATGTCGACTACGTGAATGGCTGTGGTGAGGTAGGGGTAGAGTGGGATGCTCGTTAATTGAATTAAGGATTCGTGCGCGAGGGTGAAAAACTAAATTAATTTCCACGTTTTCGTGCAAGAGGTCCCGTGGGTCATTCGCTGTGTCAATATTTGCATATCGGTTACACACACACGTGCTGCGAACACAATTCCCTGCCTATCCAAGTCAACAGTGGCCCCAAGCTTTAAAATGTCTAGACTCCAATATCCCTCTGGCCACAAGACGCCTTATTTCGAAGGCTTTTTTAGAGTATTCTTTTTTTCTGGTGACCTAAGATGCTCTCCATCAAAGAGACGATCATTCAACAAAATTTCACCAGCTGCTAGTATATTAGATGACCCCTCCCATGGCTCTAGCCGTATAAAAACCTTTGTCCATGCCTGTATAATTCCCCTTATTGTATATTGTTCCTCAGGAATTTTCCCCGACCTTAAATTTCCTGACTGTTCAACCCTTCATAGACTTTTTAAAATAATCTCGTTTTCTAGTGGCCTGGCTATGCTCTCCATTCAAGAGATCATTGTTCAACGCCACTTCAATAGTTGTTCACTAATCGCTGCTCGCATTTTAAGTGACCCCTCCCATCCCCTCTATTAAAGTTTATCCAAGTGTAAATCCCTTTGTCCAGTGCGTAGGCAATAGTCTTCAATACCTTAAAGAACGGTGGCATATCGGTGTAATTCGTTCACTACATTACAGTTTTCGTATAAAGCAGTGCGTAAGGAAATAGAGGCTTCGTTTGCGACTCTTACGTGTTAGTGCCGGTTACTTACTAACCACTACCAAATTAATTTCTCAAACAAACGCATCGAGTGTCGAAAAAACTGGAACATTTAATTTTAAATTCTAGTTATAATTATTTTTTCGTGGTTCAGAAACCATCATCATCACATACGGAAATTGGCGGCATCTGGTAAACGTTGAGAGGTCAAATTAAGTCAAATGAAGTCCCATGAGCACTCTCCAATCGGATGGTAGAGACCAATCGGGTAGATACCCGCGCTAAACACACCTCCGCGCACAGCCGCCTGAAACGGCAACGGTGATGACCAACAGCTGACAACCGTAAACACAGCTGTTCGACTGCGCGTGCTGCATTCTGCGTGCGCACATGCGAGCCCAGCTGTTCGGGCCATCTGGCAAAACCACCACCCTCGCAGTCATTACGCTAAACGCAGCCGTGCTAAATGGTTGTGTTCGTCGGCAGAGCATCGTCCTCCTCCTCCTCCTCCTCTTGCGCCTCCACCTCCTCATCTCCCCAGATGCGCGAATTCCACCCACCGATAAGGGGTCCCACGGATTTCTCAATCGTTAACATCCTTCGCGAGGACTTTTCCACTTCTCTGGAGCCCCAAACGACGAACCCAGTCGCCCCGACGTCCAATTATATTCGCGCCAAAATGTACCAACAGCGTGTGCGCGCCAACGCCCGGGAACGTGGTCGCGTCCACACGATCTCCGCGGCATTTGAGGCCCTTCGCAACTCGGTTCCTGTGGCGGTGGACTGCAAGCTCTCCAAGGTCGCGGTACTCAAGATCGCGGCCTCCTACATCGAGACACTCACGGCCTGTCTGGACGCCAATCCGCAGGTCGAACCGGAGGACCTCTCCACAACCACCACCACCGCCTCCACCACGACGACCTTCAGCTCGTCTCCAGAGCGCCCCGCCTCACCAGACCGTCTCAAAATTAAGGATTGTCAGACACGATTTGTTTCCTGTTCACGAAAACTTGCCCGTAGAATCAACAAGGAGTGTAGAGCGCGACGTTAGATTATTTCACTAGATATTGAACCGACTGTGATATATTTCGATATTATAACCTATATTATGCAATCACTGGCCGGATTCTTTATGGCATGGAAACACGGCACATGGAAACATTGGTCACGATTACTGGTTCTACGGTGTAGTGGACATCATAACATTATTTAATCATAGAAGGTAGCCAATTAGGAAAGGGTGTGTGGAGGTCAGAATCCTGGTTCTGTTGGTTGGTGTTGCCAGTTACAGCTTCCAGGTCAGGTCACCTGGAAACGCCATGGCAACGCACGTGAAGCCGTTTATACGTTTTTAGGAGATGTTTTGAGGCGCGCAAATCTTATTGTATGTTTAGCGGACACCAGCGGGAAGTATAGAACCCGGATTCAGCTGATTGGAGACTGAAATCAGGCTCCGTTCCACGCGAGTGAAACAGCGACACACCAAATGGTATATACTCCCGAGGCCCTGGTAGTAAAAATATTGAAACGAACCGTAATAAAACGATAGTTTACTTGCCTGCGAATTAAGAAATTATCGGTTAAAAATCACCCCCCCCCCCAAATGTTTCAACGTTGGAACCATCAAAATCGATTAGTGTTCTGACTTTAGAATCGCCAGTAGCCTTTTTTTTAAATAATCTCGTTTTCTAGTGGTCTGCCTATTCTCTCCATTCAAGAAATCATCTTTCAAAGCCACTTCAATAATTGTTCACTAATCGCTGCTCGTATTTTAAGTGACCCCTCCCATCCCCTCTATCCCAGTTTATCCAAGTGTAAATCTCTTCGACCAATGCGTAGACTATACCGTTCAATACCAACAAGAACGCGGCATATCGCAAATCGGTCATTCCTTATTTGTCCCGAATTTTAGTTTCACCAGAGCAGGTGAAGCAGGAACTAAGAGGCAGTTTTCGTAACTACCATTGTTCATTATATTATTTTTACCGCTCAACGTTTTGGTCCTCGTGACATCAATACAGAGGTTATTATTATTATTAATGTCCCCTCAATAACGACGGCTTAACCGCAGATTCATACCCACCCCCACTCAGTCCTACTAATAATAACTTTGAACCAGACCGGACCCCGTGAATTATTTGTCAATTATAATGATGATTGACCGGTGTTGCTGGGTGTGAAACTCTTTCTAATCCAGCCCATCTGCTCTCTCAAACATTATACTCTGTACTTCAAAAAAAGATAAAATGTGCACTACTTGCAGAAGCCAATTAGAAAATTTTATAATGTGGGTCATATTAAGTCGATCTATTTGTAACGGTTTTTTAATAATTCTAGTGGCTTTATTGGGATCACGAGGACCAAAACTTTCAGCAATATGCTGATATAATAATAATAATATTAATAATTGTAGTGGCTTTATTTCAAGAAAACAAGACCGAATTGCGATATGCGCGGTTCTTGTGGGTATTTAACGATATAGTCTACGCACTAGACGAAGAGATTTGCACTTGGATAAACTTGAAAAGAGGGGATGGGAGGGGTCACTTAAAATAGGAGCAGCGATTAGTGAAGTTGAACGATGATCCCTTGAATGGAGAGAATAGGCAGAAAACGAGATTATTTTAAAAAGCTACCGAGGGTAAACAAGTCAGAACATTTAAGGCCGGGGAACAATGCACAATAAGGGGAATTATACAGGCATGGACAAAGGTTTTTATGTGGCTAGAGCTTAAACAAAGTGTCCTGAACCGGCGAACTAAGAAACAGAGGCGACGATATTCACCGAAGACGGCATATACATGTTCACACCATGACAACCGACTGTTAAAAATAACGCCGAGAAATTAGATGTTTAGCTTGTGGCGAAATTATTGAGCAAAGAGATTTCAGAAGCGTCAATATCGGATCTCAGGGAAAATGTAATGGAGATGTATTTTGATGCATTCAACAGAAGACCATTCTCCGAAGACCACTCGAGTACCTCAGTGACTGCGTGCCCGAGCTGTTGAGAATCACCATTCGTCTTGCATCCATGGCATAAAGTCAGGTCATCCGCGTATTTCATTGGTGTCACGTCGTTAGGGGATCGACGGCTAGACGTGTAATAGTTAAAAATGAATGGAGATAGCATTGCGCCTTCATTTTCAATCATTTTGAAAAGGATGTGGAGTCAATTGATGGTGAGGAGTCATCTGTCGATACATTTTCATGGTCTCAGCAGTAGGTCGTTCGCAGAAGACGACTCAATCACTTCAAACGGCTGTAAAACCTCGTGGCCATCGAAGAAGTTTGGAAGTGTAGAAATCCACATAACGAAATCACGTGAAAATGAACTTGGCGATGGCGTTTAAAGACGCAAGTTTTTCTGTTGGGTCAGCTTATTAAACTGCTATATTTTTGACGTTCTGTGATAGGTCGCCACTGCTATCCAATTAATGGTGCTGGTGCCGACCTGACCGCTACTCGACCTAAATGATCTCGAACATCAACGCCGCTTCGCGATAGAGACCCCAGATTTGTCATCGGGAAATCACTTCTTGTTGCAGTTTGACACCAAAAATGTCGAGCTTATAAAGATTCATCATCTCAAACGATTCCCCGAGTTCGATGCAGTAGTGGGTGGAGAACATCTCCTCCTCGAACCCCTCTCCGACGTACCAGTGGAACGGCGGCCGTTGGTTGGTTGTTGATGTCGACCTTGAAGCCGGTGGGACACCAGTCGACGAACTGGATGGAGTTGGCCGCCTTGATGGCCGTCTTGATGGCCGTGCTATTGGCCAGCATGCAGCAGGTACGGAGGACGCGGGCAAGGTCACCGCCGGGAACGGCGGCCGTTGGTTGGTTGTTGATGTCGACCTTGAAGCCGGTGGGACACCAGTCGACGAACTGGATGGAGTTGGCCGCCTTGATGGTCGCCGTCGCCATGTTGACGCTCGCCGGGTCGACATCGCCGCGGTAGAGCAGACACACGGCCATGTACTTCCCGTTGCGCTGGTCGATCTTGACGAACGAGTTGGCCGGTTCGAAGCAGGCTTTGGTGATCTGGTCGATGGTGTTGGTCTCGTGGTAGGCCCGCTCGGCAGCCACTATGGGGGCGAAGGTGATGAGGGGGAAGTGGATCCGCGGGTAGGGCACCAAGTTGGTCTGGAACTCGGTGAGGTCGCCGTTTAGCTGTCCCTCGAACCGGAGGGCCGCTGTCAGCGAGGAGATGATCTGGGCGAGGATTCTGTTGATGTTGGTGAATGTGGGCCGTTTGATGTCGAGATTGCGCCGGCAAATGTCCCACACCGCCTCGTTGTCCATGAGAAAACAGACCTCCGAGAGTTCGATGCAGTAGTGGGTGGTGAGGATGGCGTTGTAGGGCTCCACCATGGCAGAGGCGAGACGAGGCGCCGGGTAGACGCAGAGCTCGATCTTGGTCCTCTTTCGGTAGTCCTCGGAGAGACGCTGCACCAGGAGGGAGCAGAAGCCGGAGCCCGACCCGCCCCCCAGCGAGTGGAAGATGAGGAAGCCCTGAGGCATGTGGCAGGTGTCGGCGATTCGGCGAATCTGGTTCAGGGTGTTGTCGATGATGGACTCGCCGACGGTGCAGTAGCCGCGCTATTCCTGTCTAGCCACTGGGCATCTGGGACGACCACTATTACCAAGACTGCCACTGCTACAACGACGACGACTACTACTTTTGTTCGTTATGAACCACCTATAACACCATTATTACTGCAAATAGAACAAAAGACGGGCAAAGAATGGACTTTAAAAGAAGTGTGCTGGTGAGTTTGGTCGGCGGTGTTTCCACGTGGTATTGTCGCTACCTTCAACAACAACAAAAGTCATGCCAGCGAGAGATATAGTCGGCCAAATGACACAACAACACCTTCCTGGTACGTCTCAAGTATTTAGATTACATCCGATACGAAGCGGTACACCAATGGCGTGGCTCTGATCAAATACTGATCTCATCCCATGCCCTAAGTCGATCGATGATAGTCGTGGCAACTTCCTTCTCATATTCGCCCTGCGCCTGAACATGTTTTGCTCAACATTCCCCGCACCCAGATAAGCAGTTCGTTGATACACTTCTGTCTAGTCATCCTACGCTCTTTGCTTTCTCCAACTGTCGCCGAACTAACTCGATTATCTGTTGTCTCCGTGAAGACCTCTACAGAACCAATGCACCAATGACAGTTGGCTCCGGATCAAGAAAGACAGAGCCCCAAATACCGCCTGTTCTAACAGAGCGCCCACTACTACGACAACTACTACTAAACCTACGACTACTTCTACCAAGACTGCCACTGCTACAACGACGACGACTACTGCTACAACGACGACTACTACTACCACTACTACTACTGGGTTGTCCGTCAGGTTGCTGTCGATCATGGACCAACTGACGATGAAGAAGCCACGCGGGAAATGGTTCACCGCGTCCTCCTCCGCCGAGATGAGACTGGCGGGGTCTAAAGAGCTGTCTGTAGAAGCCGGTGCGAATTTAACCTGCAGTGGACAGCCACTACTACTGCTACGACGACTATTACTACTAAACCTACGACTACTTCTATCAAGACTGCCACTGCTACAACGACGACGACTAAACCTACGACTACTACTACCACTAAACCTACGACTACTTCTACCAAGACTGCCACTGCAACAACGACGACGACTACTGCTAAACCTACGACTACTTCTACCAAGACTGCCACTGCTACAACGACGACGACGACTACTACTACCACTAAACCTACGACTACTTCTACCAAGACTGCCACTGCAACAACGACGACGACTACTGCTAAACCTACGACTACTGCTACAACGACGACGACTACTGCTACAACGACGACTACTACTACCACTACTACTAAACCTACGACTACTTCTATCAAGACTGCCACTGCTACAACGACGACGACTAAACCTACGACTACTTCTACCAAGACTGCCACTGCAACAACGACGACGACTACTGCTAAACCTACGACTACTTCTACCAAGACTGCCACTGCTACAACGACGACGACTACTACTACCACTACTACTAAACCTACGACTATTTCTACCAAGACTGCCACTGCAACAACGACTACTACTACCACTAAACCTACGACTACTTCTACCAAGACTGCTACAACGACAACGACGACGACTAAACCTACGACTACTACTACCACTAAACCTACGACTACTTCTACCAAGACTGCCACTGCAACAACGACGACGACTACTGCTAAACCTACGACTACTTCTACCAAGACTGCCACTACTACAACGACGACGACGACTACTACTACCACTAAACCTACGACTACTTCTACCAAGACTGCCACTGCAACAACGACGACGACTACTGCTAAACCTACGACTACTGCTACAACGACGACGACTACTGCTACAACGACGACTACTACTACCACCACTACTAAACCTACGACTACTTCTATCAAGACTGCCACTGCTACAACGACGACGACTAAACCTACGACTACTACTACCACTAAACCTACGACTACTTCTACCAAGACTGCAACTGCAACAACGACGACGACTACTGCTAAACCTACGACTACTGCAACAACGACGACGACTACTACCACTAAAACTACGACTACTTCTACCAAAACTGCCACTGCTACAACGACGACGAATACTACTTATGCAACTGATACATCATCTTCTTCTTCTGTTGTTGCGGCCGTTTTGCGAGTCTGAATTGCCCAGCCACGTTTTCGGGTCTCTGAAACACCCGAGGGGGCTGCAGGTGGCCAGATGGTTTTCGGGAGATCACGATGATGAACAGATGCTCTGTGGACAGTGTTTGCAGAACCACCGCCCCTAAGAAGTCTCGATTTTGGCCAGAATTTGGTGCAAATGTCGTTTTGCGACATCACATGCCCGTCTCTGGGGGTGCTGGAGAGGATGGTGGGGTGCTGGGGAGGATGGTGGCGAGGGGGGTCGTCTTTGGTGTCCATGTGTCACGGTGGCCATCTGTCTGGAGACTTAGACCATTTTGGAGGCTCTTTCAACTCTCCTCTGTACTTCGACCCCCAGATGAATATTCCCATTAATGAAAGAAGGTGACGAGTACGGCACCGAGGCTTTTTCAATTTATTTTCGTGCCTATAAAAAATCGTTTTTTTTTACGTGTAAGTCTCGTTTAATATCAGGAAGAACTCATTACTTTTGATACGTCCTCAAAATGGTTTAAAACAGTCGATTATCTTCGGGTGATCACGTACATGTCGCATTCAGGAAATATCGCCGTTTAAAACGAATTGGGACCAGTTCAATTTATCCATGGCCATTCGACATGTATTCTCGACTCTATTCAATCACTCCGACCAATAACATTAATTTACACAAGAACAGCGGCATATATGCTTTAAATATTGGTCCCGCGGCTTTAATGAATCGATTGAGATTTTATAATCATTATATATCACGTTAAACACGCGCGTGACTTCGAAATGGATTGCGACCAATAGTAACCTAGATGAATTACCATTGGATCCGTTGCTCGTTTAAGTCGATTGTGTCACAAATTGGACAGGTGACGAATTTTCCCACAACATGACACAACACCTGCCAGGGTTACCAGACCACACGGCGCTGTCGATACCCCAGAAACGGGGTTTAAGGTACTTTCCCCCCTCCCACACACAAACTCCCCTTCAGTGTTGCTATGCGAAGTACAGCTCGACGTCGCCATCGCTGCAGGTGATTGGACAATTGAGATTTGCCGATTTGCATGACGGATAAAAATAGCATTTAGTTTGTACTTCACGAAACACCGCCACAACACCTTTATCGCTCTCGACAACTGCCAACATTTCACACACAATTCCCACAATCTGCTAATGATTGGAGCTGATGTATGGGAGATGTTGTGGCAATGCATGGCTAAGTAGACAGCTTTTTAAAACGCGGATCAGACACGCGCGGTTGAACACACAGCTGTTCGGTGGAGCCTAAGAATTGCAGCGTCTTTGCAGCAAGCAGACAAGAACGAATGCTCCAAAAATCCCCAGGACTTGCGGTGGTTGGGTGAATGATGTCAACTCCCACATTAAGGATCAAAAAGATGCCCTTGCGATCATCTATCTAACAACCAGAAGTTCCTTCATTACATGGACATCGTCATTTCTGCTTCTTAAGCTCAAACCGCATCGAGAAATTCACCAGTGTCTCGATAATTTCCATTATGTGGATGCCGTCGCCTCTGCTTCCTAGTTCGTCGGTTCAGGAGACTTGGCTTAAGCTCTAGCCATAAAAACCTTTGTCCATTCCTGTATAATTCCCCGGCCTTAAATGTTCCAAACGTTGAACCCTCCGGAAGCTTTTTAAAAATAATCTCGTTTTCTAGTGGCCTGCCTATGCTCTCCATCTAAGAGATCATCGTTCAACGTCACTTCAATAGTTGTTCACTAATCGCTGCTCGTATCTTAAGTGACCACTCCCATCCCCTCTATCCCAGTTTATCTGAATGTAAATCCCTTCGTCCAGTGCGTAGGCTGTACCGTTCAATACCCACAAGAACGGCAGAATGTTTTGATCCTCATGACATAAATTATTCCTATTTGTATGGAAATTTGTCAACCTCCCCTTGTTAATCTGACGCGTCACCCAATCGTTCTCTCATTGGTCCACACTTGAAAGGTCAATGTCTTACAGGATTTCATTGGGCACCCAGTTGTATTGGCAAGACCCGTATAAAACTACACACATTTACAGCAGTGTTTAATCACTCGAAGGCCTCTCATATGCAGTCTGTCGAATTGTGTATTCCGTGCTGGCTAACTCGTTTTAGTGGCATTCTCTACAGGTCATAGCAACTCCACAGGCGCCCTCTCTACCTAGGATCTACTTATGTTCGTCGACGTCGTTCGTGCAACCCGCCTTTAACAAATTAACGCTACCGACAGCTTCTCGGAGGAACCAATGGGAGTTTTGCCTGCGAAACGCCCACTAGAGACCTTACGACCTGGGAAATAACTCCGGCTTGACACCCACTGCAGCTTCTCGGAGGAAACGAAGGGTGAGATAAAAGACTGCAAGTCTAGGGGACTAATCGGTTACCAACGAAGTCAACACGTATTCTGTTGTATTTTTGAAGGCCTGAGTTGGGGAAGCCACCGTTGATGGCTTTCTTATCAAACCAAGTAGGCTGCGTTGACCCCATCGTTGCATATTTGACCCTTTGGCTCCCCAAGAAACAACAAACACAACCGTTGCTTTTGCCACCCTAGACAAAATAGAAGCGGCATCATCGCCATAGCAATGACAAGGAGGATACGTAGACCAAATCCATCGAATCCCAAATGACGATGCTTTAGTTAAATAAGAGAAGTTAAAATATCAATACGATGGCAGATTTTAAAGGCCCTCACACCAATCACACACCATTGACGAGGGGAAGAAGCACTAGCGTACTCGGAAGCGCCTATATCGGTCATCTGTCTATCCCAAACGCTACTCTACGAAGCCAGTCGGCGTGCGTATATCATTGCTACTTAGACGCTGTAAGTAGAAATGTCGTATATATCACAGCGTATCAAGTTTATGGCTTTCTTATCAAATCAGCGGGAGCAGTGTTGATCCAACCAAGTAGTCCCCAACCAGGCCAATTGCAAGAATAACTTTTACAAATGCGAAACAAAAAAAGACCACTAATTTCGTCGCAGTCTCTTCTTCGTTTCGGCAGCCCTTTTCTTTGCCGCCGAAATGGCCGCACGCCTCTCCTTGATTGGCTGCGCGAACTGAAGGTTTCCCTTCTCCCCCTCCTCATCCTCTTCCTCCTCTTCACCCTCCTCCTGCGCCGCCTCCCCCAGGGTGTCCTCGGCCATTTGCTGTCGTTTCATGAGATGTCGCGCGGCATGGGAGCGTCTTGCAGCCTCAATTCCCGCCGAACCACTTGCCCAGTGCGCATTGGCCAACTCCGCCTCCACGAGGCCCGCCTCGTAGTCCGGCAGATCGAGGTCAAGGTCAGAGTCTGCCTCCGAGGATGAGACCAGGCCGTCGTCGTTGTTGTGTCGGGCGCGTTTCTCCTGTAAACGGCGAGCCATCTCGAATCGAAGTTTCTAGAAGGCACAACTGGACACATTACTGTCGCATCATGGACGTCACCAATTACTCCGAGAAAGCAACCTCTGTGAGAGCATGAGCAGCTTCATGAATGGAAGACTACTCATGGGAATATGAGTAGTATTAGTGGATGCTGGAACCCGCTGACCCCATCGTTGCACATTTGACCATTTGGCTCCCTAAGAAACAACCACCACCACCGTCGCCTTTGACACCCTAAAGCCCTGAAAATAAAGTAGATTTGTCAATATCAGACGGCTTCGAATATTCCTAGACAAAATAGAAGCGGCATCATCGCCATAGCAATGGCGAGGAGGATACGTAGACCAAATCCATCGAACCCACAACGATGATGCTTTAATTATATTAAGTTAAAAATTAATATGTTGGCAGATTTTAAAGGCCCTCACACCAATCACACCATTGACGGGAAGCAAGTACTAGCGTCCTCGGAAGCGCCTATATCGCTCATCTGTCAATCCCAAACGCTACTCCACGAAGCCAGTCGGCGTGCGTATCATCATTGCTACTTAGACGCTGTAAGTAGCAATGTCGAGAAAACATGGACAACGAACCTTGGCAGCTGCTGACCAAGCCTCGTCAGCGAGTCTTCTGCGGACCGCCATACCCACCTCGCCACCATCACCGCCAGCCTCTGTGGGAAGCTGGTGCGGCCATCGAGGGATGGCGGTCTGCCGCGGTTCCTCTTTCCCTCCCGATTTCACTGGCACAAACAGGGCGGCCTCCAACTCCAGATACGCCCTGCCCTCGTCTCGCGTCACTATGGTTACGGCGAGACCAGAGCGACCGGCACGGGCAGTGCGTCCAACCCGGTGACGATACGTCTTGGCGGACAGCGGTAGGCCGTAGTTGATCACCATGCCAACCATGGGAAGGTCAAGGCCGCTGCAAGGAGAGACAAAAGACAATTGCGCTACTTAAACACACACACACACACACCCACACACCTGTGATCCCTCTAAAGCCATACTACTGGTCCACCGACGAAGAATTGCCGCCCATATCGAAGTCCTGGTGGATACTAATAAACGTGAACCAAACAAGTCCAACAGCAAAGTCTTCTCGGTAGGCTCTCCGAACCAACAATTCGCCCGTCGGCTCTCCCAACCAACAATTCGCCCGTCGGCTGCAGTGGTTCGGCAAGAGACAAGAGACAGAGCTCATAAACCAGTGTTTCGCGCTGCCGGGCCGGTGGACTGGGGGAAGGCTGGAACAGCAGTTGGAGGTTCACCATCTGGCTGGAGCTAATTGCGTCCAAGAAGTGCAGGAGGTCTGTTCCGAGGGGCCAGAAAAGTCGCGGAAGTCATCAGAAACTGGACTCACCGACTGGCCACGTCCGTAGCGACCAGTATCTTAGCGGCTGCGGCGACGACAGTCGAGGCGGTTCCGTGGGTCTTGACGTCTTCGACGTGGAGGAATTCGGCCAGAACGCGAATGCGGTCCACCTGTCGCATCCTGCCGGTAAGCCCGAGGGCGTTGTAGCCGCGCTGGGCCAGAAATCCCGCCAGGAAGCGCGTCTCGTGGCAACGGGCGCAGAACACGAGGATACGCCTGTCTGAAAGCACACCAACCGATCAACCGACCAATCAACACAAAGCCCACACCACCTCAATCGAGCTGGCGCGTGTGGATATCGCCGGCCCGAGGATAAGCCGTCTTCATGCATGTTTCCATTAAACTTCGTCGAAAAAGTACACAATTGGCGTCTACAGTGCCACCCAGTAAAAGGCAGCAACACAGTCCAACGTTGAAATGGTTATTAAATTCCCGATTACGTTTTCCCAGTCGCTTCGGGGGTACCGAGGGAACACCGCTTACAATAAAATCTACTACTAGCCACAAAATGCTAATTTGGCGACGATAAATTACTATACGAGAAACCGGCTTCATGAGGGAAGTGGCAGTTTGTCCCGGGAATCGAGCCAAGGAACCTCAACAACAGAACGCCGCTTACCCACTTCGGGCCACAGAACGCCTCTAAGCCACTTCGGGCAAGAGAATGCCGCTTATCCACTTCGGGCAACAGAACACCGCTTACACACTTCGGGCAACAGAACGCCACTAACCACACTTCGGGCAACAGAACGCCACTAACCAACTTCGGGCCACAGAACGCCCCTAAGCCACTTCGAACAACAGAATGCCGCTTACCCACTTCGGGCAATAGAATGCCGCTTATCCACTTCGGGCCACAGAACACCGCTTACACACTTCGGGCAACAGAACGCCACTAACCAACTTTGGGCAAGAGAATGCCGCTTATCCACTTCGGGCAACAGAACACCGCTTACACACTTCGGGCAACAGAACGCCCCTAAGCCACTTCGAACAACAGAATGCGGCTTATCCACTTCGGGCAACAGAACACCGCTTACACACTTCGGGCAACAGAACGCCACTAACCAACTTCGGGCCACAGAACGCCCCTAAGCCACTTCGAACAACAGAATGCCGCTTACCCATTTCGGGCAAGAGAATGCCGCTTATCCACTTCGGGCAACAGAAAACCGCTTACACACTTCGGGCAACAGAACGCCGCTTATGGACTTCGGGCCACAGAACGCCGCTAAGCCACTTCGGGCCAGAGAACGCCTCTAAGCCACTTCGGGCAAGAGAATGCCGCTTATCCACTTCGGGCAACAGAACACCGCTTACACACTTCGGGCAACAGAACGCCACTAACCAACTTCGGGCCACAGAACGCCCCTAAGCCACTTCGAACAACAGAATGCCGCTTACCCACTTCGGGCAACAGAACGCCTCTAAGCCACTTCGGGCAACAGAAAACCGCTTACACACTTCGGGCAACAGAACGCCGCTTATGGACTTCGGGCCACAGGACGCCGTTTACCCACTTCAGGCAACAGAACGCCGCTAACCCACATAGGGCAAGAGAACGCCTCTAAGCCACTTCGGGCAAAAGAATGCCGCTTATCCACTTCGGGCAACAGAACACCGCTTACACACTTCGGGCAACAGAACGCCGCTTACACACTTCGGGCAACAGAACGCCACTAACCAACTTCGGGCCAGAGAACGCCGCTTATCCACTTCGGGCCAGAGAACGCCGCTTACCCACTTCAGGCAACAGAACGCCGCTAACCCACTTCGCGCCACAGAACGCCTCGAACCCACTTCGCGCCACAGAACGCCGCTAAGCCACTTCGGGCCAGAGAACGCCGCTTACCCACTTCGGAGGCATCTCGGGCAAGCGCAAACTCAACGAGCCACTCGAGCGTGGCCAGCTTGTCGGTGCGGCGCGCAGGAAGGCAGAAGTGCTTCAGGCCGACGGGCAGATCAGTGGAGAGTCGGTCGGCGGAGGAGATGGAGGAGGCGGTTCCGGTACAGACGACTGCGTTGCGGTCCAGGGCGGCACGTCGCAGCTTCGTCACGTCTTTGCCCATGGTCGCCGTGAAGAGGTAGGTTTGAGGGTGGGGAAACTTAGTGCCTTTGTGGACGTACGTTTTGTCTACAGGCGCGGAGAGGCAAACAGGAAACATACGAGTAATACGGATAAGGAGAAGGGCTCACCGATGCCAAGTAGCTGTGCGACAGCCAACGAGAAACGGTAACCAATCGCCAAGGCCACATATCCAAATTCAATAAGAGGTACCTGAACCAGCTAAAGCCACTTCGATAGATGGCCCCGTAAAAGATTCTCCTTTTTTACGAACCGAATTAATCTGAAGGTCGTCCACATAAAACTCGAAATTTTCCGAATTCGCGTGGCTTCATGGGAGTTCACCATTTCGAATAGGAACCATAAGAGATTGCGTGAATCAAAAGAAAACGTCGTCTTCCGAAACTTTAACCTGATCAGAATTAAACAGCGCGAGACTGATCAAACACCGAAACAAGAATAGTGGGAATATGATCAAATATCATACAGTAGGAATGCTGTAGCGATTCGCGGAAGACTGGCGAAAGGGCAAATTTCGATATGAAAGACGAACCGTTTTTTTTAAAATCTCCAGAGGCATTGCCGGCCAGTTCCTCCTCACGGCGTTCTAAAAATGTCTTTTTGGCGGCCCTGTTGGGGTGCCGGATGGGGGCTAGTAAGGATCGGGGTCTTTCGAAAATTCCCAAAACGGCGTCGATGTCATCGGCGAATTCGAGGGACAACATCCGGTCAGCTTCGTCGAGAACCAACTGCCGAATTGTGGAGAGATGGTGCTGAGCAAAGCCCGGCGACTGTTTCATGTGCTCTACCAAACGTCCTGGCGTGGCTGCCAAAAGTGAAAATACAAATAAAAGTAAGCTTCACAGTTAGATAGAAATATTCAATATAGGAAAGGCTCGAATTCAATTTCAATTCACTTAATCGCTAACAACGAAGCGCGTCTGCTTTAAAAGTATAAACTTACCGACTATGATGTGGTGACGGCACCAAGCAAGAGAAATTGCCTGATCGACGGAGTTCTCGCCACCGATTAACTGGAAAACATATAGCGTGTTCTGAGTTGTACCATTGACACCATCCTCAATGAAATGCGACATTATATTTTTAGCAGTTTCAGCTATTTGAATGGCCAGTTCGCGGGTGGGTGCGAGAAGGAGGGCATATCCAGTTGGACGACCAAGATTAAGCCAACTCTAAAACAATACATAAAATATAACTGTTGAAAAAAGAAAGCCATGTGAAAATATCAATACCTGCAAAATGGGAAGCAAAAACGCGGCTGTTTTACCAGACCCAGTTTCGGAGGATCCGATAATATCTTTCCCTACAAAACGATATAAACATTAATAGCAATAAAAACCTTCTAACGCAGGAGGGATAGCTGAAGATTGAATGGGCAAAGGATGCTTCCAACCAAGATTATCGCAACACTTTACAAGAGCCGCGCAAATACCAAGATCCAGATAACCACCAGTCATGCCTTTTTACAAAAATGCACACAATTTCAAACAGCCCGTTCGCATGTAAAGGTCATTATAAGAGATTAACATTTTTGTACTATTGTACACCACTGGCAATTTATTTGGACTGAATAAAACAAAAAAACAACACAAGATCTCGACATTTTAAAACGGTTAATAATAATTTCATTATTTTAATGACTGAAGAGTATTTACGATCGTAAAAAAGACATCAGAACATTATGGTTGAATGCAAGAGCAAACCGTTATGTTGGTCGGTATTGGTTTACCTCTGTTCTTTAAACAGAAGGTGATTTTGTTTTGGTTTTTATCTAGCACACGCGCGTCTCATAACAGTTACAGTATCGTCTCAGAATGCCCATACGTTGATCTATCGCAATTTTCACACAATTTCCTAATGGCAAGCTGCAAAAATATAATAGAATTAATTGTATGCCTGGAAGATTCCTTCGCCCTTTACACCCGAAAGTAAAGAATGTATGAGGAATAAATTTATTCATTATTCTGTTGGCAACATCGTTTTAAATAAATTGTTTATTTTATTATTTTAAAACCCGGAGATTTTACCATCATCTGTAATTGAAGATTAGATATATATGCAGTTTAAATTTATGAAAAGTACACAATTTTCAATTTAAAAATGGAAATTCTAAGCTAAAAGTTTATTTTAATATTTGTTACGAATATTTGTTTGTTTAATCTATTTTGGCCTCAGTTGATACTATCTATTATTTTTAAGATTTTCAAATCCCGCAAAATGTCTAGAGCTTCTGGAACATTTATAACTACAAACCAAACAACATATATCGATCCAAGGCTAACTTCAGAGTATTCTTTTATTTTAATTATTTTCATGTTGATGCCTTTAGACACATGGGATTTTGCCACCTAGCGAAATTCGGGTATGGTCAAACATACGGAGGCGAAACTGCACGATACT
Organism: Proteocephalus fallax; assembly: GCA_028672205.1. Taxonomy (NCBI): domain Eukaryota; kingdom Metazoa; phylum Platyhelminthes; class Cestoda; order Proteocephalidea; family Proteocephalidae; genus Proteocephalus; species Proteocephalus fallax. The sequence goes on along the minus strand of JAPUBX010000931.1, from coordinate 153,823 downwards.
TTCAAGATTACAGAAGCAAAGCCCTTCAGCAAAGCCGAAGCCCCTACAATTGTGGCGGTTCATACCCCTCTTTCTATTCTGCCTATCCCGAGAACGTCCAGAGCAACTTAAATAGAGGATGCGATAGATATCTCGACCGGACTCATTTCGAGCCATACAATTTTGATTTTGACCGTAATTCCGAGCTTAAACGGTTCGATCAGGTAGAATTCATCGTGATTGAACATGTTTGATAGCTTTTACTTTTGTAATCTGTCGTTTATCCACTAAAGCTGGCACAGAAGCATCGGCAATATTACCGAGACACAACGGGCACCGTACACCCAACCAGCTATTTCACAATTCCGGATTCTCCGGCAAGGCGAATCCAGCAGAAATATGGATTTTAGTCACGCAAATATTTTATTTTCAGTACAGTCCCACACGTTCGTGTGCCTGTAGAACATTCATTTAAATAAATATGAATTTTCGTATTACCGAGAAGACACTCGGGTAAGCTGGTCTCCAGAATAATCAATGCGCCTTCTTATTTGTATCTATCTAATGTGGGTTAGTGGGTCGGACGTTTCCTCTGATGAAGTCATTCCGGAGACCGGAACTTCAAAAAAAGCAATCCCTCAGGATACATTTTTTGTACACTTGGTTACTGAGAATCGGGACTCAAATTGAAGCAAAGGGCGTGCTTTATTTCATTGTAATGAGCATGTTCGAAGAAACGGCGTTCATCGTGGTGAATTCAATAGTTTCCTGATTTACACATACTAGTAATTAAAAAGTAGAATATTCGCACAATAACTGCGACGGATTTCAATCGCCTTAGCCTAGTCTTCATGTAAAAACAACAAAAAATATCTGCTCTTTAAGCGATGTTCATGAAGGAAAATCTTGAGTTAAGAAATATTTCTGGTTGACACACATAAGAAATATTCTGTACCAGTTCCACGGAGCTGCAACGAGACCAGATTTCGGAATACTAAATCTGTTTGGCACTTCGGTATTGGCTTGTATTATTGCGTGTCCTACGATCGAAGACCCAACATGGTATCATTGCCACTAAACTCTTCGAAACTGACTACTCCGTAATGCAGCCAAATCATCGAGTAAAAATACTGAATCGTCGGATCAGAGGAAAGAAATTGAAGGAGCAGAGTTGTCAGTAGGTGTTGCGAATGGGAAGATTTGATCAGGTTTAAGATGAGGACGCTCTTGGCGAACTGGTGCGTGAAATCCCCATGACAACAGCCTTCTCCTGATGGAATTAGGCTTATTTTCGAAGTCTGCGAATTTGATTATTACACATTCTTGTCATGCCGTAGTTGAACACCAATTCTTACTTTTCGGATATTTGTGGTTGAATTCGTGATACATTTATGTCCGATTGTACGTGGAGACAATTGGGCGTACATACGAAAATCACAGAGCTCCCGGGAGATGGCATTTTCAAGTTCACAGAGTTATTAATGGTCCCATCAGAATATTTAATGTTTGAATTCGGGCTGAATATAATTATATCTTAGCGCACAAATGCCAACCCCTCCATTCTTCTCTTTTCAAGTTCATCCAAGTGTAAATCTCTTCGACCAATGCGTAGGCTTTACCGTTCAATAACCGCAAGAACAGCGGCATATCGAAATTCGGTCATTCCTTATTTGTCCCGATTTTTAGTTTTACCGGAGCAGGTGAAGCAGGAACGAAAATACAATTTTCATATCTAGTAATTGTTATACTGTCCTATTTTATGCTGAACGTTGTGGTCCTCGTGAACTCAATAAAGCAACTACAATTATTATTATCAAGTAGATATTTTCAAGTGATTGACTCTCCGTGTATGGTATGGATACTTAGTTGTTCGGGTTGGTTATCTCTCGACGTGTATCTTTAGTGGATTCTTTCAAAATCTAGAGGAGAGTTGTTGGTTTTGGTGGAAGTGGAGTAGACGACGATGTATGAAATTTGCTCCGTTCAGCAGCCTAAAAAGCTATAGGCTGAACATGCTGAATAATAGCTTCCTGGATCTTGGCGACTGGCATTTTAATGGGAATATCCGGATAAACCAAGTTTTTCACAGAGCATAACCAATAGCATAAAGAAAATAAGCCGCTTTCTTTTCTTTAGCGAGATTATCTTAGGTAATTTCGAAACGCTCAATGAAGTCTGACACTTAGCGTGAATTTGAATTAACTGATTCGAGGTTGATTTCTGCACATAGTTGCGACGCCAAATGTGGTAGTATTGTATGGAGGGTTGAATTAACCCTTGAATATAGAATATGCTAATTGTCTGTATCTATCGATAGAACCCAAATCGCCAACCGAGAAGACACGTACAGCAACGCGGAATCGTAAGCGTAAATGTGACGCACAATAGTCAGTATAGTAAAACACAATAAATAGTTACAGTTAGCAATCACCACAGTATCTTTAGTGCAAGAGAAGGAGGAGCTTGGAAGTGAGGTTGCGTTGGAACATATCCATACCGTTAACCGCTTTTGCAGCGAAGTCGTCTGCTGGTATTTCGTGATGTCAAAATGCCACTCTCCCATCAACGCCGTGTTAGCTTACCGAGCGTAGAATGACCATTTGGAACTCAAAAACATTGGATGAACTTTTGTCTAAAAGAAAACTGAAGACATAATTTGTTGGCATCGCTTTTGCAACGGTTGTGTTCATTACCCCTTCGTGCCAATTGTTCTTGGCGTACTGTACGATTCAAGTCGGTCCAAGAGAAAATGAAACTGGCGACGTTACAGGAACCGTACTGCCCCGTTATTTTACCAAGACATCGCGCTGCATTTCAACTCTACACAATGTCCAGCCACCTGATGTCACTATGCCCCTTCTGCGGGATAGTCGTCTTCTATGACGGTGACGATTTTGATTGATCGAGAGGGAAGCAACTGAGTATCTCCTTCTGTACACAGGATGCTTTTCACTTGATAAAACCTGGACACAGCAGCCTTAATCCACAGTCGAAAAGTCTCGAGTACTTTCCTCCCATTTCCCAGTTCATAAACCAGAATAGAAGTTTTCCCGTAATATAGACCCGTCCACGTTTTACCCAAAGCCTCTTAAACACGGTCATTCAAGCGTATTCGTCCTTATAAATCTACGCCTCTAACTGGAAACCTATTCCCTCCATTCAATGCATCTTCTTCTTCTTCTCGTTAAGGCAGTATTGGACGAACACCAGCGTCCTTTGTTTACCGCTACAAACCCCCCAGACAGGATCTTACATTTTTGTAGATGAGCTGTTCAGAACATCGAAACCCGGTGACCTCTGGAAAATGCTTAACCCGCCGCCCATATCTACCAAGTGGTGCCCTAGACCTTGATGCTCTGAACGATGGCTTTATCTTCAAATCCGCTGACCATTCCGCGTTAGCTCTCGTTAGATCTCTTAATCCCAGTGTTTTCCTGCCCGCTCACGAATCCTCTGTCTCCCAAATTTTGGCTGGCCTCAAGAGCTCCACCGCGGCTGGTCCATTCAATGCGTCTTCTTCTTCTTCTTCTTCTTCTTCTTCTTCTTCTCGTAAAGGATGTCTTGGACGCGCCCTTTGTTAACCGCTACAACCCCCCTAGATCTAACATTTCATAGACCAGAATCTGCCCACTGGAAGAAGCTCACAATACGATCGATTGACAATAACAACAGAAGCTCTGCCGATCAACTCATAACCACTTGGTCCCCTTACTTAGACAATAAAATAAGAATGATTTGGATTAAAGTGTTTATTTATTTCGTTTGTTGAGAACCAAACATATAAAGAAGAAGGAAAGGTAAAGTTTCGAGAAGAATAGATTGGCTCAATAACACGAGCCGCCCATCTTTTGTGGGCCACAGACAGCCGGAGACTTTCTCTACGCGGCAGTCACAGCTGGCACCAGCACAACGTATGGCTGTTGCTCTGCGGCCTCGAAAATGAAACTGCGTTCGATTCTACGATTTCCAACGTCAACGGTATAAAGCGATTCTAGGGATCAACAGAAGCCGTTTATGGAAATTGATTAAGTAGATAAAACAGCAAGATTGTCGGAAATACGCATACCGGTGTAAATGATCTTTGCACATTCCGATGGTTCGACACTCTAGGTCACAGAAAAAGATGTTGGGTTATAATCCAAACCAGACAGTCACTGTGTCATCCTAGCTTTTACAAATACCTTGATATTGTAGCCGCGAGTGATGTTTTTCGAAACCAAAATGCCATCTTCTTCACAGATGGCCGTTCTTCCTCTTTTACAAGCATCGCCTACAAATAAACAAGAGAAATAACTAGAGAGCCTGCTTGATGACCTCCAAGAAGGTAATGAGTTGCGAAGAAAATGCTTACTCGAAGCGGGGTAGACCTTTTCACTAACGGAACTGCCACTGTATGGTGTAAATACGAGCTCTGTTGGTGCTTTGCATGGCAATATCTCAAGCAACGTCGCTCGGTCTAAGGAAAACGAAAAAACAGATGATGATGATTCGTTCTCTGATGCCCTGAGATAAAACGGCGAAATAAACTACCATCACTGACAGAGAACGGCGCACCAGGTTGAATTGTTGTACTCTGAAAAGAAGGAATTGCATGTGAGTAAATACAAACAAAAGAAATGGATTGGCTGGTGGTTGAGCAACCTTACCGTTATGTCAGCTGGGAAGCTCCATTTGTAAGTTGAATCATCACCTTCAATCGTCTGATGGTGCTGTGTGATTTTAACCAGAGTCTCTGGGAGGGTGAAGCGATTAGTGTAACGAAGTTGGTGACTTACGCGAGTTCGCAAACCCAACAACGAAGAAGCATATCAAGGCGGAGGCAATCATGATTCAGTCAGTCTTTCCGGATGCGTATGCCAGACTCCAACCTCGGCGACAATTTATATAGTCACATTTATGGCGCACTCTCTACGGTTCCCAAGCGTCTTGATCATTAATTTAATTGACAGGAAGCATAATGGCTCGTAAAACTGTTTTTTCGCATTGGAATCGCCCGGAAATTCCCACTCATTGGCGATTTTCAAATGTTCTCAATTACTGTTAATCTTGTAACCTTCCCGTCGAACCCAACCGCTTTTCGAACGTCACTTCGACGGCACGAATGCGTTCAACCAACGGCTTCATTATATGCATCGATTTTAAAATTAAACGTTTAACCTTATCCTACCCACTTGACTAGACTTATGGATCTGTAGAGATCAGTATACGGAACGTGTTGAGTATCCATCGAACATAATTCGTACTAGAGGACCCATTTTAAACGCGACAACTTAAGTCAGCATTTTAAAACTTTACACCAACTTGAATCACGTAGCCTATATATCAAGAGACATTTTGAGTTACCATGACCAATAACCACGTTGTTCATACACTTAAACGTTTCGTTGCATCAGATTGCTTTGTCCTTAATTCATCTGCCGAAGACTTTTGGATTCAGACAAAGTGAATCCGGTTTGTTCGAGAATACAGCGAAAGCTTTTGTTTAAACCATCTCGAATAACCTTGAAGCACGAGTTGATTGGTGTCATTCAACGTGAAAATGTCGTGTAAATTGGCAACGCTATCGCGGGTCTTATAACTATTCAATTTCCACCCAAATTTACCGCTGTCTTTTCCCACTTACTAAGGTATCTCATACGATTTCTTCACAAAATTGAGTGGCGCATTTTATTCTGTACTCAAAAGCCCATGGATTGCCCTTGGGCACCACAGAGCTGACAATATTCTCACACCTAAAGGTAGTCTCCCATTGCTTTGTGCATCTCCGTCGTAAACATCACCCCCCCTCCATTCTGAATCTCAACCGTTTCTGAAATCACCAAAACCAGTAAATGGCGAAATATCTCTTTCCGATTTATTGAATGCCAACTCGACAAACTGTCTTGTCACTAAAAGCGGATCGCGTGTGATCACCGGTTGGTTGACTTTGGACACCGCCAATGAGAATGTAATGTTCTCACGAAGTCAGCTAGACGATCGCATCGCTGAGCCTTGAGCTTCAAAGGGTCGGTTAAAGACACTCCCGGGAGACACGAAGACCATTGGACACCGCCTAGACACTGCGGCATACCGCATTCCATATTTGGTACCGATTTTTAGTTTCACCAAAGCAGGTGAAGCAGGAACTAAAAGACAATTTTCATATCTGGTAACTGTTAAACTGTCTTGATTTATGCTGAACGTTGTGGTCTTCGTGACCTCAATAAAGCCACTACAATGATAAATTATTAAAAGGCATTTTCAAATCGACCCCCTATGATTTAAAATCATCTGGAAAACCGTATCTCCGTAACCGCGTGCTAGACACTCCCCAGTGTATTAAAACAAGAATAGTTTGGCTATAGGTGTTTATCCAATTCGCTTGTGAGAAATAGACGATTTAGAAAAAGCAGTTAATTTAGAGAACAATAAATAAGGTCGAAAACACGAGTCTTGGTACAGCCAGCCGTTGTTTCACGATCCCCAACGTGAACGGTAATCACCAATTCTAAGGATCAAGTGAAGCCAGCCGGTAGTAGAGCACACTGACGAATTGTGGGGAGAAAATGCACCTACCGGTGAAAATTATCCTTGCACACTCCGGTGGTCAGAGAACAAGATGCAGGTAAAAACTGTAAGCTGGATGACTATTGTGTGGTCCTCATTCAAATAAATTCCGCAGAGTAGCGATTTCTTGAAGACCCACCTCGATTGAAGCAGTATTTTGTTTGCCGAATAATCTTCCGTCTACCTGTTGACGTATCGAACTAAAAATGTGTGTCTGTGATCTGGTAACTCTAGGGTTGGTCAGAATAAAAAAACCCATCACTTCTGATGCATGAATTAATCAGAAATATATCGTGTAAACAAAAAGGTGGTTCTATTATTCGATGGAAATCAAAACAATGGTTTGGCGCTTATTGAAGAATAGGTGTAAATTCAGACTCCATGACTTCAGCCTATTTGATGATAGAAGCATTTAAGAATACATGTGCTGGCAGAACCATCAGAATATTTAATGTCTGAATTCGAGCTAAAGATAATTATATCTTAGCGCACAAATACCTACCCCTCTATTCCCCTCTTTTCAAGTTCAACCAAGTTATAATCTCTTCGACCCGCTTATCAAGTGCAAATTTTCACGGGATCGACTCCCTGTGTATGGCATGGATACTTCAACACGTAGTTGGTAGGAAAAGCTTAAACGTTTAATTTTAAAATCGATTCATATAATGAAGCCGTTGGTTGAACGCATTCGTGCCATAGAAGTGACGTTCGAAAAGCTGTTGGGTTCGACGGGAAGGTTACAAGATTAACAGTAATTGAGAACATTTGAAAATCGCCAATGAGTGGGATTTTCCGGGCGATTCCAATGCGAAAAAACAGTTTTACGAGCCATTATGCTTCCTGTCAATTAAAGTAATGATCAAGACGCTTGGGAACCGTAGAGAGTGCGCCATAAATGTGACTATATAAATTGTCGCCGAGGTTGGAGTCTGGCATACGCATCCGGAAAGACTGACTGAATCATGATTGCCTCCGCCTTGATATGCTTCTTCGTTGTTGGGTTTGCGAACTCGCGTAAGTCACCAACTTCGTTACACTAATCGCTTCACCCTCCCAGAGACTCTGGTTAAAATCACACAGCACCATCAGACGATTGAAGGTGATGATTCAACTTACAAATGGAGCTTCCCAGCTGACATAACGGTAAGGTTGCTCAACCACCAGCCAATCCATTTCTTTTGTTTGTATTTACTCACATGCAATTCCTTCTTTTCAGAGTACAACAATTCAACCTGGTGCGCCGTTCTCTGTCAGTGATGGTAGTTTATTTCGCCGTTTTATCTCAGGTCATCAGAGAACCAATCATCATCAGCTGTTTTTTCGTTTTCCTTAGACCGAGCGACGTTGCTTGAGATATTGCCATGCAAAGCACCAACAGAGCTCGTATTTACACCATACAGTGGCAGTTCCGTTAGTGAAAAGGTCTACCCCGCTTCGAGTAAGCATTTTCTTCGCAGCTCATTACCTTCTTGGAGGTCATCAATCAGGCACTCTAGTCATTTCTCTTGTTTATTTGTAGGCGATGCTTGTAAAAGAGGAAGAACGGCCATCTGTGAAGAAGATGGCATTTTGGTTTCGAAAAACATCACTCGCGGCTACAATATCAAGGTATTTGTAAAAGCTAGGACGACACAGTGACGATCTGGTTTGGATTATAACCCAACATCTTTTTCTGTGACCTAGAGTGTCGAACCATCGGAATGTGCAAAGATCATTTACACCGGTATGCGTATTTCCGACAATCTTGCTGTTTTATCTACTTAATCAATTTCCATAAACGGCTTCTGTTGATCCCTAGAATCGCTTTATACCGTTGACGTTGGAAATCGTAGAATCGAACGCAGTTTCACTTTCGAGGCCGCAGAGCAACAGCCATACGTTGTGCTGGTGCCAGCTGTGACTGCCGCGTAGAGAAAGTCTCCGGCTGTCTGTGGCCCACAAAAGATGGGCGGCTCGTGTTATTGAGCCAATCTATTCTTCTCGAAACTTTACCTTTCCTTCTTCTTTATACGTTTGGTTCCAAACAAACGAAATAAATAAACACTTTAATCCAAATCATTCTTATTTTATTGTCTAAGTAAGGGGACCAAGTGGTTATGAGTTGATCGGCAGAGCTTCTGTTGTTATTGTCAATCGATCGTATTGTGAGCTTCTTCCAGTGGGCAGATTCTGGTCTATGAAATGTTAGATCTAGGGGGGTTGTAGCGGTTAACAAAGGACGCGTCCAAGTCATCCTTCACGAGAAGAAGAAGACGAAGAAGAAGACGCATTGAATTGGGGGAATAGGTTTCCAGTAAGAGGCGTTGATATATAAGGACGAATACGCTTGAATGACTGTGTTTTAGATGATTTGGGTTGAACGTGGACTAGTCTATATTGCGGGAAAACGTCTATTCTGGTTTATGAGCTGGGAAATGGGAGGAAAGTACTCGAGTCTTTTCGACTGCGGAATAAGGCAGCTGTGGCCAGGTTTTTATCAAGTGAAACGCATCCTATGTACAGAAGGGGATAGTCAGTTGCTGCCCTCTCGATGAATCAGGTGAACCAAAATCGTCACCGTCAAAGAAGACGACAATACCGTTGAAGGGGTATAGTGACACCAGGTGGCGTCCTATTTGCCCATGCTGGACATTGTGTAGAGTTGAATTCCCGCGCGATGTCATGGTAAAATAACGGGGCTGTACGGTTTATGTAACATCGGCATTTTCATTTGCTCTGGGGCCGACTTGAATCGTACAGTACGCCAAGAACAATTAGCTCGAAGGGGTAATGAACACAAATCTGTCTTCAGTCCACTTTTGACGATAGTTTATCCAATGTTTCTAAGTATCCTTGCCATACACTGAGAGTCAATTACGTGAAAATGTCTACTTGATAATAATAACAATTGTAGTTGCTTTATTGATTTTACGAGGACCAAAACGTTCAACATAAAACAGGACAGTATAACAATTACTAGATATGAAAATAGTCTTTTCGTTCCTGCTTCACCTGCTCCGGTTAAACTAAAAATCGGGACAAATAAGGAATGACCGAATTGCGATATGCCGCCGTTCTTTTGGGAATTGAACGGTAAAGCCTACGCATTGGTGGAAGAGATTTACTCTTCGTTGAACTTGAAAAGAGGGGAATGTATTTGTGCGCTCAGATATCATTATATTTAGCCCGAATTCAAACATAAAATATTCTGATGGGACCATTAATAACTCTGTGAACTTGACAATGCCATTTCCCGGGAGCTCCGTGATTTTCGTATGTACGTTCAATTGTCTCCACGTACAATCGGACATACATTTATCACGAATTGAACCCCAAATATCGGGAAAGTAAAAATTGGTGTTCAAATACGGCATGACAAGAATATGTAAGGATCCAATTCGCTCAGACTTCGAAAATGAGCCTAATTCCATCAAGAGAAGGCTGTTGTCATGGGGATTTCACGCACCAGTTCGCCAAGAGCGTCCTTATCTCAAACCCGATCAATTCTTCCAATTCGCCACACCTACTGACAAATCTGCTCCTTCAATTTCTTTCCTCTGATCCGACGATTCAGTATTTTTATTCGATGATTTGGCTGCAATACGGAGTAGTCAGTTTCGAAATGTTTAGTGGTAATGATACCATGTTGGGTCTTCGATCGTAGGACAGCAATAATCCTATCAAATACCGAAGTGCTGTGAATCTGTTCTTGTAGTCTATTCTTATTAAATCTAGTTTGATAGACTCCCTTCAGACCTATTTTCACGATTAGAAGGTTTAAACCTGATTTGGACAGAGACGACCAAGGCGTAGAAATAGCAGGCCTACGACGTGCAAACACCAAAGATTTTACAAAAAATACGTAGTCTTCCAAACCTTCAGAGGCCTTATTTTGCTCGTCTCTTTTCTTAATAAAATTAAATGCTTCCATAATTAAGTAGGCTGAAGTAATCGAGTCTGTATTTACACCTATTCTTCAATAAGCGCAAAACGTAGTGGCGTAGTGGCGTGCGCTTGTAATCTAGCAACCTGGAGGCCGGGTGGCGGAAACTGTCTCGCGCGCGTTATGGACAAGGCCTTCTATGGCCGCCATTACCTCGTTGTTATTTCCTCCATTCCTGTTAAACATTAAATGCTGAAAGTTCTGGTCTTTGTGACCTTAATAAAGCGTAAAAATTATTATTATTAAAACCATGGTCTGCTCTTGCAGGCAGATTTGTTGATGGATTGTCATCTCTCGGTTCGCCAGTACACAAGGCAGCTTTCGTCACACCAGTCCATTGTTTTGACTTCCATCGAATCATAGAACCATCTTTTTGATTACACGTTATATTTCTTATTATTTCATGCATCAGAAGTGATGGGTTCTTCAGGCAAAAACAGGACAAGGGTGTTATTAACTAGTTGTTGTCATCTGCCAAAGAGGTTTGATTTACTGATACCGGTTCTGCCAGCACATTTATTCTTACCGACCCCAGAGTTCCCTGAACACAGACACACATTTTGGTTCGATACTTCAACAGGTAGACGGAAGATTATTCGGCAAACAAAATACTGTTTCAATCTCGGGGGTTTTCAATAAATCGACGCTGTGTGGAATTCCCAGGTTTTTTGCACAATTGAATGTTTCCCGACGATAAAATGGCGGCTTTTAAATTGCGAGTTAATTGGATACTGTTTTAGAACAAATTAGAATTGCGCCATCGACTGGACTGTCGTGGCGGTGAACTTCAAACAACAAAGACTGTCTAGACCGTGTTCGTCCACGCCTCGATTTTATTCTTCGTTGTGCACTCGCGTACGTCACTCACTTCGCAAATGAATTAAATAAATAATAAAGTGGTTTGAAAAATCGTTAAGATTGCGCAATAAATTCGACTATATAAATTGTCGCCGAGGTTTGAGTCTTGCATACGAATCCGGAAAGACTGACTGAATCATGTTTGCCTCCGCCTTGATATGCTTCTTCGTTGTTGGGTTTGCGAACTCGCGTAAGTCACCACCTTCGTTACACTAATCACTTTACCATCCCAGAGACTCTCGTTAAAATCACACAGCACCATCAGACGATTGAAGGTGGTGATTCAACTTACAAATGGAGCTTCCCAGCTGACATAACGGTAGGGTTGCTCAACCACCAGCTAATCCATTTATTTTGTTGTTATTTACTCACATGCAATTCCTTCTTTTCAGAGCACAAAAATTCAACCTGGTGCCCCGTTCTCTGTCAGTGATGGTAGTTTATTTCGCCGTTTTGTCTCAGGGCATCAGAGAACCAATCATCATCATCTGTTTTTTCGTTTTCCTTAGACCGAGCGACGTTGCTTGAGATATTGCCATGCAAAGCACCAACAGAGCTCGTATTTACACCATACGAGGGCAGTTCCGTTAGTGAAAAGGTCTACCCCGCTTCGAGTAAACATTTTCTTCGCAACTCATAACCTTCTTGGAGCTAATCAATCAGGCTCTCTAGTCATTTCTCTTGTTTATTTGTAGCCTCTCCTTGTAAAAGAGGTCGATGGGACATCTGTGAAAAGGATGGCTTGTTGGTTTCGAAAAGAATCACTCGCGACTACAAAATCAAGGTATTTGTTAAAATTAGGACGACACAGTGACTATCTGGTTTGGATTATAAAGCAACATCTTTTTCTGTGACCTAGAGTGCCGAACCATCGGAATGTGTAAAGATCATTTCCATCGGTATGCGTATTTCCGACAATCTTGCTGTTTGATCTATCTTAATCAATTTCCATAAACGGCTTCTGTCGCTCCCTAGAATCGCTTTATACCGTTGACGTTGGAGATCGTAAAATCGCACGCAGTTTCACTTTCGAGGCCGCAGAGCAACAGCCATACGTTGTGACGGTGCCAGCTGTGACTGTCGCGTAGAGAAAGTCTCCGGCTGTCTGTAGCCCACAAAAGATGGGCGGCTCGTGTTATTGAGCCAATCTATTCTTCTTGAAACTTTTCCTTTCGAAATAAATAAACACCATAATAAAAATCATGTTTTGTCTAAGTAAGAGAACCAAGTGGGAAGGATTTGGGTATGGTTATGAGTTGCACGGCAGAGATTCTGTTGTTACTGTCAATCATTTGTCTTGTAAGTTTCTTCCAGTGGGCTGATTCTGGCCTATGAAATGTTTGGGGGTTGAAGCGGTGAACAAAGGACGCTGGTGTGCGTCCAAGACATGCCTTAACGAGAAGAAGAAGAAGAAGACGACGATGATTGAATTGAGGGAATAGGTTTCCAGTAAGAGGCGTAGATATCTAAGGACGAATACGCTTGAATGACCGTGTTTAAGAGGCTTTGGGTAAAACGTGGACGGGTCTATATTACGGGAAAACTTCTATTCTAATTTATGAGTAGGTAAATGGGAGGAAAGTACTCGAGACTTTTCGACTGTGGAAAAAGGCAGCTGTGGCCAGGTTTTATCAAGTGAAAAGCATCCTGTGTACAGAAGGGGATAGTCAGTTGCTGCCCTCTCGATGAATCAGGTGAACCAGAATTGTCACCGTCAAAGAAGACGACAATACCGCGGAAGGGGTTAAGTGACATCAGGTGGCGTCCTTTTTGCCCATGCTGGACATTGTGTAGAGTTGAATTCCAGCGCGATGTCCTGGTAAAATAACGGGGCAGTACGGTATCTGTTACGTCGCCATTTTCATTTGCTCTGGGGACCGACTTGAATCGTACAGTAATGCCAAGAACAATTGGCCCGAAGGGGTAATGAACACAACCGTTACAAAAGCGATGCCAACAAAATATGTCGTCAGTCTACTTTAGACGACAGTTTATCCAATTTTTCAGAGTTCCAAATCGTCATTCTACGCTCGATAAGCTAACACGGAGTTTATGGCAGAGTGGCGTTTTGACATAACGAAATACCATCAGACGACTTCGCTGCAAAAGCGGCTAAACGGTATGGATATGTTCCATCGCAACCTCACTTCCAAGCTCCTCCTCCTTCGACGTCTACTCCACTTCCACCACCACCATCAGATGTTTGGATTAATCCACTAAAGATACTGTGGTGATTGCTAACTGTAACTATTAATTGTGTTTTACTATACTGACTATTGTACGTCACATTTACGCATACGATTCCGCGTTGCTGCACGTGTCTTCATTCGATTAAGGTCTCGGTTGGCTATTTGGGTTCTACCGATAGATACAGACAATTAGCATATTCTATATTCAAGGGTTAATTCAACCCTCCATACAATACTACCACATTTGGCGTCGCTACTATGTGCAAAAATCAACTTCGAATCAGTTAATTCAAATTCACAATAAGTGTCGGACTACATTGAGCGTTTCGAAATTACCCAAGATAATCTCGCTGAAGAAAAGAAAGCGGCTTATTTTCTGAATGCCATTGGTTATGCTCTGTGAAAAACTTGGTTTATCCGGATATTCCCATTAAAATGCCAGTCGCCAAGATCCAGGAAGCTATTATTCAGCATGTTCAGCCTATAGCTTTTTAGGCTGCTGAACGGAGCAAATTTCATACTATTATGCGAAAATTCGACCAAAACATCCGGGATTTTATACTTTTACTTCAGACCCAGGCCGCAAAATGCAACTTTGAAGCTCAATTAGACACACAATAGCGCGACCGTTTAATTGCAGGCATCAATGATTCTAATCTCCAAAGGCAATTACTTTTACTCAAGAATCCTACATTCCAGAGTGTTCGTTCTGTATACGAACAATTGCAAGATGTCTCGAACATTGTCGAAATTCCTGTTATTCCAGATGCCGTGTTTCACTCCAAATCGTCTTAATTAAATTAAATGCTGCAATGATCAAGTAAGCTGAATTCATCGAGTCTTCAATACATCTATCTTGCCACAGACTCAACTGTCGTCGACATACAGATATACGAGCAAATGTCAATATGATTGACGTAGTGCCAACGTCTCCTCATTGTACACGTTCGTGCATATCTACTCATATTACATAAGTAGAAATTATATAACATCCTACTGTTTTAGACCACCTGCGGAACTCACTGATCCCCCCTTCTCTGAACACACGTCGGCGACAATTGTGCTAAACAACGACACTGTCCTTTACCTGAGGGGAATAAATCGATACATGGCCCTAGTTTGTCTCCTGAGGAAGGAATCTCTAGACAAAACGGGTTGGTTAAATTTCCTTATGAGCCATTCGTCTAATCTTGTTTAATTCGTTTCATGTGAAGTGTTCGCGGATCTGGGAAGTATGAATTACCTTTGGTCTCCATTCCCCTGCAGGTATAATCGAATTCAACTACCAGATTGTGAAAAAGGGCATCCAACGGCTGTTGAGCGCAAACCAGGCGAATGTCCAGGCACTGCGTTTGAGTCGCGGGCGTGCAAATAAATTGGCAGACAATGGAGGCATCGCCACTTAGATGCAGTCGAGGATCTGTAATCAGTCCCATTAACCCCGTCAATTAAACAACCCCCTCATAATTTTAATGTGAATCTGCTCTTGTATTCTGCCCTTTTTAAATCTAGTCTGATAAACAGAGACACCACCATACTCCCTTCGAACCTCTTTTCACGATTAGGACGTTTATAAGTGATTTGGACAGAGTCGACCAAGGCGTAGAAATAGCAGGCCTACCACGTGCAAACACACCAAAGATTTGACAAAAATATGTGCTCTTCCAGACCTTCGGAGGCCTTATTTTGCTCGTCGCTTTTCTTTATTAAATTAAATGCTTCAATAATCAAGTAGGCTGAAATCATCGAGTCTGAATTTACATCCATTCTTCAATAAGCAGGCAGATTTGTTGATGGATGGTCGTCTTTCGGTTCGGCAGCATTCGTCACACCAATCCATTGTTTTGATTTCCATCGAATCATGGAACCAACTTTTTTGATTGCACGTAAGATATATCTTATTAATTCCTCCATCCAAAGCTATGGGTTTTTCAGTAATATTCAGAATAAGCTTACACAAAATATCAATTCGCCTTTTTTTGTTTAATTCTACGGGGTTTTCTGGACACTAAATACATTGATTGACGGTAACAGAGGCGTAGCAGGAGGTGGGGGTGGTGTAGGCGAGGATTGTAGACAACCAACAATCAAATACCGGAGCATTTAACCATCTACTCGCTGTATATAAAGAACATCTGACATAAACACGTAAAATTTTCGATTTTTGCAAGAAAAGCAAAGAATTTGAATTCTAAATTTGAACGAATCCGATAGCCCGACTCTTCCGAGCTGCAAAACCTCATTGCACTAATGCAAATTGCAGAACAGATCATCTATTCAATGCGCCTTCTTACCAGCGTCCTTTATTTACCGCAGCATATTTCAAAGGCACGGATTCCACCCACTAGAAGAAACTTACAATACGAATGATCGACAATAACCACAGAAACTTTGCCGAATAACTCATAACCATAGCCTTATACCTCCCACTTGGTCATATAACTTAGACAAGACACCCCACCACAATAAAATAAGAATGATTAGGATGAAAGTGTTTATGTGCTTCGTTTGTTGGGAACCAAAAATATATAGAAGAAGGAAAGGTAAAGTTTCGAGAAGAATAGATTGGCTCAATAACACGAGCCGCCCATCTTTTGTGGGCTACAGACAGCCGGAGACTTTCTCTACGCGACAGTCACAGCTGGCACCGTCACAACGTATGGCTGTTGCTCTGCGGCCCCGAAATGGAAAATGCGTTCGATTTTACGATCTCCAACATCAACGGTATAAAGAGATTCTAGGGATCAACAGAAGCCGATTATGGAAATGGATTAAGTCGATGAAACAGCAAGATTGTCGGAAATACGCATACCGATGGAAATGATCTTTGCACATTCCGATGGTTCGACACTCTAGGTCACAGAAAAAGATGTTGCTTTATAATCCAAACCAGATAGTAACTGTGCATCCAAATTTTAACAAATACCTTGATAATATAATCGCGAGTGATGTTTTTCGAAACCAACAAGCCATCCTTTTCACAGATGTCCCATCGACCTCTTTTACAAGGAGAGGCTACAAATAAACAAGAGGAATGACTAGAGAGCCTGATTGATTAGCTCCAAGAAGGTTATGAGTTGCGAAGAAAATGCTTACTCGAAGCGGGGTAGACCTTTTCATTAATGGAACTGCCAATCGTATGGTGTAAATACGAGCTCTGTTGGTGCTTTGCATGGCAATATCTCAAGCAACGTCGCTCGGTCTAAGGAAAACGAAAGAAGCAGATGATGATTGGTTCTATGATGCCCTGAAGATAAACGACGAAGTAAAGTACCCTCTTTTGAATAGAAAGGGGGTTCTGATAGTCCCGAGACACCAGGTTGCATTGTTGTACTCTGAAAAGAAGGAATTGTTTTAATCGTTGCTTGTGTTCATTGCATGTGAGTAAATAACAACAAAAGAAATGGATTTGCTGGTGTTAGATCAACCCTACCGTTATGTCAGCTTCGAAGCTCCATTTGTAAGTCGAATCACCACCTTCAATCGTCTGATGGTGCTGTGTGATTTTAACGAGAGTCTCTGGGATGGTAAAGTGATTATTGTAACGAAGTTGGTGACTTACGCGAGTTGGCAAACCCAACAACGAAGAAGCATATCAAGGTGGAGGCAAACATGATTCAGTCAGTCTTTTCGGATTCGTATACAAGACTCAAACCTCGGCGACAATTTATATAGTCGAATTTATTGCGCACTCTTAACGATTTTTCAAACCACGATATTATTTATTTAATGGACAGGGAGCATTATGGCTCGTAAAACTGTGTTTTTCGCACACGAATATTTAGAATAGGTTTACACAAAATATCAATTCACCTTTTTTTGTTTAATTCTACGGGGTTTTCGGGACATTAAATAAATTGATTGACGGGAAAAGAGTTGGAGGCGAGGATTGTAGAGAACCAACAACAAATAACCGTCTACTCGTTGTATATAAAGAACATGTGACATAAACCCATTAAAACACATTAAATTTTCATTTTTTGCCAGAAGAGCTATTCGCAGATAGGAACAGATCATCACGAAGAAACAGGATAAGGTGTTAGAAAAACTAGTTGTTGTCATCTGCCAAAGAGGTTTGATTTGCTGATACCGGTTCCTGCACAACACAGACACAGAAAGTGTATTCGGCGTAAACGTGGCGTGTTAGTGGGATGTTGTTTATTCGAAACACCAGACGACGGTAAATTGGTACCGAAATGAATACTCCGCGACTACAACATCAAGGTGAAAGTAATATTTTCATTGGTAGCTAAAACAAGCTACACTTGATCCTTAAAATCGGTGATTACCGTTCACGTTGGGGATCGTGAAACAACGGCTCTCTGTACCAAGACTCGTGTTTTTAACCTCATTTATTGTTCTCTAAATTCACTGCTTTTTCTAAAAGGTCTATTTCTCACAAGCCAATTAGATAAACACTTATAGCCAAACTATTCTTGTTTTAATACACTAGGGAAAGTCTAGCTCGCGGTTACGGAGATACGGTTTACCAGATGATTTGAAAATACCGTTTAATTTATCATTGTAGTGGCTTTATTGAGGTCACGAGGACCAAAACTTTCAGCATAAAAAACGACAGTATAACAAGTATTAGATGTAAAAATTGTCTTTTAGTTCCTGCTTCACCTGCTCTGGTGAAACTAAAATTCAGGGCAAATATGGAATGCGATATGCCGCGGTGTCTAATGGTCTTCTCGTCTCCCAGGAGTGTCTTTAACCGACCCTCTGAAGCTCAAGGCCACTGACGCACGAGAAGGAACGCTTTCGCCTGCGTCTCTACCCTGTTGACATGTTGTCATAAGTCTTTGTGGAACCAGTTCGCCAATAGCTTAATAATCATTTCCAGTCTGAGGTCAAACTTCTATCCAATTAGTGACCCCTATCGGTATTACTAATTTGTGGACCCAATAACGTGCGGTCACAATCGCTTAGGCGAGATGGCAAACTTCGCAGTGATTCCGCAATGTATAAATAAATTGTAAATTGTAGCCAAATCTTTACGCCAACTGTTCAATTCGACCATGAGGAAGACAGGTCTTTCGTTGACTATTATACCAATCAATGCATTGGGCATAAGATGTAGACGAGGATTAGGTTTTTTCTGTGGAAGAACTTATTCGCATTGGTCGAATCAGTCGATTAACTTCCAGTCGGTTTGAATATAAGCTAAGCGAGTGGTTACCTCATAGACAATCAGCTTGAAGAGAAGGGCTATTTAATTTGCTCTTATTTATGATCTCTTGTGTGCAGAGCATAATTAAATCAGTAGTAATCGATATTATTTTAATGGGCCTACTGAGGGTTACAAACTCAGAACATTGGAGGTCATTTGAAACCACGGGAACAGCATACGAAGGGCGTCAAATTAAAAAATAATCAAATTTATTTAAACGAATATTTATTGGGTTATGAATTCTAAAGAACGCTAGCGTGCACGACTGTTTTTGTCAAATCGATGATGAGAGTTGATGAAGGAGGAAGCCACAATGGCCGGATTCTGCTGCTGCCTTCTCAAGGTGGTTCAACGGGTGGGTTCATGGGGCGCAAACTGGCTTCAGCGATGCGATCGTCAAGTCGACTTAGTGGTAACATGACATTCTCATTGGCGGTGTCCAAGGTCATGATTTAGAATTGCGTTTATTTTATAGGATTGTATGGAGGGTTGAATTAACCCTAAATATAGAAAAGACGAATTATCTGTATTGCCGATATAACTCAAATAGCCAACCCAGTCCTTTAAAGAATGATGACACGTGCAGAAACGTCGAATAGAATATTCTTAAAAGTGCGGTACAATTCTCAGCATAGTAAAACACAATTAACAGTTAAATTTAGCGACCACCACATTCACCTGGGTGCAGCAGCTTTGATGGCATGCGATAGTCGACCGGACGCTCCGAGCTTGCGAGCTTTGGTCTGGAACGGATGCAGTCGTATTTGTCGGATTAACTGGTTCAAAAGGATGGGAATCAGTAAAAATCGTAGCTGGTTCATCGAATCAGATTTGATCGACATGCCGACGATTGCTTGATAAATCAGTAACATCGAGGATAGTAACCATACGATTTCCACTTCTTCCACGAATAAGACCGCGAGACGATCGAAAATCATTCCCTTTGAAAAGGGTGACCTCTCCCGATTTAAGGCATTGGAACGATGTGTTGAGTTTGCGCCCCTTGAATAACACAACCGGACCTTTACCAGTGGTTGCTTGATCGGCATTATGGTACTGCATCAGGAAATTGGAGATAGACCGATCCAAATCTGTAAATATACTTGGTTTCAGGGATGATATAGCCGCCTTTAGGGTCTTGAAAAAGTACTCTGCCAACCCATTGGACTGAGGATGTCTGAGAACTGCGGGCAAATTCCGTCATCCGAGACATTTGACCCAATTGACTAAATGGTCGGCGGTTAAATGTGTACCATTATCCGTAAGCAAAACAAGCGGAATGCATTCACGGCTGAATAACATCCGAAACACCGATTTGGTGAAGTCAGCATTAGAACTGGTCGTCAAAAATACTTCAGGCCAACGTGAAAATGAATCGAGCATAGTATTTGCCGAGAACTGGTCCATAATAATCAGCATGTATTCGTTACCATTGCTCACA
The DNA here is from genome assembly GCA_028672205.1 of Proteocephalus fallax. Classification (NCBI taxonomy): domain Eukaryota; kingdom Metazoa; phylum Platyhelminthes; class Cestoda; order Proteocephalidea; family Proteocephalidae; genus Proteocephalus; species Proteocephalus fallax. Next base: position 133,715 of record JAPUBX010000931.1, on the reverse strand, counting down.
GGACCCTGGCCATGGAGACCATTTAGAAGGCCTTGAGGGCAACTTGTGCTAGCAGCCATCACACCAGGCAGCCGTTCGCCGGGTATCGGATTCAGGTTCTGGCCATCAACATCAAATTCTTGTCAATTAATTTATTTTATCAACACCAAGATGACGGGAGTGCAGATCGTCAAGAACAGGTTTGCGCAGCACTGGTGGTACCACAATACGGTCTTGATAACATAAAAGACCTTCAAGAGTGGAACCCAAATCGTCCCTCCGAGAGTAGAAACTTGGAAACTTCTTTTTATCTGCATTATTCCAGCCCTTTCTGAGTGCCGTTCGAATTCTCTTGAATTCCAATCGTTTCTCCGAGATGAGATCATCGCGACTCACAGGCAGTGGATGTAGCAGGAGAGACGACTCTTCCGTGATCTCCTCTGTAATAGCAGTTCTAAATAAGTAATGGACATGCTGAATATGTTTGGCAGGCCGATGAACCACGTCATAATTATAGGCGCTCAAAGCGGTCAAATCGATGATGTGAGTTGATGATGAAGGAAGCCACAATAACCAGATTCTGCTGCTGTCTTCTCAAGGTTGTTCCACGGTTGTTCTTTGCCAATGAATGACTTGGATTGTAAATAAATTTCAAAGGTTCATGGTCAGACACAATCGTGAATTGTCTGCCGAATAAGTATTTATGCAACAGCATCACAGCGCAGAAAACCGACAAGGCTTCCCGATGCGTTTGGGCGTATCCACGTTCGGCTGTGGAGAAAAGCCGTGATATGCAGACAACAGGTCGGCCCTCTTGCTCCAACACGGCGGCTATGCCGGAGGACTCTCCCGCTGACTGTACCCAGACTCATGTTTTTGACCTCATTTATTGTTCTCTAAATTCACTGCTTTTTCTAAAAGGTCTATTGCTCACAAGCCAATAAGATAAACACTTATAGCCAAACTATTCTTGTTTTAATACACTGGGGAGTGTCTAGCACGCGGCAACGGAGATGCGTTTTTCCAGATGATTTTAAATCCTAGGGTCCATTTGAAAATTCCATTTAATAATTAATCATTGTAGTGGCTTTATTGAGGTCACGAGGACCAAAACTTTCAGCATAAAACAAGACAGTTAAACAGGTACCTGATATGAAAATTGTCCTTTAGTTCCTGCTTCACCTGCTCTGGTGAAACTAAAATTTGGGACATATAAGGAATGGGTAGTGTTTCTGTAGTGTCAAATGGTATTCTTGTCTCCCAGGAGGGTCTTTAACCGACCCTCTGAAGCTCAAGGCTCAGCGATGCGATCGTCTAGCTGACTTAGTGGGAACATGACATTCGCATTGGCGGTGTCCAAGGTCAACCAACCGGTGATCCGATCCGCGATCCTTTTTTTGTGACAGGACAGTTTGTCGAGTAAGCATTCAATAAATCGGAATTTCAATATTTAATGGTTTTTGGGATTTAAAAAACGGTTGAGATTCAGAATGGTGGTGGGGGGGTTGATGTTTACGACGGAGATGCACAAAACAATGGGAGACTATCTTTACGCGTGAGAATATTGTCAGCTCTGTGGTGCCCAAGTGCAATCCGTGGGCTATGGAGTACAGAATAAAATTCACCACTCAATTTTGTGAAGAAATCGTATGAGATACCTTAGTAAGTGGGAAAAGACTGCGGTAAATATGGGTGGAAATTGAATATTTATAAGACCCGCTATAGCGTTGTCAATTTCCACGAAATTATCACGTTGAATGACACCAATCAACTCGTGCTTCAAGGTAAATCGAGAAGGTTTAAACAAAAGCTTTCGCTGTATTTTCGAACAAACCGGATTCACTTTGTCTGACCTCAAAATTCTTCAGCAGATTAATTAATGACAAACCAATCTGATGCAACGAAACGTATAAGCGTATGAACAACGTGGTTATTGGTCATGGTAACTCAAAATGTCTCTTGATCTATAGGCTACGTGATTGGAGTGGGTGTCAAGTTTTAAGATACTGACTTAAGTTGTCGCGTTTAAAATGGGTCCTCTAGTACAAATTATGTTCGATGGATACTCAACACGTTCCGTATACTGGTCTATAAAGATCCATAAGTCTAGTCAAGTGGGTAGGATAAGGTTAAACGTTTAATTTAAAAATCGATGCATACAATGAAGCTGTTGGTTATAAGCATTCGTTGTATTGACGCTCGAAAAGTGGTTAGGTTCCACGGAAAGGTTGAAAGATAAACAGTGATTGAGACGATTTGAAAATCGCAGATAGATGGGAATTTTCCGGGCTATTCGTGTGAAAAAAAACCGTTTTACGACCCATTATGCTTACTGTCAATTAAAATAATAATCAAGTGGTTAAAAACCGTTAAGATTGCGCCATAAATTTTACTATATATAAATTGTCGCCGAGGTTGGAGTCTTGCATACGAATCCGGAAAGACTGACTGAATCATGATTGCCTCCGCCTTGATATGCTTCTTCGTTGTTGGGTTTGCGAACTCGCGTAAGTCACCAACTTCGTTACAATAATCACTTCACCCTCCCAGAGACTCTGGTTAAAATCACACAGCACCATCAGACGATTGAAGGTGATGATTCAACTTACAAATGGAGCTTCCCAGCTGACATAACGGTAGGGTTGATCTACCACCAGCCAATCCCTTCATTTCTTGGTATTTACTCAGAAGCAACGGTTAAAACAATTCCGTCTTTTCAGAGTACAACAATGGAACCTGGTGTATCGGGCAAATCAGAGCCCCCGTTCTATGCCAGAGATGGTAGTTTATTTCGCCGTTTATCCTCAGGGCCTCAGAGAACCAATCATCATCTGTTTTTTTCGTCTTCCTTAGACCGAGCGACGTTGCTTGAGATATTGCCATGCAAAGCACCAACAGAGCTCGTATTGACACCATACATGGGCAGTTCCGTTCATGAAACGGTTTACCCCGCTTCGAGTAAGCATTTTCTTCGCAACTCATAACCTTCTTGGAGCTAATCAATCAGGCTCTCTAGTCATTCCTCTTCCTTATTCGTAGGCTCTCCTTGTAAAAGAGGAAGAAACGTCATCTGTGAAAAGGATGGCTTGTTGGTTTCGAAAAGAATCACTCGCGACTACAAAATCAAGGTATTTGTTAAAATTAGGACGACACAGTGACTATCTGGTTTGGATTATAAAGCAACATCTTTTTCTGTGACCTAGAGTGCCGAACCATCGGAATGTGCAAAGATCATTTCAACTCGGTATGCGTATTTCCGACAATCTTGCTGTTTCATAATCTTAATCAATTTCCATAAACGGCTTCTGTTGATCCCTAGAATCGCTTTATACCGTTGCCGTTGGAGATCGTAAAATCGAACGCAGTTTCACTTTCGAGGCCGCAGAGCAACAGCCATACGTTGTGACGGTGCCAGCTGTGACTGCCGCCTAGACAAAGTCGTCGGCTGTCTGTAGCCCACAAAAGATGGGCGGCTCGTGTTATTGAGCCAATCTATTCTTCTCGAAACTTTACCTTTCCTTCTTCTTTAAATGTTTGGTTCCAAACAAACGAAATAAATAAGAACTTTAATCCAAATCATGTCTTTTCTAAGTAAGAGAACCAAGTGGGAAGTATTAGTGTATGGTTATGAGTTGCTCGGTAGAGCCTCTGTTGTTATTGTCAATCGATCGTATTGTGAGCTTCTTCCAGTGGGCGGATTCTGGCCTATGAAATGTTAGATCTAGTGGGGTTGTAGCGGTAAACACCGGACGCTGGTGCGCGTCCATGAAATCCATTACGAGAAGAAGAAGTCGACTATCCCGATCTAGTGGGGTTGTAGCGGTAAACACCGGACGCTGGTGCGCGTCCAAGAAATCCTTAACGAGAAGAAGAAGAAGATGCAATGAATTGAGGGAATATGTTTCTTGTAAGAGGCGAGGGATATATTAGGACGACTACGCTTGATTACTGTGTTTAAAAGGCTTTGGGTAAAACGTGGACGGGTCTTACTTTAAGTTGCTAGATGAAGGCAGCTGTGATCCAGTTAGAGGCAGCAAAAGATGCCTTTCGACGAAATTTTATCCAATGTATCTGAGTTCCAAATTCAACTCTTCACAATGTCAAGCATTGGCAAATAGGACTCCACCTTTTGTCACTATTTCCCTTCCACGGAATGGTCGTCTTCTATGACGGTGACGATTCTGGTTCACCTGATTCATCGAGAGGAAAGTAACTGACGGTCTCCCTCTGAACACAGGATGCCTCTCACTGGATCACACATGGCCACAGCTGCCTTCATCCACAATCGACAAGACTTTAGAAACTTACTCCCTTTTCCCAGCTCATTCAAGCGTATTTTGTCTAAACCTTCACGATTTACCTTGAAGCACGAGTTGATTGGTGTCATTCAACGTGAAAATGTCGTGTAAATTGACAACGCTATCGCGGGTCTTATAACTATTCAATTTCCACCCATATTTACCGCTGTCTTTTCCCGCTGACTAAGGTATCTCATACGATTTCTTCACAAAATTGAGTGGTGAATTTTATTCTGTACTCAAAAGCCCACGGATTGCACTTGGGCACCACAGAGCTGACAATATTCTCACACCTAAAGGTAGTCTCCCATTGTTTTGTGCATCTCCGTCGTCAACCTAACCCTCCTCTACACTTTTCTCTAATCCCACCCGTTTTTTAAATCACAAAAACCAATAAATATTGAAATTCCGATGTATTGAATGCCCACTCAGCAAACTGTCTTGTCACTAAAAGAGGATCGCATGCGATCACCAGTCGTTTGACCTTGGACACCGCCAATGAGAATGTCATGTTCCCACTAAGTCGACTTGACGATCCCATCGCTGAAGCCAGTTTGCGCCCCATGAACCCACCCGTTGAACCACCTTGAGAAGGCAGCAGCAGAATCCGGCCATTGTGACTTCCTTCTTCATCAACTCTCATCATCGATTTGACAAAAACATTCGTGCACGCTAGCGTTCTTTAGAATTCATAACTCAATAAATATTCGTTTAAATAAATTGGATTATTTTTAATTTGACGCCCTTCGTATGCTGTTCCCGTGGTTTCAAATGACCTCCAATGTTCTGAGTTTGTAACCCTCAGTAGGCCCATTAAAATAATATCGATTACTACTGATTTAATTATGCTCTGCACACAAGAGATCATAAATAAGAGCAAATTAAATAGCCCTTCTCTTCAAGCTGATTGTCTATGAGGTAACCACTCGCTTAGCTTATATTCAAACCGACTGGAAGTAAATCGACTGATTCGACCAATGCGAATAAGTTCTTCCACAGAAAAAAACCTAATCCTCGTCTACATCTTATGCCCAATGCATTGATTGGTATAATAGCCAACGAAAGAACTGTCTTCCTCATGGTCGAATTGAACAGTTGGCGTAAAGATGGCTACTTACAATTTACAATTTATTTATAAATTGCGGAATCACTGCGAAGTTTGCCATCTCGCCTAAGCGATTGTGGCCACCAATTAGTAATACCGATAGGGGTCACTAATTGGATAGAAGTTTGACCTCAGACTGGAAATGATTATTAAGCTATCGGCGAACTGGTACCACAAAGACTTTTGACAACATGTCAACAGGGTAGAGACGCAGACGAAAGCGTTCCTTCTCGTGCGTCAGTGGCCTTGAGCTTCAGAGGGTCGGTTAAAGACACTCCTGGGAGACGAGAAGACCTTTAGACACCGCGGCATATCGCATTCCATATTTGTCCCGAATTTTAGTTTCACCAGAGCAGGTGAAGCAGGAACTAAAAGACAATTTTTACATCTAATACTTGTCATATTGCCTATTTTTACTGCTGAACGTTTTGGTCCTCGTGACCTCAATAAAGCCACTACAATGATAAATTATTAAATGGCATTTTTAAATCGACCTTAGGATGTAAAATCATCTGGAAAACCGTATCTCCGTAACCGCGAGCTAGACTTTCCCCAGTGTATTAGAACAAGAATAGTTTTGCTATAGGTGTTTATCTAATTCGCATGGGAGGAATCGACTTTTAAGAAGAAAGTAGTGAATTTAGAGAACAATAAATGAGGTCGAAAACACGAGTCTTGGTACAGCCAGCCGTTGTTTCACGATCCCCAACGTGAACGGTAATCACCAATTCTAAGGATCAAGTGGAGCCGGTTATAGATATGAGTAAACTCACCGACGGATTGTCGAAAATGCGTCTATCGGTGAAAATTTACCGACATCTTCAAAGACGGCCTCTGGGTGTGTTCGGCAGGTTTGTGGGAAAAGGAAGCTTTGCTAGAAGCATGGGTGGATTTCGTTTTGAACTGGACTGCCTGTAAATGGAGTTCTTCAGGTGTTGGACCTGGCAATTTCTCAAAGGAGGTCGCTTGCTCCAAGGGAATAAAAATGATGCTGATTTGTTCTCTGATGCGAAAGACAAAATATTGCTGAACAATACCGTCATTGAAAAAGTACGGTGGCTCAGAATCGCGCTATATCACCGTGAGCATCGTTGCATCTGAGAAAGGGCTGTTTTAACTCATTAGTCGTGATTAAATGTCATGAAGAGAAAGCGATTGGTGGGTGGTGTGGTCGAAGAGATTCAGTTATGGCTCCTCTAGAAATCGCAAAGGGCCACTTGAAAGTAAACCTTCCACATCAAATCGTCTGGTTCTGTTTTGTGATGTTGAAACACGCTCTTGGAGAGACGACGTGATTAGTTTTGCGAAGTGAGTGACTTACGCGAGTGCGCAACTCCAACAACGAAGAATAAAATCAAGGCGTGGACGAACACGGTCTAGACAGTCTTTGTTGTTTGAAGTTCACCGCCACGACAGTCCAGTCGATGGCGCAATTCTAATTTGTTCTAAAACAGTATCCCATTAACTCGCAACTTAAAAGCCGCCATTTAATCGCCAGGAAACATTCAATTGTGCAAATAACATGGGAATTCCACAAAGCGGCGATTTGTTGAAGACCCCCTATTCGATTGAAGCAGCATTTTGTTTGCCAAATAATCTTCCGTCTACCTGTTGAAGTATCGAACCAAAATGTGTGTCTGTGTTCAGGGAACTCTGGGGTCGGCAAGAATAAATGTGCTGGCAGAAGCGGTATCAGTAAATCAAACCTCTTTGGCAGATGACAACAACTAGTTTATAGCACCCTTATCCGGTTTTTTCCTGATGATCGTTTCCTATCTGCTAATTGCATTGGTACATCTTTGGTGTGAGCACGTCGTAAGCCTGCTATTTCTACGCCTTGGTCGACTCTGTCCAAATCACTTATAAACGTCCTAATCGTTAAAAAAAGGTTCGAAGGGAGTATGGTTGTGCCTCTGTTTATCAGACTAGATTTAAAAAAAGGGCAGAATACAAGAGCAGATTCACAGCAAAATTATGAGGGGGTTGTTTAATTGACGGGGTTAATGGGACTGATTGCAGATCCTCGACTGCGTCTAAGTGGCGATGCCTCCATTGTCTGCCAATTTATTTGCACGCCCGCGACTCAAACGCAGTGCCTGGACATTCGCCTGGTTTGCGCTCAACAGCCGTTGGATGCCCTTTTTCACAATCTGGTAGTTGAATTCGATTATACCTGCAGGGGAATGGAGACCAAAGGTAATTCATACTTCCCAGATCCGCGAACACTTCACATGAAACTAATTAAACAAGATTAGACGAATGGCTCATAAGGAAATTTAACCAACCCGTTTTATCTAGAGATTCCTTCCTCAGGAGACAAACTAGGGCCATGTATCGATTTATTCCCCTCAGGTAAAGGACAGTGTCGTTGTTTAGCACAATTGTCGCCGACGTGTGTTCAGAGAAGGGGGGATCAGTGAGTTCCGCAGGTGGTCTAAAACAGTAGGATGTTATATAATTTCTACTTATGTAATATGAGTAGAAAGGGATATTCGCGCACGTGTACAACGAGGAGACGTTGGCAACTACGTCAATCATATTGCAACATTGCTCGTATATCTGCATGTCGACGACAGTTGAGTCTGTGGCAAGATAGATTTTGCTCGCCACGTCGATAAGAAACGCCTTGTCCAGGTTAGAGCTCTGTGTAATAGTGACGGAATTAACGGGAAAAGGTTGCATGATAAGATGACGACAAAGATGTTTTACCGAAAGAAAAATGCTCAGCAAGTCCTCGTAGGCATCGAGGTAGGGGATGAGTTTTTGCACCACTTTGCTGAAGGCCTCGAAGATTGAATGGTCGTAGATGGTGGTCAAGTGGAATCTGAAGGAGTCGGGGTTGTTATTTTTGTTTGATCCGCGACGTTAATGACGCATTTGAATTGTTTGGCGCAGATGCGCTAACCACCCATGCGAGGCGATCAGTGGTTCAGTTCTGGCTCCCACTGTGCACATAATTCGTGTATTATTTAAACTCAGCTGGTATAGTGGTTAACATCTACGCTCTGTTAGCGAGGAACATATTCCCGAGACAATTTATGGCCAACCCCCATGAAGCCGGTTTATCCTCAGCAGGAGATAGTCGCCAAATTTTAATTTTCGCTATGCTGTTCGTTTCATCGACATATTAGAGCAACAACACGATATGCCCATCGAATCGTCTGCATGATTGATGCAACACGACTCAACGATTCCGAATCAATTACAGCATTGCCATTATATAAACGAACCCAATGCTGATTCCAGGAGCCGTGGAATCATCAGCAGATGGTTCGCCTCCGCCATGCGTGAAGAGGAAGTCGTCGATGATGTTGGTTACGCGTTGTGTGATATCTCTCTGGATCTCGACCATCTGATCGTCAATCAAACCATCGACTTTGTGGATAAATACCTCGTATTTAATGTCGGGGTTCTTTTTGTAGGCGTTCTCCAATGTTAGATTCAGTTTCTGCAGGGCCGGGAGGTAGTCGTCCTGTTTGGAAAAAAATGTAGAGTTGGTCACGTGTAAACTGGGATCGGATTTGTAACGCACCTGCGCATCAATTACGAAAATTATGGCACAGGATCCGGTGAAAATCTCATCCGATTGAAAGATGGGATCACAGAAATCGATGTGTCCGGGGAAATCCCAAACTTGAAACTTGATGAAAGAGCAATCGGAGACATCTGGGTGAAACAAAATGAACCAATAAAAAAACTCACCACTTCTCTCAATCTTGTTGGTTATTTCGAGGAACAACGTTTCTGCGGGCACCATTTTGTGCAATACAACCTTTTGTATAGATGACTTGCCGCTGCTAAGAGTGGGTTTGATGAGAATAACCAAAACTATGAACAAATCAAACCCTTTAAGTCCCATTAAGAATATTTTCGGCTTCTCTTCCAAAATGTCAGTTGAATCGATATCTTGAGCCATTGCTTCTACAAATTACACGGGAATATAAACAAGTAACCAGAATATAAAAAAATATACATAGACGAATTTAGGAAGTTCTAAAAAAACTAATCTGACATTAAACCGCAACGTCTACAGCGAAATACGTGAATTTCGATTCAACACATGAAACTAGCAATGTATAAAACTTGTTAGTGTCAAAAGCATGCGTCAACCGAGTCCGTTAACGCAATTAATACTTGATTTATTGGTAGTATGTGTCTTTTGTTATCCGTTGCAAACCAATGATAAACAAAATCACTAAGAATTTCTGCTGTCAACTTAAATAAACGGTATATCTACAAGATATACTGAGATAACCGTTAAAATATATAAATATGACCCACATTATTAAATAAATTTTAATTGGCTAATAGAAGTAATGCAAATTTGTTTCTTTTTTTAAATTAGCTAAAACAAAACTTTGGGTAATTTCGTAACTTTGATACTCTGCAGCTCTGTTAAAATGATAAGATCTTTTATGAAACTGATCGCGTATGGAATTGCATTGGGTCTGTCCTATAACTGTGGTTGTCGGGTTGTGATCTAAGAAGGGATAGTGAAGAATTTACCAAATATTGATTCCGTTGACACACCGTCGATTCAGAAGCTCTATAATTCCGCATCTAGGTAGGCAAGACATTTCCTAAGGCAAAATTCAAAAAATTGATGAAATTAAAGTGCTCGTGTCGTTATTTTCCATTTTTAGAGGATTAACCTTGTACATATTAAAGACATCATAGACAATAGCTATGTTACTATTTGTTTCCTTCTCGAATCTTGCATATTATGTAACTCTTACCATTATCCGTATCCTTGTCTGTCTTAACAAAAATGTTTCTAACCAATCCGAAAGGGTATGCCGTTTTATTAAATCAAGAATGTCTGATTATCGTAATATAGCCACAGTCTATTTTTCCTGACTTATAATAGTGTCGGAAGAGATTAAAAATGACATTACTGATTGCCTGGGGCTTATATAAATAATATTCAAATTATCGGAAGTTAAATCACTTTGAGCGGATCCTCAACACTGTCGCCATTAAAGAATATTTAAAAAAACCAAGATCGTCTTCTTTTATACACATCCAGTTTGCCTATCCGCACGAAAAATGGCACAAGTGAGTTGATGCACAGGAAACTTTGAACGTTAGTACCTGGCGATTACAATGCGCGTGGCCCATTTTCGTCTTCACATTTTTTCGGAAGCAGGAGTGCCTCAAGTTGCCTTGTTATTCAGTCAACATGAAGTTAATGTCGATAGTTAAATGGTTGTTTCCTATGATAAATAATCTTTATAAGCTCTTGCGTTTCCAATTCCGACGTAGGACTAAGAAATTAGCACGTAACATCAAGAAGAGGTAAGAAGCACGCATGAGATAGGAGGTTTTTAAGAGATGTAGCAAAGTCATCATTGAAATTATTTAATTGTGTCCAAAAATTCGTTGGATCACCCGCAAAAGCTTGAATTGATCTCGAGTTTCAGTATTCCTATTGATATTGTCTAGAAAATTTATGGGTCTGGAATTCTTCAAACGATGCAGTTAAATTAGCAGGGTGTTAAAGTGACAAGTGCCCCGTTACCCGATCGACGCCACGATTTCGTAAAAACTAGTCATCTACAAAATACATGTACGAATAGAAGCTCCTCGTCATTTAAATTTACGACAAAATGCTTTTAATGGGATAATGCCATGTCGTGTCTACATTGGTACCTCGGTCATCGACACAAGCTCCTTATTTATGTTATCGATTTGAATATTGCTTTTTTATTGTCAAATTAAATTTTAATCAAATTTTCAAATTGAAAAAAATAGGGACATTTCCATTGTTTTAACGATTCAATGGCATGGCGAGGTCTTATTAACAAGGTTATTAGAAGGTCGATTAGGTTAATCTACGTGTACCCTTGTGTTTAGTCGCCGACTAATTTTCCAACATGTGCGGTATGTCCTCCTATAATTTTAAGTTAGAATGTGAAACAAAGGGTTGTAGTTATGATATCGTAAATTCGTAAGAAAATAACAATTGCTTATTTTATTTAATGAATTAATACATTATTTATTTTACTCCCTATGGACACATTGACTTGTTCACACAAATTTACCCACCATTTCTCGTTTTCGCTATAATTTTTATTTCCACCATGGATAGGGCCGGTAAATGAATGAACCACCATCCATTTTTATCTGCACGGTCGAATAAGCACCAGCTATTCAGAAACGTTCAGAATTTTATGCAACCGTTTTATTTTGTTACTTACACATTACCCAGTCGTCAATGTTAGCCTTGCCAACGTGATTCCGACATTTCAGTCACTTATGGGGTTAATTAGGCTGAAATGATGCCTTAAACACCTTTCACTTTAAACCCAGACCCATTTGAACACTTAGTGCACATCCTTGTCTGCTCATACGGAATGCGTTAGGACAGACCTATTGCGTGTTCTTTTGTACTCTCATCGGCGTGACACTTCAGTCATTCTTTTCAACAGGAATCTTTGCGTACTTAAATTACCAAACGCCCACGTCGCGGAACCAGATTGTAGAGATTCTACTGAATGGTCTTCGGCGTCTGGAGTATCGCGGTTATGATTCTGCTGGCATTGCTATTGACGAAAACTGCCCCGACTGCACGAATGGGGATGCCGACAGTCTTGACGGCACCGCCAAGACGCTCGTAATACGCCAGCCCGGGAAGGTCATCGAACTCAGCAAAGTCGTAACCTGTAAGCAACCACCCTGCCACACAATCTCTCTGTCTCTTGTTCCTTTTTTCAATGCCTACTCATTAACACGTATTCTCCGCATCAAATAGCTGTCCTTGCTGAGAAACACGACAATCCTATGTATGAAACCCACATTGGGATTGCCCATACCCGCTGGGCGACTCACGGCAAACCCAACGTCTGCAACGCCCATCCGCAGTCCTCGGACAAGTCGAACGCCTTCACCGTCGTCCACAATGGCATCATCACCAACTTCAAGGATATCCGGGCCCTCCTGGTACGTTCAAAATTTAAAAAAATGTAGCTGTGGTACACATAAAAAGCGTCCGATTTGCGATATTCGCTTTGGGCGAAGAGATTTTGCATCGACACAGACTAGACTAGATGTGGCGGTTGCTACGTTTGTAAAAAATAAAATCATTAATCCCAGCGCCCCAGTCTCCTGCTTCTCCTCCAATGTTTTTTTGGTATCTTTTTCCAATCAGCATCATCTACGGCTGTGTTTTTGATGTTTTAGGAACGCAAGGGTGCCGTTTTCGATTCCGAAACGGACACAGAGGTTATACCAAAGCTCATGTTGCACATCTATCAACAGCGGAACAGCGAGAGCAAAATGTCCTTCAAGCAAGTTGTCGAGTTGGCTGTTCAAGAGCTGGTGAGTTTTCGTCTTTGCTGCATCATCACATTCATTAATTTCTTCGCTGATTTCTTCGCCAATATCAGCTGTCATCGAAGACGCGCTCAAAGGCAGTGATTGGCTACCGGCCAATCGTTTAGCTGACTTGGCATTTGTTTTTGGGGCTGAGATAGGAACACCGATCCCTGGTTTTCTTTAATTTTGGCTCCAGTATAACCACCAAAAATCCTACTCCTCCATCTCTACCTTCTCGCACACACACCCTCCTCCCCCTCATTCTGCTCTGAAAGATGTGGCGATTACGATCACATCGCGCGCTCCCACAATGTACTTAAATTGTATGGTATACGTTATATGTAGCTACGTTTACGCCTCCCTAGTTAACCCTACGCCCACTCAGTCTTGCGACAAACCATCCTATCGCTTTATATTATCGGTGAAGTGAAGTGAAGTGACCCCATCTGCTCGATTTTGACTAACCAGAGGGTTCAGCTGTCTTCATTGTTCTCTTCCAGGACGGTTCGTTCGCATTGGCGTGCAAAAGTCGCTACTTCCCGGGTGAAATCGTCGCAACTCGGTACGTTCGTTACTCTTTGTTAGTTAACCAACTATGAATAACGCCCCATCGTGTTTTATCCTCTTGTCTGACGCTGCTGTTAGCCATTTTCTAACGTTAGGATGGCCATTAGTTCGTTTTAAAATTCAAAAAAGACGGCAACCGTCATCTGATAAAAAACACCGCATATGTTTTAGGGGATTCGGTTCACTTTCTCGAATTATTTGTGCTCTCGGTTTCTGCTCAACTTGTCTGGTTGCACACAGACTCCTTCCAGAACAATTCGTTTGACAGAAAAGTTAATTTCGGGATTCACAGTTCCTGGAAGTTATCGGTGCCGAATTTGGGCAAACGGTATGCAGTCCGCGATCAAAAGTAATATTTCTGCCTCTTACAAAATAAGTGAGGTCCGGAATTTGTAAAATGAGTACACTTCAACTATGAGAGACAAACTCCAGAAAATCACACTCTAGGATCGTGTATTTCATGCATTTCCCTATGAAACATTCGCCCGGGAAAAGTGCAGATCCCTGAATGCTGCCAAATCCAATGTTATTCACGTCATTTAATTCCGAATAAAATTGCACAACGTTCAAATGATTGATTCGCTTAAATGCCACGCCCATGTTCGGAATGACACAATTACATTTGCGTGATTCCGACAGATAAAAAGAAACGTAGTTTAGAATTAGGTAGCTGTAGCAATGGAGATATCAATTGTCTATTAAACATGAAATGGGATTGTTGTGTGACCGTAGTCTCTTGGAAACCGACGTTGTAGCTTATATTCCTATGAGTAGACTTCGTGGTTAAGTAAACTGTACACTACTACTAATACTCCTTATATTCCCATGAGTAGTCTTCGTGGAAATGGCAACACCTGAGGAACAGAAGTCGGCGTTGGTTGGCTGATGGATGATGCAGCAGCGACGGCCACTTCCACCTGTACACTACTACTACTACTTATATTCCCCTGAGTAGTCTTCGTGGAAATGCAAACACGCGCGAAACAGCGGTCGGCGTTGATTGACTGTTGCATGATGCAGTGGAATGGAAACATAAAAGTGATCGTGTTTTTTTTGTGTTTCAGGCGCGGGGGTCCTCTCATTATTGGAATAAAGAGTCGGCACAAATTGACAATGGACCAAATACCCATCTGCTACCCACAAAAAGGTGACTCATCTCTCGAAGCCAAACAACAACAACAAGCTCTATGCCTTCGTAAAACCGTTTATAATTGCTTTACACGCTAGAACGCTGGGGATCACGCTACTTCTCGCCTACTGGAGACGCTGACGAGGACGAGGACTCGATGACCTCACCTTCTTCCACTTCTATGCACGCCTATAACTTGTCCGCGCAGTCGGAGAAGCGGGATATTGAATTCTTCCTCTCCAGTGATGCGAGGTTGGTCAGCGTCTGTCGTCGTGTCTTCACCCCCTCCCCTATTCTCTACAGAAATAACTTCTTATTGTCATGCCTCAGAAGAATTCCTCTTTACCGTTGGTTCCACGTGGGGCCTTCGGGCTTGGTTTGGCGTCTATCGCGCCGCGCTGTCTTTTTGCTCCGAAGGTCATTAACCTCCCCGTCAACTTCCGTCAACCCTTGGTGCTCCCAGGCTGGTGGACAACTAAAAACGTTGATCAACACCGTCAAAGCGGTCATACCGCGCTTATAGCTACAGAAGGTCTTTGACGATGTCATTATCGCGGAAGAAGACTCCCAGAATCGTCCTGGAAACCCCGTTGAAGCAGCCTTCGCATTATTTTACGGCATGAATGGCAAACCTCTCCCTCTTTCTACCTTCAATCCGCCCCAGATAAGCGGGTGTCACATTGTTACACCTTTTAGTGCCCTGATCGAGCACACCGATCGCGTCATCTACATGGAGGACAACGACATCGCGGCTGTCACCGATGGGACGCTTTCGATTCACCGGATGACCAAACAGGACAACGAGTCCTCTGTCCGGGACATTGTGACGTTGCGCATGGAGATGAAGGAGATTATGAAGGGTAAGAAGTCCCCACCACCCCACTCCCACACACCCATTTTTCCATTTTTGACCATGTTCTTCTCCCTTCTTCAGGCAAATACGAATACTTCATGCAGAAGGAGATTTTCGAGCAACCGGAGAGCATCCTCAACACGATGCGCGGCCGCGTCAACTTCAACGACTTCACCGTCAATCTGGGCGGCATTCAAAGCAACCTAGTGGACATCAAACGGGGCCGGCGTCTCATGTTCATTGGCTGTGGAACCAGCTTCAATTCGGCAATAGCTGTAAGAGCTGCTGACTTAACCCCCCCCACCACCTCCAATCATCACCCCGAAATATATCTCATCCCACTTAACACCTCGCCTAATTCACTACTAATCGCAATATCCAGGCGCACTGCCGTTCGTGGTGCTGATTGGTCATGTAAGGCCACCCCCTCCAGCTGAGATCGAAGAGGTGGTGGTGGTGATGGTTGCCGTTGGCTACCGTCTGTCGAAGTGAAAATAAATCGTTTGGTTGTCTCGTGCCTTCATCTAATGGCGACTGGAATGCCCAATCGACTGGAGCATCCACAGACAGCTTCCGATAAAACCAACTGCATGTTTCTTCTGGGAAGAGTTTCTGCCCAACAAACCTTTGAGTCTCTCCGCATCATTTAGGTATCCTGTACCAACCCTCCACCCCTTACACCGTTCTCCCATGGCTAGGTTCGTGAACTGCTCGAGGAGCTAACGGAACTGCCGGTGATGGTGGAGCTGGCGAGCGATTTCCTCGACCGACGCACGCCAGTGTTCCGCGACGACGTCTGCATCTTCATCAGTCAGTCGGGCGAGACTGCAGACACCCTATTGGCTCTCCGCTACTGCCTGAAGCGCGGTGTCATGGCAATGGGCATCACCAACACCGCAGGCTCCACGCTGTCCCGCGAGACACACTGCGGCATCCACATGAACGCCGGACCCGAGATCGGTGTCGCTAGCACCAAGGTAGTGTCGTCTGCTGTCTTTTCTTCAATTGGAGGGAGGCTCCTTCTGACCCGTCTTTTCTAGGCCTACACTAGTCAGATTCTGGCCATGGTGATGTTCGCTCTTGTGTTGTCCACAGACCGCATCTCCTTCCAAGCACGGCGTCAGGAGATCATCGAGGGGCTCTCCCACCTGCCAGGTAGACTGTCGTCAGCCGATTAGGCCACCAGTGGACCAGCTCACGTGCCGCATATTTCCTGTTTCAGCCCAAGTGGACAGTATTCTCAAGAAAGAGGCAGAGCTCATTAAATTGGCCGAGGATATGATCGAGGCTCGGAGTATTCTCGTTCTGGGTCGCGGCTACCATCATGCCACCTGTCTGGAGGGAGCTCTGGTTAGTGTACCCGTAAAATATCGGTCATTGGTTTTATACCTCACTACTGACGTATTTAAAGTAGAAATGATTTAACGACGATTTTCTCGCCTCCAGAAACTGAAAGAGTTGACATACATCCACGCAGAGGGTATTGTCTGCGGGGAGCTCAAACACGGCCCCCTGGCAATGGTCGACGAAAACAAACGCGTCATCATGATCATCACAAAGGATCGCCTCTTTGATGTACGTTGAGTGAGGCAGTCCTTGACTCACCTTGAATTAAAATTACATTAATTGCATTAGGATGATTGCGCCGCCAAGGTCACAGCTCTTAGTACGCAAAGTAGAAACGTTGCGTTTTGTTTGTCTCCCCAGAAAACCCTCAATGCCCTCCACGAGGTGCACGCACGCCAAGGCAGACCAATCATCATCTGCAACGAGAAGACGGACCCCGTGTTCGCTGAACTCGGCAAGGCCACGTTTGAAGTGCCGCAGACGGTGGACTGTCTGCAGAGCATCCTCGCCGTGGTTCCCCTCCAGCTGCTTTCCTACCACATCGCGCGCCTTAAGGGTCTCGATGTAGGTCGGCCTCTCGTCAGCCAATCACATGTTGTAACAAGGTTCTCTTGGGACCATTAACGCCCAGAGTCCGTGAACATCCTTTCGGTTTGAATTCTGGCAGCAGATTTTAAGGGACCTCGTTAAATTGTCAAAATGGCCGCTGCGAACTAATTCCCGCCTTTTTATTCCTGTTCAGGTCGACTGTCCACGTAATCTGGCTAAATCCGTGACGGTGGAGTGAATTTGCACCTGCATCGCCTCAATTTGATTGGTGACGCACCCCACCCTTCTCGTTGTTTGCATTCCACGATGCCAAATCGTCGAATCGGGCTCCAACATTTCTACGATTGAGCGACTCTTTTGTCAATTAACGTTTCGCCCTCTTATTCAATTGCATTCCACCACAAATTCAGTACAAATTGATTCCTGTTTGATGGGGTCTTTTTGGAGAACCGACTGACTGCATGACTGAATTTGTCTACTCAATACCTAAGAGTAGATAGTGCTACTGCGCTTCAAAATAAAAATCTGCTCGTTTGTCTCAAATGGAGCACAAAACGATGCAATGATAAACTGGTAATTTGGAACAAATCTTGCTCCAACAACGTCATACAAATGCAAGCAAGATGATAAGAATACAATGAGAAGTAAGGAACCATTGTTTTGGTCTTATTTCCGGAGGCGTGGATATCTTTGTTCTTGCTCGGAAAGGGTTGTTTTCGTGTTTACTATAGAATGATTAGTTTGTTTAAAAGAGGCTTAGGTGGAGCAGACGTAAGGGACGCCACGTCTTGAGCGCGCACCCGTCACACAGCGTCTTGGAGGCGAAGACAGCCAGGATATTCCAGGAAACGCCGTTTTAGCAGCAAAGAGCCAAGTTAACGACACCTCGTTTTTTATCGCGTAGTTAGCCGAACCAAAGCGCATTGGTGAGTCGCGGTTGAGATTGGTGGCATTCATCTGGTAGATATCGATCCATACCGTAGACCGATAAACTGCAAGGTCACCGAGCGATAGGGGAAATGGCTGCAGGTGAGTCATAACAGCTGCTCACGCCACACAGAATAGCGGCGGCGTTAATATCGAGAATGTGCAGTAGCAAACGAAGAAGGACGAGGTCTTAACGAAGTTAGAGACAAATAAGTTATGAAAAGGAAATTACCAGCTCCGTAGTATAAAATGCCTGCCTGTTTCACCAAAC
This sequence comes from Proteocephalus fallax, assembly GCA_028672205.1. Lineage (NCBI taxonomy): Eukaryota > Metazoa > Platyhelminthes > Cestoda > Proteocephalidea > Proteocephalidae > Proteocephalus > Proteocephalus fallax. The sequence continues at coordinate 115,376 of JAPUBX010000931.1, read as the reverse complement.
TAGAGCATTGTAATGCTCTTGTTAGAACAGCGAAGGTATTAGTTTAAACCGAGTACTTGTCAATGGCAACGCACCACCGGCTTTAAACCGGAATGGCAGTTTGCAGTCAACAGTCTCTTCGTGTTTAGTTATCCTTGAAAATATAAAGCATCTTTTGTGGGACCCAGTGACTTACGCGATGTCGCAAACCCGACGAGAAGCGATACCAAGACACAGATGTAGCAGAAGATTTACCGATACTCTTGAGGTCATAAACCTACACGAAAATTTACTTGCTAATACAGTTAGGGGTGGGTGGCAGGGATTTCCGATGACCAGAGTTCTTCGATTTGGGTTTAAAAAAACAAAACACGCCCTTAATTTCTGCAAATCGATAGATGTGGGTAACTGCAATGGATATGGAGTCCAGAATACTTATTATAAGGATCACAGGGTAAAGAATAAGAAATTACAGAACTGTGATTTGTGGGAATACAAAGACCAGCTTATTAACCGGGTAAAAACATTACCGGCCCTCTATTTGCAGTCCGAGAACACGCCCTTCGAGGGGTGCTTTCATATGTTTTAGAAGCATACTGGAACGGTTCATTGTGGAGCAATTTTATCCTGTTTGTTCATGTTACTGTTTGATTGTTGAATCACGAAATAAAAATGTTTATCTTATACAACCGGCTTTAAACACTATTTCACGCTTCCGCAATACCGTTCAATACCCACAAGAACGGCGGCATATCGCAATTCGGTCATTCCTTATTTGTCCCGTGTTTTGATTAAACCAGAGCAGGTGAAGCAGGAACTAAGAGACAATGTTAATATCTAGAACTTGGTTTACTGTATTGTTTTATGCTGAGAGTTTTCGTCCTCGTAATTTCAATAAAGCGTCTACACTTATTTTAATTATTATCGACCCGACCGCCCCTATCGACAAATCCAAGACGCCCGGAGTCGATTCTTATGCAGTATCTCTTAACGTCTCTCATGATAAGCCTCGTAACTTTAACAGTCATTCGCAATATTCAGCGTGTCCTCCAATTTATAGAAAAAGTGTTTCTGTACGATTATGAAACATTCAGAGAAATTTTCCATAAAAGGCGTTCGGCAACTAAAATGAAGTATGTCGCAATCCTTCTTCTGATTAAAAAGTCTTGGCGGCGATAGGCTCTCATAATTCGGTTTAACATTAGTTAAACAAAACTGCATGTCAAATTATCAGATCGGCACTAATTTTACGTTGGGCAGAGGTCGATTTTCGCATCAAATAAAATTTCAGAGATGCTCGTCAATTTAAACAAAAAAAACGATTTGTGAGTGTTAATAATTTGATTTAATTAATAAAGCGGGAGTAGATAATATTTTTATTGATGAAAGCAATCGTTGTTGTGCTTATTTGGGGCGCTTCAAAAACGTCATATTTACCCCCTGGCCTGCATAGGACTGAAATTCGAATTGGTTTCCAGAGCCGCCGTAGTCCAGATCAACGGGATGAAGCGATTCTGAAGGCAGACAAAAAAACACATAATTATCAACAGATTGGACAAAAAATTACCGCGCGAAATTTATGTGCCTTTTTCTTTAACCATCCCACAGTCCGGTTCCACTAGGCTCTAAACCAAGGTAAATTAACCAACATTACTGTTTTACGAAAATAAAATAGATGACCTTTATTAGGTTTATACGAACCAATTCAGGAATCAAGAGACCGCTGTTTTCGCAAAAAAAGAAACATTTATGGGTACTCGCTGCGTAAAAAAAGCTTAAAACCAGAAGTGGTATTTGATTAAGTGCAATTCGCTGCGCCTAAAAGGGGTGAACCAATATTCACCTGGATCAATTTCTTCTTCGACAACGAAGCCGTCGAAATGCGTCATTCTGATGACATTTCCCGTGGAGGTGGGACAGTTCTTGATTTAAATGGTCGACCAATGCTCTAAAGGAAGTAAGAGGACAATGAGCCAATCACAAAGCACTAATGGACGTTACCGTCTCCGTAGAAGAAAATGCCCGGTGGATCCCATTTATTGTGCCAGTCCGAAATCGTTGTGTTCTTAAACGAACATCAATTGATTGCGGAATGGAAACTTTACCTTTATAGCGACTCGGAATCGTAGTGTCACACAATCACAATCGCAATAACTAGAATTTTCGTGTTTTGTAACCTCAAACACAAATCCATCTTAAATGAAAACCATGATTCGTCTGATAAGATACTCTTGCATGATGATAATGACAGCGATGTGTAAGAACATTATTGAATCCTCAGGCAATAATGCGCCTTCTCGGAATAGTGAACATTACATAGGCGCAGGTGGGTAGCAGAAATTGTCCATAACGATGAAATTTGAATCGTGTGGAGTTTCCAGGAACGACGCAATAAGGTCTTATTAAGTTGCACCACACTGTTTTGAAGGTCGTTATAGTCCGTTGTCCATGACAAACCCGTTTCTCGAATCATCAAAGGGGTTCGCCACTGTCCTCTGCTATTTGAGGCATCATTTCCGGTCTGGTTTTTTGATCTCTCTCTCTCCAACGGCTTCCGAAAGAGATCATCGAAAAGCTATCAAAACCATCAGGTAGATGATAGTCCGCAGATAGAGCAACTTATCGGCTGTTTGTGACTGTTAATTTGTCACAAAAGCAGTGCGTTCAGCAAGCGCTATCGCCACTAAAACACGCGACTTGATTGCTTTTTAATAAGTCAGGTTATTCACATCTGTACATATTTAAAGCCCTATGTTTCGGCTGCGTTAGCCAAAATGAACAAACCAGATTATATCGTTTCTTTATTGCAAACCGGGCGCGTAATCCGTTATCTATTTGAATTCCAAGTTTAAAATAGTCTGTTACAATTATGAAGCTTTTAAATTTCAAAATGTTGGTTTCATAGCAACATGTTCTACTTATAAGATTAAAGTTACAATACTATCTGGTCATGCCAATTTGAATTTTCAATAAAAATTGAAATGAACCCAGGATTTTGGAAATTGATTCTAAGTGCATATACAACGTGACTCCAAAAGACAGCGTTTCGAATACCTAGTCAACATGCCAAAATCGCTTCTACTACTGCTATGTACTGAGAAGTACCACGGCTAAACCTTCGCGTTGTAATTACCATGATTCCTTTTTTCATAAACATCACACATGCTACGTTTGTGGACGCGGGGCTGTCTGTCGACAATTCACGTGTTTGACTTACCACGAATTCAATTTCTATCAAAGGTTATTATGACCTTTCCTCCTTCTCTGTTAAATATCTAAGGAGATAGCAAGGGATATCAGTGGATGGCACAGAAAGCCTTATTACATAAATGCTTTATTGGCGAGAAAATCTTCTGATCTTGAAGGAGCGACGTATATTTTAAACCAATACTACTCTTTTTACCATTTGGACACGTTCTGCCTATCCGTGTTTGGAAAATAACAGATTACGTTTTCACTAATATCTGAGGTTGCTTCGTGCGAATCCGACTTCCAGTCATGCTATGACACATACTACTCGCATTTGTAGACACGAAACGCCAGTTTACATGACATTTAATCTTCCGTGAGGAATCTTTTAGCGTAAATCGCCCTACGACCACATCGATAGTAACCTTTTTCTCACAATCCGTGCTATTGACGACCGATTTTTGTCAATCCGAAAGCGAAACATACAACAATGCCCATGACTAACATCGATTGACATGAAACCCAGGTGAAATGGCTAGCTCTATCCTAATATCCAGTGTACGCCATATTTAAAGCGTCGGGATCGTCGTCCGTAACAGCCCTACGTGTGGCGGTATGTAGTTAAACAGACGTCAGTGTCTTAAACGCGAATAATTGACATTTTGTGTCAATGAAATCACTTGCGATGTGCTGGTAAGACACCGGGCGTTACAATAAAAACCCATCCAATTTTTACTCAAAGCCTCATTATCATCATGGTTCAAGCATATTTTTATCAGTAATATTTATTTATTTATTAACATATGGTCTCCATTCAATGCTCTCTTTTATATTATGGCTTTTGGGGACGTGCTTTATGTTCTACGTTTACCCTTGCAAAACCCCCTATCAAAGGTCTAGCATTTCGTAGATCACAATCACCCCCATAGAAAAGCGTCACTATGGTACAAGCAATAATAAAAATTGATCGAAATTTAAATTTGTATGCAGATAATTCGCAAGCCTTTTTTTATAATTAAATAACAATAGCGCGATTCGAATAACGAATCGTTTTGCTGGTAACGGTATGTGCTTCGGTCATTGGTTAGCCCACGCATTCTTTGTAAGCGTGTTTAGTTTGTGATTAAGCTGGTAAGTTTTACGAATCCCAAAATTTTTAATTTTCCTGTTTCTGTACAATCTTTTTTCTTACAACGAAAATTTACATCCTGTTCTTACTAGACAAACTCTCGTCTTTCTTGTTTCATTGTTATGTAGTTCGTATTCCCACTCTCTCGTGTGCTCTAAACCATGGTTTAAATTTTAAACTTTAAAATAACAACACAGTGCTATATTCCTTTCGCTCTAGAGGTCAAGATGAACTGTTGCATCTAATGTGTGACCACCCGTTTCCAATCCAACATACCGATTTAAATGTAAGTTTCTTTTTTCTTGCTTCTAAATTTGTATCTCTTGAGTGCCTATTTATTGCCTGCGACCAAAAAGAATTCGTTTTTGGAAATAATGGTTAGCAAATAGTGTTTGGTTTAAATTGTTGTTTAGTTCTGTTTTGCGACTCGGCAATGCAGTTTACCTTTACTTGACTAACCCGTTAATTTTTAGATGGAATCAATTTACCCGAGTCTCCTTTTTTGACAACAACCCCGGTGGGACCTGGAAACAAGGGTGGGATATCAGTTATCCCTCAACCGACCAGGACAATCAGAACCTTCTCCACCACACCACTTGGTCGACTGAATTGATCGGCTACCAGCTCCCACTCTTCCCCCGGCGTTGTTGATGGGTTCGTCTCGTGAACGTTGACTGAAAAATCCTAACTTCTAGTTGGTGGGTTGAGAATTTAGGCAAAGATTCAATGGTTATTAAATGGGACTCTTCTGCCACCTCGACTCCCCGCTCTTTTTTAAATTAATCCTTTGGACGTACCAATGATAGACATGACCTTGTTGCAGGTGGTTCTGGTAAAAAGGTTCCCCAGTTGATGGTGACCCTAGCATGAACTTGGAGCTTCTGATCGCGCAGCCTCTTTCGCAGCGCACTGTAACCAACCGAATCCGTCTCCTCATTCTTCTGCTTCTTTTTCTACTGCTCCTACTCGTCTACTTCCTCCTTTTTTATTCTCCTTCTCCGACCTTTTTCATTTATTTTCTTCGTCGTCTTTATCTCCTTCTTCTTCTCCTCGTCTTGCTTCATAAACAGCGCGATGATCATGCACGGCGATTAGTTCTCGCGTTTCTTTTCGGCTTCGGTCTTTCTTGCCGCTACGACAGCACGAGAGTCACCAGTTTTGTTGTCTGGCCGTCGTAAAACGTGGTCGCCTCACCGTGGTAGCCGAAGATTGCGCTAGAGATTGGTTGACTGCTTAACTTTGTTTGCACAGCGGTGTCTTGTTTCTTAGTTAAAGAGCTTGTAACGCCTTGGCCCACTTTTGTTGATTCGTATGTCCTTACCCAACCTTTTTCTTTTATAGCGAAACTATCCGCCAGCTTTCTCTTTTCTTGACCCAACGTCTTCCGAACTTCTCACTCCTGCCTTCGAGGGACCCGGTGCCCCGTGACGAAAACCAAAGTATCTGGCCCAGAACAATGGTTACCGTCGTGATAGAACTCACGCGACACCCGATGATGTCCTCAATAGCGGCTGGGGCCTCTCTCTCCTCCTCCTCCTCCTCCTCCTCCTCCTCCTCCTCCTCCTCTTCCTCCGCCTTCTTGGCGTTCAAGAGATGTGTGCAGGATGACTCCACCTACAAACACTTTCGTCAATCGACGAACGTTTTTTGCCAACAGCACCAAGTGCCCTCCGTATCTACAGCTCAAGACGCAACAGATCCTCCTTGGGGGACGGACAATCCTAAAGGTGGGTTGGTTGGTTTGCAACTAATTATTCTGATGCTGCGACTGCTGCAACTTCTTCTTTGGTGTGGCTCTCTGATGCTACTACTGCTTATACTCTTCATGCCCCACAGTAATGGGTTAGTAGGATTCCACGGGGAGATTGATTTTCGGGCTTTTCGCGTAATCATAGCGGGAAGTAGGGAAGCCTTGTTGACAGCCATGGGTAACTAGCACCAACCTGCCTGTCAAGAAGTTAACCACAACCATTTTGCAGGGACGGTGCGAGTTGAGTGTCAAGTTGAGACCTCTGTCCGAGAGATACCCTGAAGTGTGACAGACGTCCCCGACACCAAGAGCTCTAATTGAAATGCCAGCAACACCGCCAGCGGTCACCCTTGCGTGGACGAACGCGGCCTAGCGTAGACAAAGCACACAGTGGGTGGGGATAAAACGTAGACCACTGGAGACAGTAGGAGATGTAGTTCTTTCCGAGGTGAAATGTGATGAAGGTGCCATCAAGCAAAATGTTTAGATGGATCAAGCATACGAATATTCTACTTATAACAACAAAGTAGACAGATAATTCCACACTGTTATATTTCTCCCAGGTTCACGGCAGTTCCGCCACCCGACCACGTCATCCAATCATCAATTACATTCGATGACGCACGCTGAAGCACGCGCGCACATAAACAATGCACCGAGCGTTGCAGCCTTTAACAATAAAACATAATTGACTAATGAAATTGCTGTACCTTCATTGGTCACATACAACCGAGTGTCCGGGCGAAGTTTCGGACCATCCATTGAGCGGGATCCTCGACCCTCTTAAACAAAAGCGTCCGTTTGCGGTGCAGACAGCATCATTTTAACGCTAGACGTTCCGGTTTGGCAAGCTCCAGAATTAACTATGATTCTGTATTTTGAACGTGTGGGGCCAAAGCGTGTTGATTTATCATGAGGCACTTTATTGGCCTCCTTTGCATCCCTGAGTTCTACATTTTTTGTGTTAATGATCGAATTGTTAAGATAATGTTACCTATCAAATGCACGTCTTGATAGGAAGCTGCCAAACTGTGTTTTTATTGTTTGTTTATTACAAAAAACGGTTTATTGGGATCTAATTTATCTTTCAATTGTGTTTTACAGTTATTTCCTGTAATCTTTGTTGCATGGGGATGTCAATTATTTGAACTGAGTTATTTGTCAAGTATTACATGCTTTAGTTTAAATTTTGAATGTTAAAAAACGCCTCGTATCACCCTAGTAAACACTGTCTTAAAGTTTTAACTGGAAAATAAACTCAATTCGAACAGTTATTTTATGTATCAAATGCTTCGGAATATACAGCATCTCTAGTGTTAAAGGTTCCCGTAATGCTGCCTCAAATCCGAGCTAAATGTTAAGAAACGATTATTGACGGGTGACGTGCATCCCAATTGTTACAGTTTAATAAGCCGATGGGTTTGCAGAGTGCATCGGTTAATAGACACCCGACGCCCTATTTCTTACAAGAAAACTGTCGGAATTATTATAATGTATAATTAGTATTGACAGAAGTTTCTTAAAACAAATCGATTATTTTGACAGAAGTTGTGAATTAAAAGCACTCAACGTCCACATTCGGCCACCCGGTGGATCTGCTTATAAAATCGACGGTTGGAAAAAGAATAGCAATTATTTAAATCGTTTGTCCAGTCTTATTAAGCCAAACAACGGGATGTCTGGCGTATTACAGCCTGACTCGTTCGTGTTTCATTTCACCAATGCTGTGTCGGCTAAATCTTAATGGGCTTAAATACATGATTCCATCGATTCTCCCTACGTTAATTGTGAACTTATTACAAAGTTATAGAATCAGACACGGAAATTTCATTTACTATGATGAAGGAAAGAAGGATTTCTTAATATCTAAAACTTTTCGAAAAAAACTGGTTCAATCGGAATTCCCTGTGTAGACTATGGCGTTATTTTTTTTGAAGCAGCTTATAAACACCTCTTGTTTAACTTTACCAACAAAGACTCGACGTCAAACATAAATTCTCATCGTCTTATTTTATCTATATTGCTGCTACACCGAAATTAACGCTGATTGGTCAGCCTGAGTCATCCGTTAACTTTGCAATTGTAACAGCTGATTGTTTGCGCAGCTGACGTGCACGCGCGCACCTAAGAACTGCGCACACACGACTCCCAGCCCTCCGAAACGCGATTAAATACATCCACATTTGTAGCTCAAAACATTCAACGACTCGAAACAACTTGACATGGCCGCTGCACAAACTGTCCCGGCTGCTACCTCATTGGTCCCCTACGGCGACCTCAACGCACTCAGAAATAGCGGACGCCACTGCGACCTCAAGATAGGTCAGTTTAGGAGGTGGACACCTACGGTTATCCTGGAAACGATTTCCGAGGAGGTACAATTCACGTTTCTCTGTTGACTTATTGTTTTATCTCGATAGGATTGTTGACATCGTCCTCGACTACGCCTACTTGGACGAGGTCAAAGTTGCGGAAGACACATTCGAACGGCTTTTCTTGTTCGCCTTCATGCTGGACTGTGGAGATCTCCAACGGATGTGCATTGATTTCAAGGTTAGAAAATTCCTGTTGATTGTTGATCGCTTTCTTTAGGATGAACGAACAAGAGAAGCGACTTATGCACCTGGAGATTGCTAGAGCTACGAAGAGCAAAACCTGCTACCCTCTCGTGTGGCGCAGTCTGTCCAACCGAAATTTTCTTCGTGGACGGTTCGACTTAGAGGAAGTCGCGAGTTTCGTCAAGGCGGCTTCTTCTTCAGCGGACGAGCTTCTTCGTCTCATCTGCTACTAGGGGGGAGAAACACCAGAAGGAATTGGAGGGAAATGGGGAATTGCTGGCAGCGGTTACTCGTCTTCTTGGCTGCATCGATGTAGCCGATTTGTCTCAAAGGGCAGTCGATGAGTTTCTGGATGGATTGTCGTATTTTGGACAGAACGTTGATTTCGAGTGAGTCTTTACTGATTCCAGTTGCCGCAACAGCTGCGTTAAAGCGAGAGGTTTTGAGTAGTGGTACCTGCGTTACGCGTCCTATTAAGCGAGCATTTGAAAACGCATTACGTTAACCGTGGCATCCATGGATCCCGAGGCAATGAAATGCCGATGTGGATTGAAGTAGAGCGACGTGTGACCCAAAAGGGCGCGAATTACTTAAAAAAGAAAATCCAAAACCACCCAGAGTTGTCATTTCGAACAACCCGAACGAGAAAGCGAGAGGTTAAAGTAAGGGAAGAAATAAAACCAATTCATTTCGCTTCTTCCAGATCCCAAACGCGCATTGAACCCGAAAGTGAGCCGGCAGTCCCCAATGCAGTCCTCATCTTGGCTAAACTGAGCGGAATCGACGGAGGAGGTGTGACCCGAGAAACTCATTATACACGTTGGTTTGCCGACTGCCCACGGCTTCACATGACGCTCCTCCCCGCCAGTTGCGAGCACGCGGGCCGATTTTCGGCCCATCGTCAGGCAAGTGACGAATGGGCAACAAATGTCTTTATCGTGAAGCCATTTGTAGCTCCGTCGTCCTTTATTCAAGTATGAGTAAACACGCCTACCCAAACGGCCCAAATATCCATCTACGCCGGCTTCAAAGGCCGTGCCCCACACCGAGATTAAAACACCGGAGACGTCAAATCGCTTCCCATCAAACGACGTTAGTGGCCGATCTGCAGGTCGCAAGTGAGTCCCCCGTCGTACGATCAAACCCCACACCAACGACGCAGCCCTCCACAACTTCTCCCTGCGAACTCATCGACCGCCTCTTGGGACAAATCGGCGCACTCGATGCAGCCAATCAGACGCGTGAAAGCGGCCACAAGTTCCTCATTCCTCTTCAAGTATTTCTTCTTGTCGTCTCCCCAAACACAGATGAGACGAAACAGATTGTCTGCCTTCGACGTGGACGCCTTGAGGAAACTGACGACCTCGTCCAAGTCAAACTATTCGAGGATGAAATCTCGGTTGGACAAACTGCGCCAAAAAAAGTGTAAAATGCTTTGTTCTTCGTTGCTCGGGCAATCTCCAAACGCATCGGTCGCTTCGCCGGTCCATTCATTCTAAAGAGAGCGATCAACAATCGACAGGAATCCCCTCACCTTGGGGCCATAAACTCGATACACAATTGCTGAAGATCGCCACAGTCAAGCATGAAGGCGAACAAAAAAAGCCGTTCGACTGTCCTCTTCGACAATCTGACCTCTCCCGTGTAAGCGTATTCGATGACGAGGTCAACAATCCTATCGAGATGCAACAATTAGTCAACAGAGAAACGTGAATTCTACCTCCTCGGAAAGCGCTTCCAGGACAACCGCAGCTGTCCGCCATCGATGACCGAATGCCGCTCGATTTGATCACCGACAAGCGCAAATCGCGTGGCCAAAACGCCGCGATGTGCGTGGACTGTGTGGCCTCCGTTGGCCTATGGGAGATGAGAGAGATTTTAGCCTTTACCCATTGGCTCAGCTCAAACAAGATTGACCAACTGCTCACAGAGGAAATCTTGTTTGGACAAACTACGCCACAGAACAGTGTAGAATACTTTGTTCTTCGTACTTGCGGTTCTGTCCTGTTATATGCTGAAAGTTTTGGTCCTCGCATTTTTTGGAATTGATGAATTGAAACTGCAATATAAACGCATTCACTGTAAAAAGGGTTGTCACTGTTCCTGTTGTAACCAAATAACTCTGAACCATGACCATGAACCCTTTCGAAAACTTGGCGCCGCATGCATTGCGGAACAAGCGGGCGAGGGGACGCTTTGGTGTTGTCGCAGAGCAGATAACGCTGGGACCGTGGAAGAGTAAGGTTTATAAGGGCTGTGTCGTCGGGCTTAATTCGAATACCCTCGTGTTGCTGAACGTCAGACATCTCCTCGTAGTCGATACCATTAGCGAGCCGCAGACTGTTCGTTTTGATGGGCGTCGGCAACCTCATTATCTGCGCCGCGGATATGACGGAATTCTAGGTCGAACTGGGAGCGGAAATCGAGTTGTCGGATCTCGCGTTCGTTGTAGCGAAACGAGTAAGAGGCCATGACATGAATCAACGGCTTGTGGTCCGTGAAAATTAAACTGCGGCCACCCGCAAAATTTCGAAAATGCTTTACGCTTAGGTAAGCCGCCGATAATTCACGACCGACGCTGCTGTATCGGCGTTCCACTGGTGATAGAGACTTCGAAAAAAACGCTAGTGGTTGTCGCCGATGCTCGTCCCATTGGTTGAGTACAACGCCGACTGCAGTGTTCGCAGCATCTGCAATCAAAGATCGGGTAATCGGCTTCCAGACACTTTCCTTCCTCGAGCGGCTTATGCAATACGGACACGTCGTTTCCATGTTGGGAATGACAGCTGCCGTCTTCCATCCGGACCCCAAAGGTTTCCGGCTTCGGGTTGTTGGGGAACGACGTTTGCTTGGCATACCCACGGCGCATCGCGTTTCGATCCCTTTCGTCATAAGCCACCGCGTGGTCCCTAGATCGACCTTCAACGGGCTGTTAATGACACCATTTTGAAAGCAAAACTAACATCGATTTGGTGGAGCCTTACAATAAACTCATTACTTTAAATAATGCTTTCCGTGAACCACCGCGTTCGAAGAAACACTCCTATGCTTATTCATGCACCACGCGTGAGAAAATCGCAGAACGAAGCAATACGCATTATTTTAGTGCCCTTGTGAACTGATTTCAGACACTTTACTTTTCCTCAGAGCAAATTAAAATAGTAAAAGGAGCGATAACTTTAGTTAGCAGTGTAGTGAAGCTTGGATTTTAACCACCCCTACCGCGCTCGATATATTAAATATCAGTCTGTCGTAAAGTGTTCGTTTTAAATAAGGTTACACTTGGTGGACTGTTACTAGCATGTCTGTGCAATCTCCCGACTGCCTGAGCTATTGAACGCAATGACGCATTAACGACACCCTTTTCTAATCACACCTTATTATCATTTCGGCGTGGTGCCACAATCACGCTTTTTGACCTTGAAACTGGGTCGGATGGAACCCACAACGGCTTCAAAGCATTTCAGACTATAAGAAATACGGTTTAATTATGAAGACTAAAGCATTCAAACAAAGGGAATTGTCCGAAAATTCGATATTTTCGTAGAACGATCACGATGCCCTCTTTCTTAAGGAAAACTGGCAGTCTCCTTTAAGTGTATGCATGCTTTCTTCAATAAAGGTTATTGTTGCAGTTGTTTGAAATCGGTGCATAGGGAATCCCAAATTTTAGTACTTTTTAACGAAGTACGATACGAATTTGCCCATCCTCGATTTATTAAATCAAATCTTACAAGCCTTTGTTTGAAAAAAGGGTTTTTTTCTCCAGTAAAATGAAATGAAATACAATTGTCACTCTGTGCTTCTGCCGATGCATAATATTTGTCTATCAGACGCGATGGTAGTTGGGATAAAGATAGTTTTGAATATATTCTCATCTGAGCAGCGGAACATTTTAAACTGGGAATTTCTTCTTATTAATTAACTAAATTCCACATCAAACGGAATTGACTGTCAAATTGGCATTTAAATCGAATTAAGCGGTTTTGTCACCTGCAAATTACGAAGCGATTGATTTCATCCGCTGCAATCGAAACAAATCGATAATTTTGGCTGTTGCGAATTAAAAGCAGTGTGAAAGTTTTGCACTCAACGCCCAACAATCGGGTCATTCTTGTTCAAGCTGAGCCAATGGCTGAAGGCTGAAATCTCTCTCATCTCCCATAGGTCGATGGAGGCTTCACGGTAAACGCGGGTCGCGGGGTCCCGATGACTTTGAAGTGTCCTATCCACCGGTCGTCTAGTTTCGTTTGGCGCGCGCGATTCATAACTAGGACCCACTGGCTGAGATGCAGGTCCTTTTCTCGACGTCGGCGGCCGCTTAGCTTACGGAGGTTTTGCGCTCGTCTCCGTATATGCTGCTCTGCGTTGTCCTTGGCTTCCGGGACAGCCCTTAGCCTGCGCAAGCCGTCCCCCAGCGATTTTCTTCGGCCCTCTGAATTCCTCGGTCAATTCTGAGCCACGGTTTCCGTCCCAGTTAGACCTCAAACGGAATATGACATGTGGTGCTGCGTCTGGTGGTTTGGTAGGCCCAGAGTGCTTCTCACCAGTTTTCCGATCCGTCTTCGCAGATCCTCTTTATTCGGTCTTTAATAGTGCGATGTAACCTTTCAACTCCCCTATTTTCTTCGAAGTGATATGGAATCGTTTTTGTATGGAGAACTTCGAAACGGTAGCAGAGATCTTGTACCTGCGGCGCATTCAAATTCGCTACTTGATCGTTGTGCAGTTGTTTATGGGCTCCGTAGCGGGAAAACAACTCGTCCCGCAGTATTCGGGCTAGCTCGGCCCCGCATGCGTCCGTGGTTGTCTTGGCTTCCACCCATTTTGCAAAGAGGTCTGGCACCGTGACGATGTACTATGTGGTGCCGTCAGGGACCGTAATTGGTTCCGTGATGTCCCATTCCACGAACTCGTTGGGCTGTTGTTGTTCGAGGGGGCAAATGGGTATTTTCTCGCCTCGTATAGCTGTAGCTTGTCATCTGCGGCATTTCTTAACGTATGTGTTTGTTTCTAGAAGGTATCCGGGCGAGAAAACGCTCGCGGACAGCGTCGTGCGTCCTTGCGGAATCCTAGTGTTTATTCTGGTCGTGCATGGCAATTATAACCGCCTTTCGCACCGTCGGAAGCACGTAGATCTGCTCACACAGATGGTGCTAGAACTGGTATCGTCTGTAGAATAAATCGCCCTGCCTCTGGAGTTCGCAGCGCCCAATTTTCACCCTGTTCTAATGTTCGCCACGTTCTTTGACGAATTCGCTCTATAAGCGGCCAAGTAGGACGTCGGGCAACATAGTCCTCGGACTGGACCATCGGTTCGGTGGGCTCTGTCTCAGCGTTGGCTAGACCAGTGAAATGAGATCCTGGGTCCGGCTCGTTGATGAAGTCCGGGATTATGGGCCCACGCGGTCTTCTTTCATCTTGACATCGCCCGGGTTGGGCGTCCTGGATAACGCGTCGGCGACCACGTTAAACTTCCCCGCTTGGTGCTGCAGCCAAAAGTCGTGGCGTTGGAGGGCCATCAGCCAGCGTGCTATGCGGTGGTGGACATCCTTGGATCGGTGCATGTACATCTGGGTGTTATGGTCGGTTACCACTGTAAACGTTCGCCCGTGTACGTAGTCTCCAAACATGTCTATTGCCTAGACGATCGCGAGACATTCGCGTTCCGTCGCGGAATAATTTCGCTCGGCCGCGTTCAGTGTTCGAAAGGGAAAACGAATCGCGACGGGTGCTCCTTTCCTCTCTTGCTCAAGAAAGGCCCCTAGGGCTGTGTCGGACGCGTCGGCCGTGAACTCCGATTCGAATTCCGGGAGGGCGATTACAGGGGGGCTGTTGACGATACTGTTTAGCTTTCGAAAGCTTTCTGTTGCTCCTTTCCGCACACAAACGGAACTTTCTTCCGCACCAGTCGGTTTAGGGGTTCAACTATCTCGGCTAGCCTATCAATGTATTCGGAATAGTACGTAACTACCTAAAAGAATCGACGGATGTTTTAAACGTTCGTTTGCCGGCCGTATTTGAGTACGTGCGCAGCCGATTCGGGAATCACGGTTACCCCTTCCGCCGAGATGGGGTACCCGACATAGCTTACTGTGGTTTTTGAACAACAGGCATTTCGAGGGTTTTACTTTAAATACTTCCCCCCTTTGCAGTACCTGGAGGGTTTTCTGGAAGTGGCCTACATGGTCTTTGCGTGTCCTGCAGAATACGGTGATGTCGTTTATGTAGGCGGACGCGAACGTAAGCCGTTTAAATAACGAGTCCATGGCACCCTGGAATACGGCAGAGGCGTTTGTGAGTCCGAAGGGCATGACGTTAAATTCATCCCCCATGGTGTCACAAAGGCTGTCTTTTGGCGATCCTTCGGATTTACCCCTATCTGCCAGTACCCGCTATCAAGGTCCAGCGTAGTGAAGACGGCGGACCCTCCCAGCTACGCCATTATGTCCCTCGGCTTGGGAGTCCGGGTCGCGACCTTCACGGTTTGACTGTTCAATTCGCGAAAGTCAACGCAGAGGCGCCATGTTCCGTGACTCGTCTGCTGGACGAGTAATTGGCTTGCGTAAGGGCTCACGCTGGGTTGTATGACCTTTGCGAGTCGAATTTCGTCGACCTGGCACTTGAACTCCTCCTGCAGCGTATACGGTATCGAGCGAAACGGTTCTCCGGTCGTAGGAATATTGCACCGAAACTCGTTAGCGCGCCCCAGTGCGGCCGTAGAAAGGGCGAACGTGTCCCTGTATTTGCCAAGAAGGTTCAGGACTTCCTTGGGCGATCCTGCGATCTCAATGCGTTCTGCGTTTACTTGTTTTTTTGGTTCTGCGTTGGCTTGTCGAAGGTGACCCTGCGAGTTTTAAAGTTCAAGAGAGACTTCTCCCTCTCGAGATAGTGCAACCCAAACATTAGATCGGCGTTCAGGCCTGGGGTCACTACAAAATCCCACGTGTACCGCCCTCCCTCGGGAGCGAAGCTGACCGTGGCAACTTCAGAGCTTTTATGCGGGGGTCCGATAAAACCTAGGAAGGAAATTCGACTCACGCGTCGGCAGCTGGCTAAGGCAGCGATCGGACTGAAGCATAGGCACAGGGTTGATCCCGAGTCTACGAGCCTGTCTACTTTTCTATTCCCTACCCTTACTTTTATAACTATGGGGTCACGTGGTCTCTGACTTACTGAGTTAACGGGTATAGGTAGACGGGGTGACTAACGCGACCTAGGATACGGTTTCGTCGAACAGTCTCGCTTAATGTGGCCTCTTCGGTTGCAGTGGAAGAACCGTCTGTCAACCGCTGTTGCTTTATCCTGTCTAGGTTGTGGTAGGAGTTGT
Source organism: Proteocephalus fallax (assembly GCA_028672205.1). NCBI lineage: Eukaryota > Metazoa > Platyhelminthes > Cestoda > Proteocephalidea > Proteocephalidae > Proteocephalus > Proteocephalus fallax. The sequence continues at coordinate 99,441 of JAPUBX010000931.1, read as the reverse complement.
AGTGACACTAGTAGTGGTAGGTGGTGTTTTTGCAGTTTAAGAAGTATTAGGTGTGGAAGTCGTAGATTTACTTGTTTTCAATTAATACTTTGGCCAATGATAGAGTTGACCTTGTTGCAGGTGGTTCTGGTAAGAAGGTTCCCCAGTTGATGGTGACCCTGGAGAACTGCATGACCTTGGAGCTTTTGATCGCGCAGCCTTTTTCACAGCGCACTGTAGCCAACCGAATCCGTCTCCTCATTCTTTTTCTACTGCTCCAACTCGTCAACTTCCGCCCTCCATATCTAAAGCTCAAGACGCAACAGATCCTCCTTGGGGGACGGAAAATTCTGAAGGTGGGTTGGTTTGTTTGCAACTAATTATTCTGCTGCTGCAACTTCTTCTTTGGTGTGGCTGTCTGATGCTACTACTGCTTAAACTCTTCATGCCCCACAGTAATGGGTTAGAAGGATTCCACGGGGAGATTTATTTTCGGGCTTTTCGCGTAATCATAGCGGGAAGTTGGAAAGCCTTGTTGACAGCCATGGGTAACTAGCACCAACCTCCTGTCAAGCAGTTAACCACTACCATTTTGCAGGGACGGTGCGAGTTGAGTGTCAAGTTGAGACCTCTCTCCGGGAGACACCACGAGCTCCAATTGAAATGCCAGCAACACCGCCAGCGGTCACCCTTGCGTGCACGAACGCGGCCTAGCGTAGACAAAGAACGCAGTTGGTGGGGATAAAACGTAGACCACTAGAGACAGTAGGATATGTAGTTCTTTCCGAGGTGAAATGTGATGAAGGTGCCATCAACCAAAATGTTTAGATGGATCAAACATACGAAACGCCTACTTATAACAACAAAGTAGGAACAGATAATTCGACACTGTTATATTTCTCTCAGGTTCACGGTAGTTCCGCCACCCGACCACGTCATTCAATCGTTGCGTGATGCTGAACAATGAGTACTCGGCGAAATAAGTGACAAGGAGGACTCCTTTAGCTCCGCAGATGAACAGGGAGCCTAAGGAGCAGGAGGAGTGCGTAATTGGGATGCAACCACCGTTTTTTTGTATTCCTCTTTCGCATCCGCGTTTAATTTAATAAAAAGATCTGTATTTTTCTGTAATTGTTCCTCGGCGAGAGCATTCTTGAGTCGATCAATTGAAACCGTTTCAAGGCGCCCAGTCATGGATATTTCAATCGTTTTATCGAAATAAGGAAAGTTCCGGAAAAAGACCATCATTTGGGGGTTCTTTAGGTTGAACGCTCCAAGCAAAACTGCATAGCCTCTGAAGAACATCGGAGACAGGCAGAGACGGCTCAGCTTTTCTTGGATTAACAAGCTCACCCGGTAAGCGGAGAGTTGCACCGTAGACGAATTCCAGCGGAAAGAGTTGATGTCGGCTTCGAAAGTCGCGCAAATGCCAAGCACGGCAAGATGTTAATTGTCAGCCGATTGTTCTCGGTCATCTTGAGCCATGAGGGAAGACATAATTATTCGATGGGGGCGCTCAACGATCCTATTGGCCGCGGGATGGTAAGACGTTTTGCGGATTCCCTCGCATCCAAAAAATTAGCACATCTTTTGGAAAAGCGTTGATTCGAATTGTGCCAGTCGTTTGGTTGTCAAACGACCGGAATCGAAGCGCGCAACTCAGTTCTAAAAAGGGTGGCACGATCTACACAACTAGCTGAACTTAAGGGCCGACTAAATCCGGATAAACGTCGCTAAACTATGGGTCGGGTGGGTCAAACGTGCAGAGCAGTGCCCTGGTGTCACGATTGACTTTTAACTGTGGACACCAAAACATGCCCGTGTCCACAGGGGAACGTCTTTTTGCAACCCATTTCAAAAAAACCTTTCAGCCACTTGTCGGGTGGTTTCGGGAATACCAGGGTGCGAACGATTATGAACCGTTTCGAAAACTTGGCGCTGCATGCATTTCGGAACTAGCGGGCGAGAAGACGCTTTGGTGTTGTCGCAGAGCTGAGAACGCTGGGACCGCTGGAGAGTAAGGTTTATAAGGGCTGTGTCGTCGGGCTCAATTCGAATACCCTCGTGTTGCTGGGCGTCAGACATCTCCTCGTAGTGGATACTATTAGCGAGCCGCAGACTGTTCGACTGGATGCGCGAAATGGGGTCGGCAACCTCATTATCTGCACCGCGGATATGACGGAATTCCAGGTCGAACTTGGGGCGGAAATCGTGTTGTCGGATCTCGCGTTCGTGGTAGCGAGACGAGTAAGAAGCCATTGCATGAATAAACGGATTTGAGTCCGTGACAATTGGAAAGCGGCCAACTTCCTCAAAATTGCGAAAATCTTTAACGCTTAGATAAGCCGCCGATAATTCACGACCGAAGGTGCTCAATCGGCGTTCCACTGGTGATAAAGACTTCGAAAAAAAGCTAGTGGTTGTCGCCGATGCTCGTCCCTTTGGTTAAGTACAGCGCCGACTGCAGTGTTCGCAGCATCTATAATCAAAGATTGTTGGGCATCAGGTAACAGATGAACTAATAAGGTCGCGGCAGCGAGACCGGCCTTCAATTTCTCAAAGGCTGCACTCTGTTCTGGTAACAGTTTAACCTGATGGTTTCCGCTGGAGGTCAGAGAGAGTTAACTGAGAGGCCATCTCGGCGATAAAACGTCGGTAAGCATTCAGCATCCCGAGGAATTGTCGAAACTGACGCTTTGTGCTGGACTCCGGGTAGTCAGCAACCGGTGTTACCTTCGCGTCCAGTGGTCGAACCCCAAGATAATTTACCAAGTTACCAAGAAAACAGACTTCGGTCCGGCCAACATGGCATTTCTCTGGGTTCACCACGAGCTCGTGTTCATCCATGCGCCGAGACACAGTCGTGAATGTGCGGCAGAGGATAGCGGTCAGGAATTGTGACTGCGTTCAGGGCTCCATAGTCGCAGCAAGGACGTCAATCCCCGTGTTTGGTCTTCTTTACCATGTAGAGCGGGGGTGACCACTTGCTGTCGGACAGGCGTGATACTCCAAGCTCCATCATTTGTTCGAATTCCTTTTGTGCCATGTGTGGTTTTACAAGGTCGAGACGGCGATAACGCTGAAATGTGGCGGGGCTGGTGGTCTTTATATGGTGGACTATGTCGTGTGGTGGCTTCTGTCCTGTTTGGTTCAGGTTTTGGAGATCGGGAAATTGATCGAAAAAGGGGCCTTGTAGGAAGATGGGAGAGGAATGTGGGTGAGGTAGCGGATCGAGATCGTTGCTGCGTATCCATAGACTTCCGCTGTCTTCGGGCTAAATTCGAACACCCTCGTGTTGCTGGGCGTCAGACATCGCCTCGTAGTGGATACCATTAGCGAGCCGCGGACTGTTCGACTGGATGCGCGAAAGGGCGTCGGCAACCACATTATCTGCGCCGCGGAAATGACGGAATTCCAGGTCGAGCTAGGAGCGGAAATCGTGTTGACGGATCTTGCGTTCGTTGTAGCGAGACGAGTAAGAGGCCATGGCATGAATCAACGGCTTGTGGTCCGTGAAAATTAGAATGCGGCAACTTTCCGCAAAATTGCGAAAACGCTTTACGCTTAGGTAAGCCGCGGATAATTTACGACCGAAGGTGCTGTATCGGCGTTCAACTGGTGATAGAGACTTCGAAAAAAACGCTAGTGGTTGTCGCCGATGCTCGTCACCTTGTTTGAGTACAGCGCCGAGATCGGGTTATCGGCTCCCAGACACTTTCCTTCATCGAGCGGCTTATGCAAACGGACACGTTGTTTCCATGTTGGGAATGACAGCTGCCGTCTTCCATCCGGACCCCAAAGGTTTCCGGCTTCGGGTTGTTGGGGAACGACGTTTGCTTGGCATACCCACGGCGCATCGCGTTTCGATCTTCTTGCGTTAATTACGATCAGCGTGGCCGTGAATAGCCACCGCTTGGTCCCAAGATCGACTTATGCCCATTTTTCAGAATTGCTGCTTAAACGAATTAAACGCTAATTTGTCTGCCTTACACACGAGTTAACCGATTTCATAAACTTCGCAATTTTATCAGCAAACTGAGCAGCCATTCGAGGAGCTTATTGGTTTGGGAGAGGCGTACGCGCGCACTTGAACCCCCCAAAAGTCTTATAAAGGCATTCTATTGTGTAGTTCTAAACATTCAACGACTAAACGACTTTAAATGGCTTCTACACAGATTATCCTCGGCAACCTCAACGCACAAAGAAACAGCGGACGCCACTGCGACCTCAAGATTGAGGTAAGCCAATGGGTGAACGGTGTAATCTCTAAGATCCCCACTTTTAAACTAAAATTTGGTGCCCTTTTTTCCAAGTCGGCGTTTTAGTTACTTCCGACCATTTATTATCTGGACAAAGGCGACCCTGAGAGGCATATAAGCTATAATTTAAATTAGAGAGTCCTCTATTGGAGTCGATAAGGGTGGTTCTTGCAGTCTAACGTTTCAGAGGAACCGATTTCAGTTGATAAGCCGATGAAAAGAAGAACGTCTTGCTAAAACAAATTCTGGCACTTCTGCAACATTTTTCTACAACCATTTACATGAATTGCATTTGAACGAGTGTGTTTAATGACTCCTTAATTTGAGCACTGGCACACATTCATTCCAATGCATCGTAGTGCCACTATTACGCCATGACCTTTACTCATGCTATCTGGGACCGACCCATTATATGTAATACCGAATATATCAGAGGATTGTAGACCTAAACAAAACGCTATTGTGTCTTGCGAATTGAAGCCTTGATTTGTTGGAGAAATCGTCGAATATTTCGGCTGATTTATTTAATTTTCCTCTATCAATAGTTTATTCACATTCTCGACGTCATACATAATTTTCTTCTTCTTCACTAATATCTTACTTCTCCTAATTAACTAGACGTCTTTCTTCTACGCATTTCGACACTGTTGTATGTAAAAGAAATGTTGGTTTACGTCGCAAGGTATACTCTTCTTCATGGACGCGAAATATTTTAAATAATTTTACTAAATTGGTTGTTTGTTTTAAAGAGACTTTCTGATTTAGGATTTACTTAGATTCTTAGTTCCCCTGCCTAATCTGGGTTAAGCTTGCAAGCAAATATTGGGTCCCTGTACAACAAAACTCCAAGTAACATGAAGACTGATCCAAGAGAACGCTTGTATTGGTTTGTTGTCAAAATGGGTTGCGCCTGAAACAGCTAATGCTCAAGGAGAAACGGATCTTCGCAACAACGACGACCATCTTCTGATCCTGTCTGACATTGTTTTACTAAAATTGATGAAAGGGTCTCACCGAATAGCACGACGCGAGTCTTATTTCAGACTTTTCTTTTCCCAAGAGCAAATGGAAATAGTACAAGAAGCGATAACTTCAGTTAGCAGTGTTGTCAAGCTCGAATTTTCACCCCCCAACCGTGCTCGATACCTTCAATGTCAGTCCGCCGTAAAGAGCTATTGAACGCAATGACGCATTAACTACACCCTTTTCTAATCACACCCAATTATCATTTCGTCGTGGTGCCACAATCATGCTATGACCTTGAAACTTGGTGTGATGGAACCCACAAAGGCTTCAAAGCATTGCAGACTAAAAGAAATACGGTTTAATTATGTACATCAAACCATTCAAACAAATGGAATTGTCCGAAAATTCGATATTTTCGTAGAACCATCACGACGCCCTCTCTCTAAAGGGAAACTGGAAGTCTCCTCTTAGTTTTTGCAGCATTTCAACATGCTTTCTTCAATAAAGGTTATTGTTGGAGCTGTTTTAAATCGGTGCATAGGGAATCCCATTTTAAGTCCTTTTTAACGTAATTTTGATACGAATTTGCCAATAACCAAAGATTAGTATTTTTTCTCCTCGATTTATTTAATCAAATCAAAAAATCTTTTTAAAAAAAAGGAATTTATTTCTTTTGTAAAATGTAATTAAATACAATTGTCACGCTGTGCATCGGTCGATGCATAATATTTGTGTATTACAGAAGATGGTTATTGGGATGAAGATGGCTTTGAATAGATTTTCATCTGAGCCGCGGAACATTTTTCACTATGAATTTCTTCTCATTAATTAACTTAATTCCACATCAAGCGGAATTGACTGTCTAATTGGCATTTCAATCGAATTAACCGCTTTCGCCACCTGCAAATTACGAAGCGATTGATTTCATCCGATGCAATCGAAACAAATCAATAATTTTGGCAGTTGCGAATTAAAAGTTGCGTGAAATGTTTGCACTCAACGCCCAACAATCGGGTCAATCTTGTTTGAGGCGAGCCAATGGGTGACGGCTAAAATCTGTCTCATCTCCTATAGGCCGATAGAGGCCACACTGTCAACGCACAAATCGAGAGGCATTCGGTCATCAATGGCGGGCAGCTTCGGTTGTCTTGGAAGCGCTTCCCGAGGAGGTAGTCTTCACGTTTCTCTGTTGACTAATTGTTGCATCTCGATAGGGTCGTTGACCTCGTCCTGGACTACGCTTATACGGGAGAGGTCAACGTTGCGGAAGAAACAGTCGAACGTTTTTTCTTATTCGCGTTCATGCCAGACTGTGGCGAACTTCAGCAATTGTGTATCGAGTATATGGCCCCAAGGTTAGGGGATTCCTGTCGATTGTTGATCGCTCTCTTTAGAATGAATGAACCGGAAAAGCGACCGATGCGTTAAGAGATTGCCCGAGCAACGAAACACAAACTCTTTTACACTTTTCTTTGGCGCAGTTTGTCCAACAGAGATTTTCTCAAGGAACAGTTTAACTTAGACGAAGTCGTTTGTTTCCTCAAGGCGTCCACTTCGTACGCAGACGAACTGTTTTGTCTAATCTGTCCATGGGGGGAGCACCACAAGAAGAACCTGAAGAGGATTGAGGAACTTGTGGCCACTTTCACGCGTCTGATTGGCTGCATCGAGTTCGCCGATTTGTCCCAAGAGGCGGTCGATGAGTTCGTCAGTGGCTACTCACCTTTTCGACAGAATGTTGATTGCGCGTGAGTAATCAGCGTTCTTTCTGAAAAGCGTTGGTTTCTTTGGCATCTTGACGCGCGAAATCTCTCCTGCCTTTCAAAAAACACTTTGCCGCTCTTAAGGATCAATCTCGTCGGAAGAACCGCAAACGCCTTCTCGTCTACGGCAGGGCGAACGGCGGCGACGGACAAACCGATTGTCTCATGACTTTGCCGCAGTTCGAGCAAGACAAGCAAATGGACGTTCGTCTCCCGCTTCTTAATGGACGCGGCGTTGCCAGTCTCAACGGTGAGTCGTCTGTCGCGACCTTTTCGTTTTGTATCGCAATCAAAAAAGGTAACATCGCCGTGCTTTTGGTCTTTCAGGCAACGTCTATTGCATTGGTGGACAAACGCCCGGCCAAGTGGATGCGTTGCCGACAGTCACGGTTATCGATAACCGGACGGGACGCGTCACGCAGGCGCCACCACTCAAGACCTCTCGCTGTTTCGCAGCTGTTGCCGCGTCTGTCAACGAACTGTTTGTCTGTTGCGGATGGGGAGGAAGCGATCGTCTGTCGAGCTGCGAGCGCTGGGTAGAAGGAAGGTGAGTTGTTTGTGGCCGTCGCGTTGTTGTTGACGAACCTTTCGTTTTCAGTCACCGTCTTCTTCTTCTTCTTTTTGCCCACAGTCCATCCTGGCGACCGCTGACGCCACTCAAGACAGCACGCAGCGAGGCAGCTGCGATTGTATTGTCTGGAGACGACGCCTTTCTGTCCAACGAACCGCATCTCTTCTTGACAGGGGGGTACACTGGCAGCAGTCACCTGTCCGACGTGTCACTGCTGAGTCTTGGAGGGGACGGAGATGCGCCACGGTGGGTTGACTTGGCGCCGATGAACCACGCGCGCTACGACCACGGAATCGCTCTCTTCGCTGGGCGCATTGTCGTTGTGGCCGGTTCGTACTGCGACTCTGTGGAGATGCTGACGCCCCCGCGCGCAGTCGGTGACCCCATCCAGTGGACTGACCTCAACCCAATCTGTGGGACTTCCTGCCTCTTTTCAGTTCGCCTCGCAGTCCACCAGAATCGTCTGCTCGCTTTCGGTATTTCGAAATCGTGATGGAATTTATTGCTATTTGTATCATTTTAAAGACTCAATTTCTTCTGATTCACATTAAAGAATATCGTCGTGGCGTTGGCAACTCACAAATTGAGGAATTCCTCGCCGACTCAACCGGACAAAAGGGCGACGCGGAGGTGAGATTTTTTAATGTTTCATTCGCATTTCATGCAATTCCATGTTGTTGGACAACTGACGAATTTGCCTTGAAACCGTGGAAACCGCGGTGATTTTACTGACGGCGTTTCTGCTTCAATTTTATCAAAGATTCTCCCTTCATTGTTCATTTTGTGCTTCTTTGCAGGTTGATTTGACGCGATTCACGTGGCGCCGCATTGCCGGTTGTCCGGATGCTCTGAAGGACATCGAAGGCGTCGCCTTCGTTGACATGAGCGGAACCCCCTAAATAACCTCGCATGATTTATTTCATCAAATATATAAAAACACATTCACTGTAAATTCATTCTTTTCTTATAAGCTATTTAGAAGGGTTGTTGCTTTGATTAACGGATTTTTAACTAGCTTTAAAAGGAACATAAAGATGGAAACATTGGTGAATGTAAGCAAATTAAAAACAAATTAGGCCGCCACAAATGTCTGCATAAGAAGGGGGGATACTTCAATAGAATAGGAAACGAACAATGGCGACATTTGATGAATATTATTAAATAGGACTGGTTTTGGTCGGTGGGAATGTGACAATTGTGATTCGATGAATAAGTAAACGCATTTTCAGACAATTTGCCAAACAATTTTATTATCTAATACTTGTCAATGGACACCTGTACACTTCTGTCAATACTACTTTTATTCCCATGAGTAGTCTTCGTGGTTAAGTGTAGACTACAGCCACCTGTTTCTTTTTCGGTTGCACTGCAGGGGACGCCGAAACCTGTACACTACTGATAATACTACTAAAATTCCCATGAGTAGTCTTCATGGTTAAGTGTAGACTTCAGCCACCTGCTTCTCTTTCGGTTGCACTACAGGGGACACCTGTACACTACTGCTAATACTACTTATATTCCCATGAGAAGTCTTCGTGGTTGACAACTGCCACCTCCTCCTTTTGGAGTGGCACTGCAGGGGACGCCGACATATATTTAGCACATCAACCTCTTCTATCTGCCTTTGTTTGCCACATGCCGAATCAGGGAAGAAAGAAGTGCAATACTCGAGCAAAAGACTCCCCTTTGTCAAGCTTAAGTTCTCCAGACAAGAATGGCTCTTCACCTTCTTTTTTATGTGTTGAATTGCTACAGTGTTGTGTGTGCTATATTTTAGATACAGGCACATTGCATTTATTTGTGCTTGCCTGGCAAATTGACGAATTCCAAATTCCTTACCTATCCCTGTGTGTTAAATATTTATTCAGACGACGAGAATTTACATCGTCTTTTTACTAGACCACATCTCGTCTTTTCTGTAAAATTGTTTTGTAGTTCGTATTCCGACATTCCCACGTTGGCGCGCGTCTTCTTTCAGTTCTTTTTTACCTAAAAAAGTAAAGCCCTCTCAAAGACCACAATGCTCAGTAATATTTTCCCCAGTTCTGCCCGTAGTAATCTGACTGTAGAATTCGAAGATTTAATTGTTTTCAATTAATCATGTAAGTTATTGAATTCGTCTCCTCATTCTTCGTCTTCTTCTTTTCTATACTGCTCCTACTCGTCCACTTTCTTACCCTTTTTTATTCTTCTTCTCCGACCCTTTTCATTAGTTTCCTTCTTCGTCTTCATCTCCTACTTCTCGTCTTGCTTCATAAACAGCGCGATGATCATGCAGGGCGATTTTTTCTCTGGTCGCGTTGCTTTTCGGCTTCGGTCTTACTTGCCGCTACGACAGCACGAGAGTCGCCAGTTTTTTGTCCGGACGCTTTATGTCTTGCCGTTGTAAAACGTGGTCGCCTCACACTGGTTGCTGAGGATTGCGCTGAAGATTGGTTGACTGCTTAACTTGGTTAGCACAGCGGTGTCTTGTTTCTTTGCTAGTCACGCCTTAGCCTTCTTTTATTGACTCTTAAGGGTCATATTTCCAATTTCTTTACCAGTCCTTTTCATTTTATAGCGAAACCTTAAAACTTCCATCGTACTTCTCACTCCTTCTTCCTTCTTTTCACTCCTGCCTTCGAGGGACCCGATGCACCGTGACGGATTGCAGCGCTGTTGACACGAACCGTAGTCCGGAGGACTATCTCTCCACGAACCCCCGCTTCTCACTCTTCTTCTTCTTTTTCTTCTTCTTCTTCTTCTTCTTCTTCTTCTTCTTCTAAACTACGTTATCTTTTTTACTGGAAGTTAAACTTCCACCTCCGAACTCTTGGCAATAAACGAATGTTTGTTTTCCTTTTATCGACCATTGCGTCTGTTCTTCTGTATCTAGGTAATCGGCTACGAAGACCGAAGTATCTTGCTTAGAACAATGATTACCGTCGTAATTGAACTCACGCGTTACCCAATGATGTCCCCAATAGCGGCTGAGGCCTCTCTCTCTTCGTCGTCCTCGTCGTCATCCTTATCTTCCCCTGCCTCCTCGGCGTTTAAGAGATGTGTGCAGGATGACTCAACGTTTGCGGGATGTCCCCCATTGTCGTCGATGCCTCCACTTACACAGTTTCGTCAATAGACGAACGTTTCTCGCCAACAGCACAAAGCTACGTCTTAAGGCCAAGACGCAACAAACCCTCCTTCGAGGCCAGAAAATCCAAAAGGTGGGTTGGTTGGTTTGCAACTAATTATTCTGCTGCTGCTACTGCTGCAATTTATTCTATGGTGTGGCTCTCTGATCCCGTCAGGAAAGGATAAACCGGCAGCTTCATGGAAGAGTGAGCGTAACGAATCCTTTATGATTTCCTCGCATAGAAAGACATCCATCAGTTAACACACTGACGCAGTTTTTCCACTTCAATTTGAAAAGCAAAACATTTTTGTTCACCAAATCAAAAATGTCTTCTCCTTTCGTCGTGGTCTTCAGTTCATCGCAAAAAAGGAATTCATTTATGAATTTATCATTTTTAATGAAGCGGATGAACGCAAGAAGCTGAGCTTTTCCGCAAAAATATCTTTCGATGAAAAAGGTGGGACATATTTACTTTTTGAAGAAATTTAACTAAGATGTCACGTAGAAAAATTTTGAAAAAAACGCGGTAAATTCAGTAACAACAAATAAAAATAAAAGAATGATTAAAATAAGATTCAAATATGAACGTATATCTATTTGAATTTAAATACAAACTGAATTTTAAGTTTGAAAAGAAATGTCGAAGTACAAAAAGCCTAGCATTTTTGAATATTTTTCAAAACTCTCGCGACACACCAGTGTGTTGCGTTCCACTGAAATAGTGTTTAGTTTCAATTGTTGTCAATTGTGTTTTGCGTCTCGGCAATGCAGTTTACCTTTTCTTGACTAACCTGTTTATTTTAAGATGGAATCAATTTATCCGAGTCTCCTTTTTTGACAACAACCCCGGTGTGGCCTGGAAACAAGGGTGGAATATCAGTTATTCCTCAACCGACTGGGACAATCAGAACCTTGAAGTGGTTATTCTTCCCCATTCTCACCAGGACCGAGGTCCGTTGTCCATAATCCACCGTTATCATTCAATTGGTATTTCAATTCAATGTCGCTTACGCGGTGCCTCATGCGTGGGTTTACATAGTGTCTGTTCCATTGATCGGGTTTGTTATTCAAGACTGGCTTCTTACCGAGCAGTGCACCTGTTGGTAAACGTGTCACCTTTTTCACGCCGGTTTCTTTGAAATCTCGTGTTTTCCGCGAGCTCTTACAAGTAATCATTCCAGGTCTTTTCCCTTTTCGCCGTCCTATCGGAGATGTCATGAAGTTCATAGTTCATCTGGTATCGAAAATGACTCGGTAGCGGTGTATCGTTTTGCAACCTCGCTCTGTTGGTGATGAACTTTAATTCGAGTCCGAGATCACACGAATTGTGGATGGTTTTTTCTCTCTGTCTCGCAGGTTAGATACTCACGATTGAGCAGCACTTCAAGCAGAAGACGCATAGGGGTATGGACGTAACGGTTGACTTTCTCTAGAAAAATCCCAACGCCCGCATCGTCTACGCCAAGGTAGCCTTCCTGGATATGTGGTGAAAAACGCTCTCGTAGTCAGTGAAAACGCTCTTCATCAAGTTGGTTTACTTTTTTTTTCCAAACTCCTTCACCCACCTCGATCATGATAAAGTAGAATTCGAATTTGTTCGTAGTGTAGGCTTCGCTTGGTTCCTAATTTGAGGAGATTAAAGCGCGTAAGACTGTGGGTATTTCTTCTTCTTCCGACGACGTAAAATCCGATTCCAATGTCGCTAGTACACCCTTCGCTGCATTGAGCAACAGTTTTCAATTAGCTGTTGTCAGCATAATGCGACGCAAATTAATCCCTAGGTGCTATTAGATGAGATGCCAGTAAACCTTAAGGGCGTTTCCCAAAGGCCCACCCGAACAACCTACTTGTTCCATGACCAGGTTTTGTCTGCCACTTCTCCACCACACCACTTAGTCGACTGAGATGATCGGCTACCAGCTCTCACTCTTCCCTCGGCGCCGTTGATGGGTTCGTCTCGTGAACGTTGACTGAAGAATCCTTAGTTCTAGTGGGTGGGTTGAGTATTTAGGAAAAGATTCAATGGTAATTAAATGGGACTCTTCTGCCACCTCGACTCGCCGCTCTGTGTTGGTGGGAGAATTCCGGATCAGGCTACCACCGGCGGCATCGAGCACCGGTTTATCGTTCACTAGGAGATTTCGCTTGGATTTGGATTGATCATTAAAGGCGATTTCGTTCTACCACGTAGAACTTGTTGCAGATGGGTACGTCACATATGCGCCTCATATTGTCAAGACTCCACAGACAAATGTTTCTTAGTTGAAGAGCTTGTCACGCCTTGACCCACTTTTGTTGATTCGTCTGGGTAAAAATTCTTATGTCCAAACGCAACCTTTTCTTTTTATGGAACTATTCGCTAGCTTTCTCTTTTCTTGACCCAACGTCTTCCCTACTTCTCACTCCTACCTCCTACTTCTTACTCCTGCTTTCGACGGACCGTGACGGATTGCAGCGTTGTTTACACGAACGTTTCTTCCCATTTAATCCACCATCTACGAAAATCAAAGTGACTGGCCCAGAACAATGGTAACAATCGTGATAGAACTAACGCGTCACCCGATGATGTCCTCAATAGCGGCTGTGGCCTCTCTCTCCTCGTCCTCATCGTCATCCTTCTCTTCCCCCGCCTTCTTGGGGTTCGAGAGATGTGTGCAGGATGACTCTACTTAAACACTTTCGTTAATCGACGAACGTTTTTTGCCAACAGCACAAAGCGCCCTCCGTATCTAAAGCTCAAGACGCAGCAGATCCTCTTTGGGGGACGTAATATCCTGAAGGTGGGTTGGTTTGTTTGCAACTCATAATTCTGCTACTGCAACTTCTTCTTCTGTGTGGCTCTCTGATGCTGCTTCTGCTTATACTCTTTATGCCCTACAATAATGGGTTAGTATGCGTAGGATTCCACGGGGAGATTTATTTTCGGGCTTTTCGCGTAATCATAGCGGAAAGTAGAGAAGCCTTGTTGACAGCCATGGGTAACTCGCACCAACCTCCTGTTAAGCAGTTAACCACTACTATTTTGCAGGGACGATTCGAGTTGAGTGTCAAGTTGAGACCTCTCTCCGGGAGACACCACGAGCTCCAATTGAAATGCCAGCAACACCGCCAGCGGTCACCCTTGCGTACACGAACGCGGCCTAGCGTAGACAAAGAACGCAGTTGGTGGGGATAAAACGTAGACCACTAGAGACAGTAGGAGATGTAGTTCTTTCCGAGGTGAAATGTGATGAAGGTGCCATGAAGCAAAATGTTTAGATGGATCAAGCATACGAATATTCTACTTATAACAACAAAGTAGTCAGATAATTCCACACTGTTATATTTCTCCCAGGTTCAGGGTAGTTCCGCCACCCGACCACGTCATCCAATCGCTGCGTGATGGTGAACAATTAGTACTCGGCGAAATAAGTGACAAGGAGGACTCCTGTAGCCCCGAAGATGAACAGGGAGCCTAAGGAGCAGGAGGAGACAGTTGATGACCAAGAAACAACTGAACCCTTTGAAATTAGTGCGTAATTGGGATGCAACCACCGTGTTTTTGTATTCCTCTTTAGCATCCGCGTTTAATTTAATAAAAGGATCTGTATTTTTCTGTAATTGTTCCTCGGCGAAAGCATTCTTGAGTCGTTCAATTAAAACCGTTTCAAGGCGTCTATTCATGGATATTTGGAACGTTTTATCGAAATAGGGAAAGTTCCGGAAAAGACCATAATGTAGGGGTTATTTAAGACGAACGCTCCAAGCAAAACTGCATAGCCTCTGAAGAACATCGGAGACAGTCAGAGACGGCTCAGATGTTCTTGGATTAACAAGCTCACCCGGTAAGCGGAGAGTTTCAACGTAGACAAATTCCGCCGGAAAGAGTTGACGTCGGCTTTTAAAGTCGCACCAATGCCACGCACGACAAGATGCAAATTGTCAGCCGAATGTTCTCGGTCATCTTGAGCCATGAGGGAAGACTTAAGTGTTTGATGGGGGCGCTCAACTATCCCATTGGCCGCGGGATTGTAAGAAGTTGTGCGGATTTCCTCGCATCCAAGAAATCGGCACATCTTTTGGAAAAGCGTTGATTCGAATTGTGCCAGTCGTTTGGTTGTCAAACGACCCAGACATCCGAAGCGCGCAACTCAGTTCTAAAAGGGTGGCACGATCTACACAACTAGCTGAACTTAAGGGCCGACTAAATCCGGATAAACGTCGCTAAACTATGAGTCAGGTGGGTCAAACGTGCGGAGCAGTGCCCTGGTGTCACGATTGACTTTTAACTGTGGACACCAAAACATGCCCGTGTCCACAGGGGAACGTCTTTTTGCAACCCATTTCAAGAAAACCTTGGTTTCGGGAATACCAGGGTGCGAAAGATTATGAACCGTTTCGAAAACTTGGCGCTGCATGCATTTTGGAACTAGCGGGCGAGAAGACGCTTTGGTGTTGTCGCAGAGCAGATAACGCTTGGACAGCGGTTTATAAGAACTGTGTCGGCGGGCTTCATTCGAATACCTCTCGTGTTGCTGGGCGTCAGACATCTCCTCGTAGTCGATACCATTAGCGAGCCGCAGACTGTTCGACTCGATGCGCGAATAGGGCGTCGGCAACCTCATTATCTGCGCCGCGGATATGACGGAATTCCAGGTCAAACTGGGAGCGGAAATCGAGTTGTCGGATCTCGCGTTCGTTGTAGCGAGACGAGTAGGAGGCCATGGCATGAATCAACGGATTGTGGTCCGTGAAAATTGGAATGCGGCCAACTTCCGCAAAATTGCGAAACTGCTTTACGCTTAGGTAAGCCGCGGATAATTCACGACCGAAGGTGCTGTATCGGCGTTCCACTGGTGATAGAGACTTCGAACAGATACGCAAGTGGTTGTACGCCGATGCTCGTCGGGTTGGTCTGAGTACAGCGCTACTGCAATATCGCAGCATCTACCATCAAACGATTGTTGGGCATCAGGGTGCGGATGAACCAATAAAGTCGCGGCAGCGAGACCGGCCTTCAATTTATCGAAGGCTGCACATCTGTTCTGGTGACCGTTTAACCTGACCGTATCCGCTAGAGGTCAGCGAGAGTTACACAGTGCGGCCATCTCGGCGATAAAACGTCGGTAAACATTCAGCATCCCGAGGAATTGTCGAAACTGACGCTTTGTGCTGGACTCCGGGTAGTCAGCAACCGGTGTTACCTTCGCGTCCAGTGGTCGAACCCCAAGATAATTTACCAAGTGACCGAAGGAAACCTACTTCGGTCCGGCCAACATGGCATTTTTCTCTGGGTTCACCACGAACTTGTGTTTATCCAGGCGCCGAGACACAGTCGTGAATGTGCGGCAGAGGATAGCGCTCAGGAATTGTGACAGCGGTCAGGGCTCGATAGTCGCAACAATGACGTCAATCCCCGTGTTTGGTCTTCTTTACCATGTGGAGCGAAGATGACCACTTGCTGTCGGACAGGCGTGATACTTTATGCTCCATCATTTGTTCGAATTTCTTTGTGCGATGTGTCGGTTTACTTGGTAGAGACGGCAATAACGGTGAAATTTGGTGAGTCCGGTGGTCTTTATATGGTTGACTTTGTCGTGTGGTGGCTTCTGTCGTGTTCGGTTTAGGTTTTGGAGACCGAAGATGAAAGAATATGAGGGGCAACCGCTGGTCTAGTTTCCACATCTCTCTGATTTCCGGGAGAGACAGAAAGCGCGCTTTTCTAGCAAATCTGTTTGGATGGCACCAGATTTGTCGTCGTCGGCACCGTTGGCTTCGTGAGTTGCACCCCAGGCGTCCCTGTGGAAACTATCGGAACCGTCAACGTCTTGATCGGCGTATCAGGCGTCCTTATCGGGGAAGTCGTCGTTTGGGTCGGTTGCTGAGACTGTGTTGGCTGTCTTGATGGACTGCATTGGGTTTGTTGTAGTTCCGGTTGTTTTGAAGGTGAAAGATTATGAGGGGCAACTGTTGGTCAAGTTTCCACATCTTTCGGAATTCCGAGAGAAGTAGAAAGCCCGCTTTTATTGCTTATTTGTAGGGATGGCACCAGATTTGTCGTCGTTGGCACCGTTGGCTTCGCCAGTTGCACCCCAGGCGTCCCTGTGGAAACTATCGGAACCGTCGACGTCTTGACAAGCGTACCAGGAATGCTTATCGGGGTAGTCGGCGTTAGGGTTAGTTGCTGAGACTTTGTGGGCTGTCTTGACAGACTGCATTGGGTTTGTTTGAGTTCCGGTTGTTTTGAAAATGAATGATAATATGGTACAACCGTGGGTCTAGTTTCCACATCTTAATGAATTCCGGGAGAGCTAGAAAGCGCGCTTCTCTAGCAAATCTGTTTGGATGGCACCAGATTTGTCGTCGTCGGCACCGTTGGCTTGGTGAGTTGCACTTCAGGCGTCCCTGTGGAAACTATCGGAACCGTCGACGTCTTGACAAGCGTACCAGGAATGCTTATCGGGGTAGTCGGCGTTAGGGTTAGTTGCTGAGACTTTGTGGGCTGTCTTGAAGGACTGAATTGGGTTTGTTGTAGTTCCGGTTGTTTTGAAGGCGAAAGATTATGAGGGGCAACCGTTTGTCTTGTTTCCACATCTCTCTGAAATCCGGGAGAGCTAGAAAGCGCGCTTCTCTAGCAAATCTGTTCTGATGGCACCAGATTTGTCGTCGTCGACACCGTTGGCTTCGTGAGTTGCACCCCAGGCGTCCCTGTGGAAACTTTCGGAATCGTCGACGTCTTGACAAGCGTACCAGTAATCTTTATCGGGGTAGTCGTCGTTGGGGTCGGTTGCTGAGATTGTGTTGGCTGTCTTGACGGACTGCATTAGGTTTGTTGGAGTTCCGGTTGTTTTGAAGGTAAAAGATTATAAAAGGCAACCGTTGGTCTAGTTTACACATCTTTCTGTATTTTGGGAGAGCAAGAAAGCTCGCTTCGTAAGCAAATCTGTTTAAATGGAACCAGATTGGTCGTTGTCAGCAACGTTGGCTTCGTGAGTTGCACCGCAGGCGTCCCTGTGGAAACTATCTGAACCGTCCACGTCTTTACAGGCGTATTAGGCGTTTTTATCAAGGGAAGTCGTCGATGAGGTCGGTTGCTGAGACTGTGTTGGCTGTCTTAGCGGACTGCATTGGGTTTGTTTGAGTTCCGGCTGTTTTGAAAATGAAAAATTGTGAGGAGCAACCGTTGGTCTAGTTTCCACATCTATCTAAATTCTGAGATAGCTAGCAAGCGCGCTTCTCTAGCAAATCTGTTTGGATGGAACCAGATTTGTCGTCGTCGGCACCGTTGGCTTCGTGAGTTGCACCCCAGGCGTCTTTTTGGAAACTATCGGAACCGTCGACGTCTTGACAGGCGTATCAGGCGTCCTTATCAGGATAGTTGTCGTTGAGGTCGGTTGCTGAGACTGTGTGGGCTGTCTTGACGGATTGCATTGGGTTTGTTTGAGTTCCGGTTGTTTTGAAAATGAATGATAATATGGTACAACCGTGGGTCTAGTTTCCACATCTTAATAAATTCTGAGAGAGCTAGAAATCGCGCTTCTCTAGCAAATCTGTTTAGATGGCACCAGATTTGTCGTCGTCAGCACCTTTGGCTTCGTGAGTTGCACCCCAGGCGTCCCTGTGAAAACTATCGGAACCGTCGACGTCTTGACAAGCGTACCAGGAATCCTTATCAGGGAATTCGTCGTTTTGGTCTGTTGCTGAGACTGTGTTGGCTGTCTTAACGGACTGCATTGGGTTTGTAAGAGATCCGGTTGTTTTGAAGGTAAAAGATTATGAAATGCAACCGTTGGTATTGTTTCCACATCTCTCTGAATTCCGGGAGAGCTAGAAAGCGCGTTGCTCAAGCAAATCTGTTGGGATGGCACCAGATTTGTCGTCGTCGGAACCGTTGGCTTCGTGAGTTGCACCCCAGGCGTCCCTGTGGAAACTATCGGAACCGTCAACGTCTTGATCGGCGTATCAGGCGTCCTTATCGGGGAAGTCGTCGTTGGGGTCGGTTGCTGAGACTGTGTTGGCTGTCTTGATGGACTGCATTGGGTTTGTTGTAGTTCCGGTTGTTTTGAAGGTGAAAGATTATGAGGGGCAACTGTTGGTCAAGTTTCCACATCTTTCGGAATTCCGAGAGAAGTAGAAAGCCCGCTTTTATTGCTTATTTGTAGGGATGGCACCAGATTTGTCGTCGTTGGCACCGTTGGCTTCGCCAGTTGCACCCCAGGCGTCCCTGTCGAAACTATCGTAACCGTTGAAGTTTTGACAGGCGAATCAGGCGTCTTTATCGGGGTAGTCGTCGTTGGGGTCGGTTGCTGAGACTGTGTTGGCTGTTTTTACAGACTGCATTGGGTTTGTTTGAGTTCCGGTTGTTTTGAAGATGACAGATTATGAGGGGCAACCGTTGGTCAATTTTTACACATCTTTCGGAATTCCGAGAGAAGTAGAAAGCCCGCTTTTATTGCTTATTTGTAGGGATGGCACCAGATTTGTCGTCGTTGGCACCGTTGGCTTCGCCAGTTGCACCCCAGGCGTCCCTGTCGAAACTATCGGAACCGTCGACGTCTTGACAGGCGTACCAGGCGTCCTTATCGGTAAAGTCGTCGTTGGGGTCAGTTGATAAGAGTGTGATCTTTTTTGAAGGACTGCATTGGGTTTTTTGGAGTTCCGGTTGTTTTTAAGGTGAGAGATTATTAGTGGCAACAATTTGTGTAGTTTCTACATCTTTTTGAATTCCGAGAGAGCAAGAAAGCGCGCTTCTCGTGCTTATCTGTTAGGATGGGACCAGATTGTTAGTCGTTGGCACCGTTTGCTTGGTGAGTTGCACCCAAGGCGTACCTGTCGGAACCATCTGAACCGTCGAACCGTCGACGTCTTGACAGGCGTTCCAGGCCTCCTTATCGGGGTAGTCGTCGTTGGGGTCAGTTGCTGAGACTTTGTGGGCTTTTTTGAAGGACTGCATTGGGTTTCTGGCCAATCGTTTTGTGATGGCACCAGATTGGTTATCGCCGCGCAGTCGACGAAGGTGAAGGTAGAAGTTTAAGTCGAGGTCGAGGTGGAGGTCGAGGTGGAGGTCGAGGTGGAGGTCGAGGTGGAGGAAGAAGAAGGAGAGGAAAAAAAGATAATACCTCAACGTAATAATAAGGTGATTCGTCAAAAATTGAGATTTTCGAAAATATAAAACGGTCTTCATGGTCGCTTTTTAAAATTCTTAAACCTCGGACCAACAAAAGAAGCAGAAGGGAGAAAAGGATATTGATGGCATGGGTTTTGTTAAGGTACTTTTATTACAAAAGAAATCTTTGGAAGAATGATGAATAGGAATACGTAAATTAGCTAAATAACCAACTTCTAAGTAGAAAATATTTGTCTGTTGTTGTGCCTCTTCGTCATACTTTGGCATTGTTGAGCTCTAGCAAAACGATTGAAAATCTACCTTGACGGGAATTCAGAAACGTTGTGTCAGGAATGCCAGTTGGCAGTTAACAGTCTCGTCGTATTTTGGTTCCTCTAAATATATCTTTTGTGGGACCCAGTTACGTAAACCCGACGAAAAGCGATGCCAAAACGCCGATGTAGCAGAGGATTTTGCGATATTCGGGGGTCATAAACCTACACTTGAATTGACGAGCTTACAAAGTTTGGAGTGGGTGGCAGGGATTTTTGATGTTGGTGGTTGTTAAATGTTTACTATTATCTGCTGCCGCATCTCCTCAAAATGTGCAATCTATCCGGAGCACCTGCCCAATAACCGTTGTAGTCAAACGTGGAATTTGTGATTGTTGCCACGTCACGCAGGCGAGTCCTGTCTGGACACACGTGGGGTGTGTCGTAGTAAAAAGTGGAGACCGGTCAAGTGTCGTCGATGTTTTTTTTATTTATGCAAGTTAAGGTCACAGCATGCGATGTGGCGTGCGATAGCCAGTGGGTACCAGTATAATGAATGTCATGCGCGGGACATAAATCAACACATTAATTAAGGCCACTACACACCTGCCCAATGAAAGTTACAGTCAAACGTAGAATTTGCGATTGTTGCTACACATCGAAGATCTTTGCAAACCTGCTACCAATTATTGAATCATATGATCTCGTCGTCAGATTTTTGTGTGATAGTAAAAATGTTCTTATTGTATCACCAACGGGTAACGCTGTGATGGAGGCGAAGGAGGGGGGATTTATTCAACTAACCAGTTCCACTACTTCTCTGAGCTGGGATCATGCATCCATCTGAAGTTTGCAATCTCGCGATCTCACCGGAAAATTTAAATTTGATTAAATATTATAGTCGAAATCACCATCGTTATGCACGCAACTGTAATCTTCTCTCAATCTACCAGGATTAAAAGTAATTTAAAACATGTAGTAATCGCATTTAATACGCATGGACTTAATTTGAAAACAAGGATTGTTATTGTTAAATCCACCGTCAGGACTTTTTAATAAATCGCGTAAAGGTCTGTCGTTTATTATACAGTACGGTAACTAAACAATTATATTGCAAAAGAAGGTAGCTTACTTTAACTGTGAACTTTTCGGTTGCTTTACAAACTTGATAGCAATTGAAAGGTCTTTTGAGAATTATCTTAGCTTCACTCCATTGATTTAATGGCATTAATAGAGTCAAAGCCTCTTTAATTTGAGTAATTATTTAAAAAAAATATAGGTTCTGCTATCTCGGTCGATGTGGAATAAGACACCATCCTATTCGGAAATGACCGATGGCTATCCAATCCAAATGAAAATCGAATTCGGACCACAGATGAGGTCGTTTAGGTGGAGGTGATAAATGAACGGGTTGACAGAGAAGGAAGAGTTCGAGAAAGAATAAGAGGAGGAGGAGGATGAGACGATTTTGGAATAATATATCACTGCATTTGGCAACAGTTAGTAAAACCCACGGAATAAGATTTACTTCTTTTGATTTTTGTGAGTTGGTAAATTCGGCGGATTCACGTGAAGTGACCTTTGGGATTTCAGACAGAAGATGTGAAATGCCAAATGCGTTTGCGGGCCAACAAATTGTAAACCGTCAATATCAAATGGAGATACCTCCGAATCTGAGTTATAGATTTCTGCCATAAATGATATTCCTACTTGTGAAAAATAAGTAGCTTGTCCTGTTTTCCATTTGGAAATATAGACAATGCTACAGGCTGATAATTGATCATGTACTTGAAGGGTTGATAATAGATCTGTTCTTATCCTAACGGCCCATCCGAATAAAGACAGACAGAACGACCACTTCGTAAGTTCGAATCGGAAGGTGTGTCAATTTATCGATTTAAACAAAATGTTAATAAATCAGTACACTACAGGGCACCCTCCTTAGAAATGTAGTCGTGAAACGACGGAATGGCTTAACATATATAAGTGGTAAGGTGGGTAGGGAAATGTACTCGGCGTCCTGAACGAGTTGTCGAAGGAATGGGGATGCGCGTTGGAATGGTTGGGAGACCTACAGGTGGATTGTCCTTGGGATGACGATGTGCGAAAGGATTGTCCGAGTTTCGTTTACACGTTGGATCAGAAATGGTGGTCGCCACCCGGTCACTCGACGGAGCACGGACCGTGGTAAAATTTTCACCCACCGGCGTTTCCTCCACGAAAGCTGCTTTGAGACGATCGACGCTGATCGTGTCCTCTACGCCGTTCATCAGCACTGTAAAAACTTTTGCCGTACGTTTCCTGACCTCAAAAGGGCCATCGTAGGGAGGCTGGAGAGGCTGTCTTACACGGTCGCAGCGGACAAAAACATGGGAGCACTTCTCTAGCGCCGGGTCCAAATGTGAAGGTTGTGTTGGTGGTCGTGGAGCGATTGGGCGCAGATTTCTGGCGAAGAGTCTTATGCGCGTCAAGAAATCGCTAACGGCGTACTCATTGGCGGGGGAATCGGCGGCGAAAAACTCTCCAGGTAATCTTAACGTTGTCCCAAATACAAGTTCGGCTGGGCTACTTCGCAGGTCAGGTTTGATAGTTGCTCGGATGCTTAGTAGGGTCATTGCAAGATTGTCCACCCAATCGTTTCTGTCATCTCTAGCTTTGAGGGCTGCTTTAAGCTGCCGGTGAAACCTCTCGACCATGCCATTAGTGGCTGGATGGTAAGCTGTCGTGCGTAATCTCAGACAACCAAGGAATTCGCACATCTTGCGGAATGCGACCGACTCAAATTGTTGTCCGCGATCAGTTGTGATATAGCGCGGAGCTCCAAACACGGCAACCCAATTGTGTAGGAACGCGTTGATTACGGTCTCGGAGGTAGCGTCAGGTATTGGCACCGCTAATGGCCATCTTGTGAAACGGTCCACGCATGTCATCAGGAAACGGCAGCCCTTTGAGTCAGGTAAGGGTCCTACTAGATCGAGGTGTACGTGGCTGAAGCGAGCATCCGGTAGGTCAAACGAACTGACTGGAGCCTTATTATGACGGATCACCTTGGAGCGTTGACATGCGATGCATGCTTTGGCCCATGTTCTCACGTCCTTCGAGAGACCTTGCCATGTGAAGCGACCAGCAATCAATTTCACTGATGCCTTGGGACCAGGGTGAGCGAGGGAGTGGATTGCATCGAAGACAATACGTCGAAAAGATGGAGGAACAACAGGTCGGGGATGTGTCTTCGAGGTGTCGCATATAATCGTGATCGCTGGGTTTGGCAACGGGAAAACTTTATAACTAGATGGGCGGTTATGAGTACCAACTCGTGCCTCTTGTTGTGCTTGTGCTAAAGCCTCGTAGTCGATATGGGGCGTTGTGGTCAAACCATTGATTGTGATACGTGAAAGAGCATCAGCGACTGGGTTGTCGACTCCCTTCACGTGCCTGAATTCAATGTTAAATTGCGACAGGAAATCCAGTTGCCGTATTTCTCTCTCCGCGTACTTGGCAGATGATGAACGGGAAGCTGAGATAAGTGGTAAATGGTCCGTAAAAACCGTTACAGTTGAAGCCTCAGCCCAATGTCGGAAGTGGCGGATGGCTGCATAGACCGCTAATAATTCGCGGCCGAAGGTACTATAGCGTCTCTCCGTCGCCGAGAAAGCTTTCGAGAAAAAGGCCAGTGGTTGTTGGTGATCCCCGACCTCTTGATGTAGAACGGCACCAGCAGCTACGGTCGACGCGTCTACCATAAGAGATAAGCGAGCGTTAGCGTTCGGGTGAAAAAGCAAGGTACATTCTGCCAGCTTCTGTTCCAAAGAATCCACGGCTGAAAGTTGGTCATCTGTCAAGTGTAGTGGTCCGTTGGCTCCACCGGTCAATGCATGCAAGGGCAAAGATATGGAGGCACAATTGGGTATGAAGCGGCGGTAAAAATTAATCATTCCCAGAAACCGACGAAGCTGGCGGCGAGTCTTGGGGACTGGGAAACTTGAGACGGCCTTAACCTTTTCGGGCAGGGGCAAACATCCTTTGGAAGAAATCAGGTGTCCGAGGTACTGAACCGATGACGAGCCGAAACAACATTTGCTCTCGTTGATTACTAGGCCGTTGTGATAAAGACGCCGGAAAACCTCTTCTACGTGTGTTAGGTGTTCCTCCTGTGTCGTGCTGGCGATCAAGATGTCGTCGACATATACGAATACATAATCTAGCCCGCGAAAAATGGAATCGAGGAAACGCTGGAAGGTCTGGGCGGCGTTCCGCAAGCCAAAAGGCATTCGTAAGAACTCGAATAACCCAAAGGGTTTCTTGATGGCGGTTTTGCGAATGTCTTCTGCTGCGACGGAAATTTGGTGATAGGCGCGCGTGAGGTCGATGGTTGAAAAAATAGTTTTCCCGTGAAGGGAGGCAACGCAATCTTGGCTATGGGGAATTGGGTAATTGTCGTGTTCAGTTACTGTGTTTAAGGCCCGGAAATCACCACAGGGCCTCCAATCCCCTTGAGTCTGTTTCGCGACCATGTGTAGAGGGGAGGACCAGCTGCTGGAGGACGGTCTAATAATGCCTAGAGCCAGCATTTGATCGAATTCCTTTTCGGCGATCCGTCTTCTCTCGGGGGCTAGTCTGCGGTAACGGCAAGATTGTGGGGGGCCTCGGGTGCGTATGAAATGTTCGACATCGTGTTTAACGGGGGCGTCTTGCTTTGGGGGTTCCACCAAGTCGGGGTATCGTAAAAGGAGTGAGCGATAGGGGCACATCGGTTGATCTGTAGAATGCTTGAGTTGAGACAGTATGGGGCAACATGTGCTACAAGTAACACGTGCATTCGTGCCGGCGCCCACAAGGCATCGTGCTCGGATATCGGGATACAAATTAAATTCGTGGAGAAAATCAGCGCCGATTATCGGGGATGGAATATCCGCTACTATAAATGTCCAGGACAGCGGGTGCTTGAAACCTAGGTTCAGGGAAAGGCGGCGGCTTCCATACGTGGAAATTCGAGAACGGTTTACTGCTTGTAAAGCATGCGTTGAAAATGACGTTTGTCGGTCAGAGTTAGAAACGGGTATTGCGCTGACTTCAGCACCTGAATCCAGCATGAAACACAGATTATTGTTGGGGTCCCGAATGAAGAGTACGCGGCTTTTCGAGGGAGCGCCAGTTGAGTCGGCCGCAATTACTCTCTGGCGAGTGGTACCAACATAAACCGTCAGCCGCGTCTTTAAGGGGAGGGCGATTACGTCTTCGGAAAGGTGACGA
Organism: Proteocephalus fallax; assembly: GCA_028672205.1. Classification (NCBI taxonomy): domain Eukaryota; kingdom Metazoa; phylum Platyhelminthes; class Cestoda; order Proteocephalidea; family Proteocephalidae; genus Proteocephalus; species Proteocephalus fallax. Next base: position 74,181 of record JAPUBX010000931.1, on the reverse strand, counting down.
ATCTCGTGAATTAGAATCGTGGCTCCGTTGGCGGTTACGTCCTTGAAATTCGGCGCGTAGCTTGGTTTCCATTTGGTGTACGAGGCGTTGCATTTCTTCGTGCCCAGCTGGGTTTGTGCTCTCCTTCCTCTCTTGGCTTGGTCGTCTTGCGAAGGCGGCGATATATCTTTGTTGTGCGTTGGCTTCAGCTACCCTGTCGGCCATTTTAGCTAGCTGCGTTAGGGAAACATCTTTCGCCAATACGATAACCGTCCGGATTGCTGGAGGAAGTTTTTTAATGAATAAGGCCTTGATAAAGCGATCATTAAGCCCCATGTCACTGCAAATGCCTTGAAGGTGATGCAGTAAAGCAGAAGGTTTTCTATCCCCTATCTCAATAGTGTTTAGGAGGACATCCACATTTTCCAGATCAGAATTTCGCATCTGACTAAGCATTGCTTCTTTAAGCGTCGTATACGGAGTTTCGCCAGTAGTTGTGGTGGCGTAGGAGAAGCGGCTGGCCAACTCAGGCGTCATAGCGCCTACCAAATGATAGAATTTTGTCAGCTCCTTGGTGATGCCAAGACAAGAGAATTGTGCTTCGATCACAGTGAACCATGCTTTCATATCCGCTGGCCAGACTGGGGGAATTTTGATCGACACCGCGGCGATTTGTTCGTTGGATTCCATTTGTTTTTGTTTACCGAAAAAAAACGTGGTAAATGACGAAAACAAAGTTAAAATGCTCGCCAATTGAAGGGTTGATAATAGATCTGTTCTTATCCTAACGGCCCATCCGAATAAAGACAGACAGAACGACCACTTCGTAAGTTCGAATCGGAAGGTGTGTCAATTTATCGATTTAAACAAAATGTTAATAAATCAGTACACTACATACTATGTAGCCTTTGATGGGTTCGCGAGAAATGAAACAGGCGCGTCTATTTACGAGTTTGATAACAATACTAAAATTTGTAGTGGCTTTATCGAGGTCAGAAGGACCAAAACGTTCAGCATAAAAAAAACAAGACAGTATGACAAAATATTTCTCTGGTGAAACTTAAAATACGTTTGCTTGAATTGCATGGCCTCTGGCACTCATTGAATCCTGTAAGCAACGCATATCGACTGGTCGCCAATTTTTAGTCAACAATACCAGTTACAGGATTGTCAGGCAGGCGGGCTGTGAAATGTCAAATATCCTGCCTTGTTTCCCAAAGGGACAACAAGATTAAGCGATTCTGAAGGCAGACAAAACACATAGTTATGAACAGATTGGACAAAAAATAACGGCGCGAAATCTATTTACCTTTTTATTTAACCATCCTACAGTCCGGTTCAACTAGGCTCTAAACCAAAATTAATTAACCAATATTATTGTTTCGAACTTGGCGCCTTCTACGAAAATAAAATAGCTGAACTGAATTCGGTTTCTACGAACCAACGCAGGAATAAAGAGGCCGTTGTCTTCGCAAATAAACATTGACGGGTACTCGCTTCACATAAAAGCAGAAGTGGTTTTTGATAAGGTTCAATTTGCTGCGCTAAAAAAGTGCTGAACAAATATTCACCTGGATCATTTTCTTCTTCGACAACGGAGCCGTCAAATGCGTCATTCTAATGCAATTTCTCGTGAGTGTGGGACAGTTATTTATTTGGATGGTCGACCAATGCAAATCAAAATTGAAATTAACCTGGGATTGTGGAAATTGATTCTAAGTGCCTTCCCAACGTGACTGCGTTTTGCGTTGTAATTTCAATGATTTATTTGTTCATAAACATCACACTTGTTAAGTTCGTGGACGCGTGGCTGTCTGTCGACAATTCACGTGTTTTGACAAACCACGAATTCAATTTCTATCAAACGTTATTATGACCTTTCCTCCTTCTCTGTTAAATATCTAAGGAGGTAGCAATGGATATCAGTAGATTGCACCGAAAGACCTATAACATTAATACTTCATTGGCGAGAAAATATTCTGATCTACAAGAAGCGACGCATATTTTGAATCAATACTACTCTTTTTACCATTTGGATCGCGTTCTTACTATCCGTGTTTAGAAAATAACAGACGACGTTTTCATTATGACACATACAACTCGCAGTTGTAGACACGAAACGCCAAGTTATATGACTCTTAATCTTCCGCGAGGAATCTGTCAGCGTAAATCGCCCTACGACCGCATCGATGGAAACATGTTCTCACAATCCGTGCTATCGAAAACCGATTTTTGTCAATCCGAACGCAAACCATACTACAGCGCACATGACTCACATCGAAAGACACGAAACCCATGTGATATTACTTTCTTCATCGTACGCGTGCTATCTGTCTGCATAAATACTTATAATTAATAATTGGGGCGGCTGTATCGAGGTCACGAGGACCAAAACGTTCAGCATAAAACAAGTACCGACTGATTCATTATGTAGAGCGGTGGTACAAACTTTCAGTCTGAAAGTACAAATCGGTGATGACGAATATGAAATAGGAGACGAATCGTGTGTCACCGCGCTTGCTTTGGTTGGAAACTTGGGGATAAGACCGATATAAGAATTGGAAACATCACATATTTATTGGAATGGCTAGCTTCATCCTAATATGTTTTGTACGCCAGATGTCGGCAGCCTGAATCGTCGTCCTTAACGGCCAACATGTATCGGTTGGGATTAAAGTCGCCTGCATTTCCAGGATTTTCGTTTCCTTGCAACATACGTGAAGCTATGCAAGGCTTCACATCAAGCACAATTAAATAAAACGGCACTCGAACCTCCGGCTTTAATTTAAGAAATGGAGTCCATGCTGGTCCATGAGTTCGGAAAGGCCTGATGTTGCTCAAATCCCGGCAACTGAGGATGAAGGCAGCTGTGTGATCCAGTGTTAGGCAGACGTCAGTGTCTTATACACGCATGGCTGACATTGTGTGTCATTCAAATCCCGCGCGATGTCCTGGCAAGACACCGAGCGTAACTATAAAAATGCATCCCAATTTTACTTGCTCTACGTTTACCCTTACAAAACTACCATCGCAGGTCTAGCATTTCTTTGATCAGAATCGCCCTCATAGAAAGAGCGAAAAAAGGATCGAAATTTAAATTATTATGCAGAAAATTCGGTAGTAGTCGTGTGAATAATTCAATACCAAAAGCGCGACTCGAATACGAATACTTTTTGGGTTATTATATGGGCTTTGGCATTGGTTAGCCCGCACATCCGGTGGAATCGCCTTTGAATTGCAATAATGTTGTTTGTGCTAGATCCAAGATACAGGCGTGTTGCATTTATATGTGCTTGCCTGGCAAATTTTACGAATTCTAAACTCCTTAACTATCCTGTGTTTAGAATGTTTATTTTTACTACGAGAATTTTCATCCTGTTTTTACTAGACTACCTCTCGTCTTTCCTAATTCATTGTTATGTAGTTCGTATTCTCAATTGATCGTGTGCTCTTTGTAAAGATGGCACAACACGACAGGAAAAAGTGGGTTTGCGGGTGTTGCATAGGGGCTAATGTGAACAGGGTCAAGTGAGCACGGTCGTGGGGAATGAACGAGGGTATAGGGCATTGGCTCTCTTTCCATAGAACCGATAACCGTCGATTATTCCTTGTTCGGCGTCCTATACTGACCTTCCATAGTTTCTCTGCGTCGTCCGTTCAGAGCTGTGAAGGAGGAACTTTTCGGCGTTCTGTCGTTGACATTCTCATTGCCATTTTCGTTAACTTGCCCCTTCTGGTCAGGAGCTTTTTGGTCTTGAGTTCCATCGGTGTCGACATAACCTCAAGAGAAAATATAATTAATCCCACGCAAACCGTATATCACGCAACGATCCAAAAATTTCCAGTTTCAGCGCGGCTGCTGTCCTATTAAAACAAAAACCTGTTAATCGATACTAAAAACGACAATTACAAAAAGCTATTAGAATTTATATGAAAGTTGATTAAAAACGTTCGTTTTAAATTAATAAAACAGTTTTCTTCTTTACCACTTCTCCCTCAGTTGAGACCACCCTTCCTTCGTCGAGCAATCTTCGTCGGAGCCTTCGCCGTGGGGGGTTTCCTGGTCTCCCGCGGCTTCGACCTTGACGAAGTTCACTTGTCCTGTAGTGGAAACCATGCATTAGATTGTATGGCAAAATCAAAATTTATTTTTTGTTATGTGCTTAATTATTCTTAATTGTGTTATCCTCCATCTATATGTCCGGGGCCCAACCTACACCTTCAATCTACACCGCCGCCGTCGATTTCGTCCCCGAAGGAGGCAGTCTGTTAAAAACAGTCACGTCGTTGCCGTGTAGTGTTTGGCGTATCCCGTTTTCTATCTCGACGACGACGGTTTCGAATCATGGGGTATTGATCACGTTGAAGGGTCCTACCCACCGGTCGTCGAGTTTCGTTTTTCGCGCGCGATTCATAACCAGGACCCACTGGCCTCGATGTCGGTCCTTTCCTCGACGTCGGCGGCCGCTTAGCTACGGAAGATTTGTTCTGGGCTCCGTATATGCTGCTCAGCGTTGGCTCGGGCCTCCGGGACAGTTCTTGGTCTTCGCAAGCCGTTCCCGAGCGATCTCTTTTAAGGCCTCTGAATCTATCGGTCGATTCCGAACCATGGTTCCCGTCCCATTCGGACCTCAAACAGACGATGGCGTGTCGTGCTGTATCTGTTGGTCAAGTAGTCTCAGAGTTCCTCTGCCAGGATATCTCGCCAGTCGTCTGCACCACCTCAACAGATCTTCCGGATCCGGATCCGGTCCTTGATTGTGCGGTAGAATCTTTGGACTTCACCGTTTCCTTCGGGGTGATAAAGGGGTCGACATTATGTGGAGGACTTCGTAAATGTTGCATTTGCGGTGCGTTTATATTGGCCCCTTGATCGTTTTGCAGTTGTTTTGGGGCTCGGTACCGAAAGAACTATTGTTCCCGCAGTATTCGGGCCAAATCCGTCCCGCGTGTGTCCATGCTTGCCTTTACTTCCACCTATTTTGTAAAAAGGTCCAACATGGTTACAATGTACGTTTTTGAGCCGTCGAGGTCAATAATCGGTCCTGTTATGTCCCATTCGACGAATTCGTTTGGCCTGCGTTGTTCCAGTGGGCAAAGAGGGATCTTTGCGCCTCGAATAGCAGTCGCCTGGAACCTGCCACATTCTTTGACGGACTTCTTCGTGTCCAGGAGGAATCAGGACTAGAAAAAGCGTTCGCGGACAGCGTCATGCGTTCTCGCGGAATCGTGGTGTCTGTTCTGGTAGTGCATGATTGCTAGTACAGCTTTTCGCATGGTCGGTGGTACGTAGATCTGCTTCCGCGGCTGGTCCTGGAGCGTTTATAGCCGGTAGAACAAATCTCTGCGCCTCTAGAGGTAGTAGCGCTCCATTTTTCCTGGTTCAATTGTTCGCGAAGTTCCTTGAAGCATCCCAATCTGTAGCCGTATTAGTACGGCGTCGGGCAACAGTGTCAGGCTTTCTTTTTCGGACTGGACTATTGGTTCCGTGGAATCCATCTCAGCGTGCGCTAGGCCGGCGAAGTGGGGTCCTGCGTCCGACTTATTGATGGGTTTTTGGGCCCCCGACTTGCATCTTGACCTCGTCGAGGTTGGGCATCCCGGATAACGCTTCGGCGACCATATTAAACTTCCCAGCTTGGTGCTGCATTTCGAAATCGTAGCGTTGGAGGTCAATCAGCCACCGTGCCATACGGTGGTTTACGTTTTTGGATCTGTGCAGGTACACCAGGGAGTTGGGGTCCGTGACCATCGTTAACTTTCGCCATGAACGTAATCTTAAAACGTCTTTATGGCCCAGACGATAGCGAGACACTCGCGCTCGGTCGCGGAATAATTCTGCTCAGCTGCGATCAATAATTGAAAGGCGAAGCGAATCGCGACGGGCGCTTCTTTTCCTCTCTTGTTCGAGTTCACCTCCCAGAGCGGTGTCAGACGTGTCCTCGAAGATCGTGAACTCAATCAGAACAATCAAGACCCTGTGAGTAGTTATTTTGCACTATTCGTTGTCGGTAAGTTACCTCTATCAAGCAATTGGTATTTCAATTCGAAGTTGATAACTCGGGGCCTCTTGCGAGGTTTTACTTATTGTCTGTTCCAATGGCTCGAGTTTACGACGTCCTACTGGGCTGGAAAATTAAACCTACGTTGACTCTTTTTTTGTTTTAACCATAAAAGCTGAAAGACTGTCAGATAACTGCTCGCCTGTGTTCATCTGCTCCTTCTATTGTAAAGGCGCAGATTTGGTGTAGCGGTTAGCAACCTCGCTTTGCTGGTGATGAACCTTTGTTCGACTCAAGATCGCGCGAATTTTGCATTGTTTTGTCTCCCTGTCAAACAGATTCGATACTCACGATTGAGCAGTACTTCGAGCAGAAGACGCACAGGGGTCTGGACGCAACGGTGGACTTTCTCCAGAAGAACCCTTACGCCCGCTTCGTCTACGCCGAGGTACCCTACCTCGATATGTGCTGGGAAACGCTCTCACAGTCCGTAAAAACGCTCTTCATCAGGTTGGTTGAATTTTTTTAATTTTACGGAAACCCATCACCTTTTTTGATAATAATTAAGAAGAATGCGAATTTCTTCAAAGTGTTAACTTCGCTTAGTTCCCAAATTGCCCTTATTAAAAAGTACGTCAATGTCGTTGTTGTCCGTTTTGAGGCCACGTAAGACGGTTATTAAGGCATTGAATCCGCCGGTGTTGTTTGGGGATAGCTTTCTGCCTAAGAGATGAGTTACTTTAGAGATAATACATTATAAATCCAATGCTTTACGGTCTCTCCGACGCCTAGTTGCTATATTGAGGAGCTTCATTGGCAAGAGGTTAATCCTCTATTAAACGATTTTGCTTGCCTTTGGATTGATCATTAAAGGCGAGTGCGTTCTACCACGTAAAACTTGTGTCAGATGGGTACGTCACATAAACGCCTCATATTTTCAAGACTCCACCGGAAAATAGTTTTTCTTTCGCATCGCTGACTCTTTTTGCGCGGCTCTATCAACATGTTCACTCTTTTTTGTGAACATTTCAAAGAAAATTCCATCAAAAAGTGTATCTGTTCTACTACAGTAGTAGTGGTAGTAGGTGAAGTGACGTAAGTAGTGCTAGTTGGTGTTTTTTGCTGTTAAAGAAGTAATAAGTGTAGTGACTGTTTTAGTAGAAGTAGGTGTTTTGGCAAATCTATTTTTTTCTATTTTCAGTGCCTCTTTATTTAAAAAGTAAGTCCTCTTCTTTGTCTTAAAGACATCGATTATCGGTTGTATTTTTCCAGTTCTACCCGTTGTGGTCTGACCGTGGAAGTCGACGATTTAATTGTTTTCAATCAAATCTTTTAGCCGTACCAATGATAGAAATGACCTTGTTGCAGGTAGTTCTCGTAAGAAGGTTCCCCAGTTGATGGGTACCCTGGAGAACTGCATTAACTTGGGGCTTCTATTCGCGCAGCCTTTTTCGCAGAACACTGTAGCCAACCGAATTCGTCTCCTCATTCTTCTTCTTTTTCTACTGCTCCTACTCGCCCACTTCCTCCCCGTTTTTATTCTTCTTCTCTGTCTTCTTCCATTTTCATTCTCTTCCTTCGTCGTCGTTATCATCATCATCATCATCATCTTCTTCTCCTCTTGCTTCATAAACAGCGCGATGAACATGCACGGCGATTATTTCTCGCGTCGCGTCGCTTTTCGGCTTCCGTTTGACTTGCCGCTACGACTGCACGAGAGTCACCAGTTTTTTGTCTGGCCGTCGGAAAACGTAGTCGCTTCACCGCGGTAGCCGAAGATTGCGCTGGAGATTGGTTGACTGCTTTTTTTGTTTGCACAGCGGTGTCTTGTTACTTAGTTGAAGAGCTTGTCACGACTTGGCCCACTTTTGTTGATTTGTCTATGTCATATTTTCAATATCCAAACATAACCTTTTAGGTTTTATAGCGAAACTTAAAGACTATCCGCGAGCTTTCTATTTTCTTGACCCAACGTCTTCCGTACTTCTCACTCCTAAGTCATACTTCGCACTCCTTCCTTCGAGGTACCAAGTGCCCCGTGACGGATTGCAGCGCTGTTGAAAACAAACGCAACAGATCCTCCTTCGGGGACTAAAAATCGTGGAGGTGGGTTGGTTTGTTTGCTCTCTTATTCTGCCAGAAAATGAGAAACCGGCAGCTTTATGGATGTTGAATATCGTAGCCGCCAACGTGCGCAGATTAGAGAACAGTTCGTAAAAGATTGTAATCTAGATCTGTTTCCAGCGACAGGCACCCGTGAAAATTTTGTAATTTTAAACGCCCCACGCCCGTTTTACTGAACGGACAACTGCTATTGCTGCCAATAACGACTACTACTGCTTATACTCTTGATGCCCCACAATAATGGGTATGTAAGCGTCCACGGGGAAATTGAAGCAGAGAAGCCTTGTTTGCAGCTAGGAGTAACTAGCACCAATCCTGCCTGTGAAGCAGTTAACTATTATAATTTTGCAGGGACGGTGCAAGTTGAATGTCAAGTGGAGACCTCTGTCCGGGAGATACCCTGAAGTGTGACAGACGTCACCGATACAAAGATCTCCAATTGAAATGTCAGCAACACCACCAACGTTCATCCAAGCGTTTACGAACGCGGCCTAGCGTTGACAAAGCACACAGAGTGTAAGGATCAAACGAATTCCACTGGAGACAGTAGGAGATGTAGTTCTTTCCTTGGTAAAATGTGATGAAGGTACCATCAAGCAAAATGTTAAGATTGATCAACAATAGGAATGTCTACTTATAATTACAAAGTAGTTAAATAATTCCACACCGTCATATTTTTCCGAGTTTAATGGTCATCCAATCAGTGTGGAATAAGTTACAAAGAGGACTCCTTACCCGTCCGATGATTATGAAGTTAGGAATGGGGAGCCTAATGAGCAGGAGGAGACAGTTAATGACCAGGGTCTATCTGACGCTTACACTTTAAAATAAATCACCGCGATCCGTACTCCAGCATCGAAATTGTTGTTGATTCGAATGCTATACAGCCAGGTGTATTTTTATGTAGCTCCTGCAGAAGTTTTCCAAACAGCCTTTCCCATGAACAATTTAATGTTCGTGATTTTAAAGGATAACATTTCTTTGATTTTAGCAACTTATTTATTTCGATAATAGTTTTGAAAGAAATCAGTAATGCCGATACTAAAATAATTATGGCTGTTTACACATAGATACCATTGGCGAGCCGCGGACTGTCGGCAACGAAATTCCAGGTCGAGCTGGGAGAGGAAATCTTGCTACAACGAACGCGAGACGAATCAACATGCTTGAATCAACGGCTTGTTGACCGTGAAAATTTGAATGCGGCCAACTTCCGCAAAATTGCGAAAATGCTTTACACTTAGGTAAGCCGCCGATAATTCACGACCGAAGGTGCTGTATCGGCGTTCCGGTAGTGATAGAGACTTCGAAAAAAATGCGAGTGGTTTTCGCCGATGCTCGTCCCCTTCGTTGAGTACAGCGCCGAGATCGTGTTATCACAGATGAGTTTCGCTGGAGACGGCTAAGTCTTTAGCAGAACGAGATCTCTGCGAACGAAAGGCGTGTGTTTTTTGAGAGTGGCCGCTCCAACGACGACTATCTAGTTATCCCGTTCGCCTTAAATATATGCAGCCTTTTTGCCAACAACGATAAAACTCGCGCGTCGATCATTGTTCTACGCGCACACAGTTAAGTCATCAAGTAGATTTGAACAAGCCTGTTGAATCACGCCTTAATTTGTGCTGCTTCTAAACGACACCATTTTTAAATCCAAGCTAACAGCGATTTGTTCGAGCCTTACAATAACGTTATCACTTTGAATCATGCTCTTCATGATGCACCCAGTTTGTAACCAAAACTCACTGCTATGCTTATTTATACACAAAGCGTGTGAAAATCGCTGATTGAAGCAATGCGCCTACTATGAAAGCCTTTATGATTGCAGAATGTTTTCCTTCAATTTTTAAATTGTGACAGAAGCGATTACTTTTGTTGCAAGTGTTTCCTAGCGTGGATTTTAAACACCCTCACAAAGCTCGATTCATAAAATATTAGAAATTGGGACTTATTCTTTCGGACACCATAAAATCGGTGTTGGAGTTCTAAAACCCCCAGGATTTCTGAATATTTAAAAAAATCTCGAACCGGTTGGGAAACACTGGTAAAATTGCTCAAATAGACGGTTGGAAAAGAACAACATTTTAATCAGAAAACTCCCATAATACTGTCAATTTTTCAGTATTGCTGCTTTAACGAATTAAACGCGGATTTGTCTGCCTGACTCATGCGAAAACCGATTTAATCAACTTCGCAATTTTATAAGCGAACAGAGCAGCCATTCGCGGAGCTGATTGGTTTCGGAGACGCGTACGCGCGCACTTAAACACTGCGCATGCACGGCTCACAAACCCCCAAAACGCTATTTAATGCATTCAAATTTGTAGTTCTAAACATTCAACGACCAAACAACTTTACATGGGTGCTGCACAAACTGTCCTGGGCTATCTCAACGCACTGAGAGAAAGCGGACGCAACTGCGACGTCAAGATCGAGGTAAGCCAATGGGTGATTGGTATAATATTTATTATCCCCACTTGTAAACTAAAAGTAGTGTTGTCGAAGCAAAACGTGTTTTTCCAAGTGGCGGTTTAAGAAACTTCCGACTATTTATTATCTGGACAAAGGCGACCCTGAGAGGCATACGAGCTATAATTTGAATTAAAGAGTCCTCTATTGGAGTCAAATAGGGGTGCTTCTGGCATTCATACTTCTGAGAAGAACCGATTTTAGTTGAAAAGACCATGAATAACTGATATAATGAAAGAACGTCTTGTTAAATCACATTCTGGTTCTCCTGTCACATGTTTTTCCAAACACCCATACCAATTGCATTTGAACGAGTATGTTGAATGACTCCTTAATTTAAGCACAGGCACACATTCACTCGAATGCATCGTGGTGCCACTATTACGCAATGATTTTGACTCATGCTATCAGGGACCGACCATTCTATTTTGACAGAATATATGAGAGAATAATTGACCAAAAAAACGATTGTGTGTCTTTTCGGCTGATTTATTTAATTTTCATCATGAAAACGATAGCAAGAACCTTTGAATTTTTTCGATCTCATCGCCTGTATATGATGTTTTTTTCCTTTACAATTCGTCATCCAAGGGTTCCACGTTGTTCAGCGTAACAAGCAAACTTAACATTTTCAATTGACATAAGTTAATGATAATAACTACTTCGTTTGAAAAAGATTTTTAAATTCAACTACAATAGCTTAGTAAAATGTTTGCATCACGATTGATTTTGTCAAACAAATATTATACCAGGATGTTTTGTTTAGGATAAGAAAATAAAATGCTTCTACTTTTTTCATATCAGTCTTGTCCTTCTATTCTTCCAAAATGTTGTCTTTTCTACTTATTTTGAATCTTTTTTCTTTCTCTTCCTTTTTTTTAATTTGTTTTGTCGACGTCTTCTTCCATACTCTATTTCTTCATCGTAATATCTTCCCCATTCTTTTCATATTAATGGTATTCTTCCTTTCCTACAGTTAATTTACTTATAACTGTTATTTTCTGCACTATTCTTTAATTCTTCTAGCACAGTCTTATTATTTTTCGCAACTTTTCTTATCATCGGATTTGTACTAGTTCTTCTTCAACGAAGTTTCGCATATCACCAGTTTATTTATATTCTCGACGTCATACATAATCGTCTTCTTCATCTTCCCATTAATATCTTACTTCTCCTAATTTACTAAACGTCTTTCGTCTACGCATTTTATGTATATTTAGGTCGCAAGATACAACCTTTTTCATAGACACTAAATATTTAAAATAATTTTAGTTAATTGGTTGTTTGTTTGTGAAAGACTTGTTGATTCAGGATTGACTTCGATTCTCAGTTCCCCTGCCTAAATCTGGGTAAAATTTGCAAACAAATATTGCGTCCCTGTACAGTGTACACACGAAAACGTATTGGGAAAAAAACAACTCTAGGTAACATTAAGAGTGATGGAAGAGAACGTTCGTAAGAGTTTGTTGGGAAATATGGGTTTCGCTGGAAACAGCTAACGCTAAAGGAGAAACGAATCTTCGCAATGAGAGAGCGTGTGTTTTTTGACAGTATCTGCTTCAAGTAATTTCATCTTTCGCAACAACGACGACCATCTTCTGATCCTGTCTGACATTGTTTTGCTCAAATGTATAAAAGGGCCTTGCCGAATAGGACTACGCGAGTTAATTCGCGCATAAAGCATTGTTCGTCGCGCACACACGATTCTCATTAAGAAGATTTAAACATGCACGTTGAATGACGCCTTCATTCATTCTGCTTGTTAACGAAACTATTTTGAAAGCCAATGTGGTAAAGACTTAAAATAAGGTTATTTCTTTGAATCATGCCTTCCGTGAACCACTACGTTCGAAGAAACACCTCGATGCGAATTCATGCCCCAAGCGTGAGAAAATCTTGAGACTTTTATTTTCCCCAGAACAATTGTGTAACAATCACGCTATGACTTTTAAACTTAGTGTGATGGAACAATAACAGCGGCCTCAAAGATTTGCAGACTATGAGAAATACTGCTTAATTATGTAGACTAAAGCATTAAAAAAAACACTTTGCCGCTCTTAAGGATCAATCTCGCCTCTTCGTCTACGGCAAGGCGAAAGGCGGCGACGGTGAAACCGATTGTGTCATGACTGTGCCGCAGTTCGAGCTAGACGGGCAAATAAACGTTACTTTTCCGCGTCTCCTTGATCGAAGCATCGGCAGTCTCAACGGTGAGTCATCTGTTTCGACTTTTTCGTTTTGCCTAGCAAGCAAGAAAGGTCACATCGCCGTGCTTTTGGTCTTTCAGGCAACGTTTATTGCATCGGTGGACGAACGACCGGCCAATCGGTTGGGTTGAGAACAGTCACGGTGATCGATGGCCGGACTGGACGCGTCACGCAGGCGCCACAACTCAGGACTAATCGAATTTGGACAGCTGTCGCCGCGTCTGTCAACGAACTGTTTGTCTGTGGCGGTTACGGAGGTATCCAGAATACTCATCTGTCGAGCTGCGAGCGTTGGGTGGAAGGAAGGTGAGTTGTTTGTAGACGTTGTTGTTGTTTGTCCGCCTTTTTGTTCTCATCACCGTCTTCTTCTCTTTTGCCTACAGTCTATCCTGGCGACCGCTGACGCCACTCAAAATAGCACGCTACGGTGCAGCCGCGATTGTCTTGTCTGGAGACGACGCATGTCTGCCCAACGCACCACATCTCCTCTTGACAGGGGGGGATGGTGGCCAGAGTATGCCTTACGTGTCGCTATTTAGTCTTGGGGTGGACGGAGATGCGCCACGGTGGATCGAATTAGCGCCGATGAACCACGCACGCCACAACCATGGAATCGCTCTCTTCGCTGGGCGCATTCTCGTAGTGGGCGGTGAGTTCCGCGACTCTGTGGAAATGCTGACGCCCCCGCGGGAAGTCGGCGACCCCGGCCAGTGGACTGAGCTCAACCCAATCGGTTGGGATTCCCTGTGGTCTGTCCTCGCCGGCCAAACGACTTGGTCCTTCTTGTCAGTTCGCCTCGCAGTGCACCAGAATCGTCTGCTCGCTTTCGGTATGTCCAAGTCGTGATAGAAATTATTCTTATTTTTATTATCTTAAAGACTAAATTTCTTCTCATTCACATTGAAGAAAGATTTGTTGGGAAATCACAAATAGAAGAATTTGTCGCTGGCACAACCGGACAAAACGGTGACGAGGAGGTAAGATTTTTTCATGTTTCATTCGCATTTCATGCACTTTCATATTGTTGGAGAACTGAAGAATTGGCATTGAAACCGTGGCAACCGCGGTGATTTTAATGACTGTATTTCTGCTTAAATGGTATCAACACGCAGACAAAGCTTCTCCCTTAATGTTTTCGTTTTTTGCTTCTTTGCAGGTTGATTTGACGCGGTTTAAGTGGCGCCACATTGCCGGTTGTCCGTATGCTCTCGCGAACTTCGAAGACGCCGTCGTCGTTACATTAGCGGGAACCCCTAAATTACCCCGCAGTTATTTAATCAAAAATACTGCTCAAATACATTCACTGTAACTTAAATGTTTTCTTCGGAATAAAAGCTATTTAGGAAGCTTGTTGTTGTGTTATTTACGGATTGTTATCTAGCTTTTAAAGGAACATAAGGTTGGTCGCATTAGTGACAGTAAGCAAGTTTAAAAATACGTCAACAAAATAGGAAAAACAATGGCTACATTTGATGAATATTATTGAAACGAGACAATTGATTGCTTCAAAATAGGTCGGGCTATTTAAAGCCTCATGATCATGATTATTCAACCATATTTTTAATCATATATGTAAATTTATTAACGTACTCTGTCCATTCAATTATTTTTCTTTGATTATGGCTGTCTTGGTTTAAAACGGTGGAGACGCATTTCGAGCGAGGGAAGTACAACATGCGTTGGAAGGGCCCCGTTTAACGAAGTTTCAGTAGCGGTTTCGCGGGAGGATAACCTGGGTGCTCAGTGTCTTAACAGGGGTACTCGCAGCGTCTTCGTTGTTCTGACTCGAGCTTTGTTCCTTAGCCATAAGCTTCTCTAACACTAACTTCAGTTGGCGGACTTGCTACTCCAATGACTAGTGTCTGCCTTTTTCTTTATTCTCGCACGAAAAAGATACGGGTCGAAATTTGGTCGTCGTTTTTCTCCTAGACACGGTCATTACTGGCAGGATCTTCTAAGTAGTCGTTGTCGCCGATTTCGCCATTTTCTCAATGTAAATATAGAAACGGATTTACGAAAACCTTAACGAATTGCATGTCACTCGATGATACTAGAATTCCGTGACTCAGCCCGGCTCTGGTCCCATTAAAACAAAAAAACCCATTAATCGATATTAAAAAAAGACCCTTACAAAATGCGTTTGTAATTCGTGTGAAAAATTATTATAAACGTTAGTTATTATAAAATAAGAGTTTTTAATTAGCTGTTCTCAGCTAATGCGACGCAAATAAATAAGTGCTATAAGAGGAAATCCCAGTAAACCTTAAGGGCGTTGATGGGGGTTAAGTATATAGGCAAAGATTTTGGTTTCATTTAGATTGATCATTAAAAGTGAGTTCTTTCTACTACGTAGAACTGGTGTCAGGTAAGTGCGTCACATATACGCCTCATATTTTCAAGACTTGGCACGCAAATTGCTTTCCTCCGCATCGCTGAATCTTCTTGTGCGGCACCAAAAACATTTTTTCTTCGTGTTTGTGAACATTTCAAAGAAAATGGGGTCATTAAAGTTATTCTGTTCTGCTACAGTAGGAGTGGTAGTAAGTGTAGTTACATAAGTAGTGGTAGTTTGTGTTTTTGCAGTTTAAGAAGTAGTTGGTGTGGTGACTGTATTAGTTGTAGTAGGTGCTTTGCCAAACCCAATTAGTCTAATTGCACTTCCTCCTTACCTAAAAGGTTAGCCCTCTTCTTCGCCTTAAAGACCACGATTCTCGGTAGTATTTTCCCCAGTTTTACCCGTAGTGGTAATCAAAGTTTTTTCTGCTGGAATTAATCCTGTAGCCATACCAATGATAGAGTTGCCCTTGCTTCAGGTTGCCTTCGTAAGAAGGTTCCCTAATTGATGGTGACCCGGGAGATTTGCAGGAACTTGGACCTTCTGGTCGCGCAGCCTCTTTCGCAGCGCACTGTAGCCAGCTGAATCCGCAAGGTTTCTTGTTTCGTGACACACAGTCTTCCTACTTCTCACTCCTGCCTCCGAGAGACCGGGTGCCTCGGGACGGATTGCAGCGCGGTTGGAATATCTTGACTATCTCTCCACACACGCCCGCTTTCTACTTGTTTTCTTCTCAACTACTTACAGTGATTTAAACTTCTTCTTCCGAAATTTCGGCAATGAACGAACGTTTGTTAACCTTTAATCCACCATTGCGTCTATTCTTCTGTTTCTAGGTAATTGGCTACGAAGACCAAAGTATCTAGCCCAGAACAATGGTTACTGTCACTCCTACTTCTCACTTCTGCCCCCTGCTTTCGAAGGACCCGGTTCCCCGTGACGGAGTACAGCGCTATTGACACCAACGTTTCTTTTCCTTTAATCTACCATCTTCGAAAACCAAAGTATTTGGCCCAATCTGGTAACCGTCGTAATAGAACTTACGCGTCAATTTCGGCTCGAACCTCTCTCTCTTTCGTCCTTTTCGTCATCCTTCTCTTTTGTCGCCTCCTTGGCGTTTGATAGATGTGTGTATGATGTCTTCCTTGTCGTTTTTTGCCAAGAGCACTAAGCGCCCTCCGTATCTGAAGCCCAAGACGCAAGAGATTTTCCTTCGGTGACGGAAAATCCTGAAGTGGGTTGGTTAGTTTGCAACTTATCATTATGCTGCTGCTGCTACTGCTGCAACTTCTTCTTTGGTGTGGCTCTCTGATCTTCCCAGAAAATGAGAAACCGGCAGCTTCATCGATGTTTAGTATCGTAGCCGAAAACGTGCGCTGATCAGAGACCAGATCGTAGAAGATTCTTATCCAGATTTGTTTCCAGCGACAAGCAACTGTGAACATTCAGTTATTTTAAACGCCACACGCCCGTTTGACTGTACTGCCAAATAATATTGCTGCCAAACACAACTTCTTCTGCTTATACGCTTTATGCCCCACGCGTCTACAGGGAGATTTATTTCCCGGCTTTTTCGCGTCATCATAGCGGGAATTAGGTTAGCGTTGTTGACACCCAAGAGTAACAAGAACCAAACTGCCTTTAAAGCAGTAAACCACTACCATTTAACAGGGACGGTGCGAGTGGAGACCACTGTCCGGGAAATACCCTAACGGGTGGTCGTCAATGCGTCAGCCGGCTCCGGGCAGGTGCATAAGAAGATGACACAATCGATTTTCGTGGAGAAATCGCGTCGTTCAGACGGATTGTGAATTGGAACAGAATTTAAAAATAGTTCCTCGGTGAAAGCAATCATTAGTCGATCAATTGAAACCGTTTCATGTCGTCTATTCATGGATATTTAAAACGGTTTGTCTGAAAGAGAAAGTATCGAAAAAAGACCATAAAATAGGGCCAAAATGAGGCAAATAGTCTGCCAAATGTTCTCGATCATCTTGAGCCATAAGGTAGGACCTCAGTGTTTTATGAATGCGCTCAACAGTCCCATAAGCGAGAAGCTATGCGGATTAACTCGCATCCAAACAATTGGCCCTAGATTAGAACAACGGGCCGACTAAATCCATATAAACGTGCTTTGGAAGGGTTGTGTCGTCGGGCCAAATTCGAATGCTTTTAAGTTACTGAGCGTCTGACATCTTCTCGTAGTCGATACTATAAGCGAACCGCTCGACTCGATGTGCGAAAGGGCGTCGGCAACCTCATATGCGCCACGAATATGACAGAATTCCAGGTCGAACTGGAAGAGGAAATCGAGTTTTCGGATGTTACGTTCGTTGAAGCGAGACGAGTAACAGGCCATGGCATTAATCAACGGCTTGAGGTCTGTGAAATAAGAATGCGGCCGATGATAATTTATTTCCGATGGTGCTGTATAAGCGTTCCGTTGGTAATAGAGACATTGATTAAAAAAGTTTTCGTTCAAAAGTTGCCCTAAACACGGAAATCCCCAAGCGTGTTATTTCAACCTGCATCATTTGGTCGAATTCCGTTTGTGCTATGTCTCTTTTTACTGTGTCGATATCGCTATAACGCTTGAATGTGGCGGGTTCGGTGGTCTGTATATTGTGGTCTTTGTCGTGTGGTGGCTTCTGTCGTGCTCGGTTCAAGTTTTTTGAGACCGGGAAATTGATCGAGACTTCCCTTGTAGAGAGAGGGGACAGCAATTTGGGTTAGGTAGCGGTGTATCCAGAGACTTCCGCTTCCGTTGATTCGTCAACGCGTTTCTTTCGTCGGACGTTGACAGAGAAGGCAAACGTTAAAAAGAAGTTCGCACAGTCACAAATCCCGCATCTTTCGCTTTTCACCCATCGACGTTTATTTTTGACGACTCACACGTACTTGCTATACAGTAAACATTTTTATTTCGCGATTTCACAATCATAAATAATGATTAAACACCAAAATCGAACGCTCTTTCGGCACACCGTTTAAGCGAGGCGTTTCATAATTTGTTAGGTTTGGAAGGCGTTTGAAACCCTACTTTGCGCGCTTCAGAGGTGATCAGCCCGACGAAACCTTCCTTCCTAAAGCGCAAAGTCGTTTCTATGTTAGGAATCAAAGCTGGCGTCTTTCATCTGGACCCAAACGGTTTTCGGCTTAGAGGGCGGCGACGTTTACTGAGCTCTTCTCGTTTCGATCCCCTTGAGTTATTTACGATAAGCACCAGTTGGTCCGGGCGTAGATTTTTGCGCTGGGTAAACGTGGGCGTGAAACGCCAGCGCCTGGACCCTAGGTCGACTTTAAACGGGCTGTGCGTGTGTTACTGTGGTGAAAAATTTGGAAGGCTTAAAGAATTTGGCCAGCATGTCTTTCCATTCCTCGTTTATGTCCCGCAGATCCTGCTGATGGGGTCTTTATTCCGAAAATTAAATCGTCCACTACGCGGTTTCCTTCGTCTCTCACCTTTGCCGAGTTGTTTTTAGGGGCTTATCTGTCGTTGGGAAAATCATTGATCCCTATTAAGCCATTAATTTAATAGATATTGTTTTGCTTTGTTAAGAAATTGCTTGCATGTTAAAAGGAAGCATATTTTCGAAGGTATTCGTTAAAATAAGGCCCAAAATAGATTAATTCAGATTCATGCTCTCTAAATCAAGAACTATGTGGTTCGCTATCAAAGATGGGTTTTGCTGGAGATCGAAAAGTCTCTAGCAGAACGAAAAGCGTGTGTTTGTTAAGAGTAGTCGCTCCAATGACGATCATTGTTTAATAACGTTTGATAGTGTTAGCCTTTAATATATAAAGGTGTCTTATTGACAGATTTTTTTTCCAACACTATTGAATATGCGCGTCCAGCATTGTTCTTCGCGCACACAGTTTAGTCATCAAGTAGATTTAAACAAGCCCGTTGAATCACGCCTTCATTTGTCCTGCTTCTTAACGACACCATTTTGTCAATCAAAGCTAACAGCGATTTGTTGGAACAATGGAATGACGTCATCACTTTGAATCATGCTCTTCGTGAAGCACCCAGTTTGCAATCAAAATTCACTGCTTGTGCTGAATGTTTTTCTTTAATTTTTTAATTGTGACAGAAGCGATTACTTGTGTTGCCAGTGTTTCCAAGCGAAGATTTAAAACACCCTTACTAAGCTCAGTTTATAAAATATTAGTATTTGGGGCAATTTTCGTCAGACACAATAAGATTTGTTAAAATATATTCTCCTTTATCTCCGATTTTTAAAGTGGACAAGAATAAGCCTTAATAGATGATTTCTTGCATAGCTGCGCCATCTTTCGACTCCATAAACTATTGACGCAATGACGCATTAACTCACCCTTCTCCATTTACGCCCACATTTCATTTCGTCGTGGTGCCACAATCACGCTTTGACCTTGAAATCGGGTGTGATGGAACCCAGAACGGCTCAGAATATTATAGTTTCGGTTTACATATGTAAACTAAAGAAACAAAGATTTTCCAAAATAAGTATAGGGTTACTTTGGAATTCCAATCAGTTCGATAAAAGAGTCAAAGTTTAGTAATTTTTTGTAGAACTTAAATTGCTTTGCTATCAAACCAGACGAATAGAAAATTCTTCTGTAACCTCAATTTTCCTAAGTTTATAGGATATAAATTCTATCTATTTGTTAAAAACGAATGTCAAGTAATCATTTAAGAGATAATAGGTTCACTGAAAGACTAATCGTCGATTGCAATTGTTTAAAAATGTTTTTAACGGTTTCTTTTGTAAATAATTTGCTGTTAATCGTAAAAAAATACCGTTCGTTTATTTATCGACGCAAGAACTTAAAGGTTATGAAATGTTTCCGGTTGAATCGTAAAAATTTCATTAAAATCTAGTTGTCGCCAATTACTTCTAACAATTGGAAATATTCGTCTATTGAAACAATCAAGCCACGATGATAATTAAGATACCAATGTGTTTTAATAAGATCTCATCTATCTAACTAAACATGTCTCAAGCTGCATTTCTATTTATTAATTGTAAAATAAGCCAGTGAACAGAATTGTTCTTTTTTTAAAATCTTTAATGTTTTTAAACTCGTATATTGCGAAGCGAGTGATTTAAATCGACGTTTTCAATACCGATCGATAATTTCGGCGGTTGCGAATTTTAAGCGGCGTAAAATTTGTTTACTTAACACCTCAAACCTCGGTTTCATGTAGTCTAACTGATCAAATAGACGGTTGGAAAAGCACAACAATTGTTTACATATTCTACCGCTTGTCTTATTCATTTAGACAACGGCCGCCTTGCGTAGTCCCTTATATAGTCAATTGATTATAGCCCGATGCGTTTGTTCCAGTTTGTTTGAATTAAACTTCATGCCCTTCGGACTCACATACGCCACTGCCATATTCCAGGGTGCCATGGACTCGTTATTTAAACGCCTAACGTTCGCGTCCGCCAACATAAACGATATCATCGTTTTCTCGAAGACACGCGACGAACATGTAAGCGACTTTCAGAAAGACCTCTACGGGAGGCTGGTGTTTAAGTAAAACCATCGAAATTCCAGTTGTTTAAAACCACAGCAATATATGTCGGGCACCTCATCTCGACGGAAGGGGTAACGGCGATTCCCGAATCGGCTGCGCACGTACTCAAATACAGCCGGCCAACGAACGTGCGAGACATCCGTTGATTTCTTGGGGTTCGTTTCGTACTATTCAGAATACATTTAAAGGCTAGCCGATTAAGCTGAAACCCTGAACAGACTGGTTTAGAAGAAAGTTCCGTTTGTGTGGGGAAAGGAGCAACAGAAATCTTTCGAAAAGCTAAAGAGGATTGTCAGAAGCCTCTCTATAAACGCCCTCCCGGTCTTTTAACAGAAGTTCGCGATCAGGGCTGACGCGTCAGACACAGCCTTATGAGCCGTTTTTAAACAAAAAAGCAAAGGAGCACCCGTCGCGATTCGGTTTCTTTTTCGCACACTGAACGCGGCCGAGCGAAATTATTCTGCAACCGGACACGAATTTCTAACGATCGTCTGGGCAATAAAAATGTTTGGAAACTACGGACACGGGCGAAGAGTTGTAGTGGTAACCGACCATTATACCCTGGTGTACCTGCACCGATCGAAGTATGTCCACCACCGCATTGCACGGTGACTGATTGTTCTCCAACGCACCGACTTTGGGCTGCAGCACCAAGCAGGGAAGTTAACCGTGGTCGCTGACGCGTTATCCGGGATGCCCAACCCGGGCGATGCCAAGATGCTATAAGACCAAGCGGGCCCTAAAGCTTCGGACTCCATCAACTAACCAGCAGTGGGAGCAGATCTACGGTCCTCCGACCGTGCGAAAGGCGGTACTAAATGCTATGCATGACCAAAATGACACTATGATACCGCAAGGACGAACGACGCTGTCCGCGCATGTTTCTTTTGAAACGGATACCTTCTAGTTACAAAGAGATACGTCAAGAAACGCCGCAAATGTCAGGCTACAGCTATACGAGCCGAGAAAATACCCATTTGCCCCCTCGAACGACGAAGGCCCAACAAGTTCGTTGTAAAGGACATAACGGGACCGATAACAGACCCCGACAGCACCAAATAGTACATCGCTACGGTTCAGGACCTCTTTGCGAAATGGGTCGAGGCAAAGAGCACCACGGACACGTGCGGAGCCGAGCAAGCGTGTATACTGCAGGGCAAATGGTTTCCCTCTGGAAACGGAGCCCCTAAAAAACTGCACAACATTCACGGGGCTGATTAAAACGCGCCACAGGTACAAGAACCAAAGCGAAGCAGCATATACAGAGCCGAGCGCAAAACCTTCGTAAGCTAAGCGGTCGCCGACGTCGGAAATGGACCTACATCGAGGCCAGTGGGTCCTAGTTATGAATCGCGCGCGCCAAACGAAACTCGACGACCGGTGGATAGGACACTTCAAGGTCATCGCAACCCCGCGAGCCGAAACTGTCGTCTTGGAAATCAACAACGGTTTTTAACAGGTCTCCGGGACGAGAAAAGCGGAAGACCACCAAAGCCCTACGATTTTCGGATAACGTGAAAGCATCCTCCTCCGGGACGAAAGCGACGGAGGCGATGTGTAGAGTTAAAGAGGGAGGTAAGGCCCCGGACATATAGATAGAGTACAACAAATAAGCACACAACGAAACATTAATTTTTTATCCTTGCTATGCTATCTAACGCATGCCTTTCAACTAAAAGACAAGCGAACTTTGTCAAGCTCGAAGCCGCGGGAAACCAGGAAACTCCAAGGGGTGAAGACTCCGGCGAAGACTGATCGGCGAAGGAAGGGGGTTCTTTTCAGAGGTGGAAGTGTTGTGGAAGAAAACAATCTCATTTGATTATAACTAGCGTCTTCAATAAACGTTCACATGAATTCAAATCGCTTTTTGTAATGGTCGTTTTTAATATCGATTCATGGGTTCTTGTTTTAATCGACCGGAGCCGGGCTTCATCTTGGACTTCTAGAATCGTCGTGCGACAAGCGGTGCGCATTGTTTATCGTTAATCTATTCAATCTTTATATTGAGAAAATGACAAAATCGGTTACAATGGCAACTAAGAAGCTACTGCCAGCAATGGCCGTGTCTAGGAGAACGTCGACGACAGAATATCGACCGGTATCTTCTTCGCGTGACAATTTGGAAGAAGACGGAGAAATGGCAGTGGAGGAGCGAATCCACAAGCTGACGATAGCTGTCGAAAAGCTTAACGCCGAGAATCAAAGCTCGAAGCAGAACAAAAAAGACTCTCCGAGTTCCCTCGTTGGAGAGCAAAAAAAAGACAGAATACCCATGTTACCTTCCTCAAACCTCCGTAAACCCCAGCCCCGGCAACGCAAGTTGTACTTCCATCTCTTGTGATGCGTCTCCACACCTTTACAAAAACACATATAAATTCAATGCGCCGATATGTAGTATGCAGAACAGACATCACTGGAGTAATAAAACACACAAAATGGTGGCCGAGTCCACCGAAGATTTGGGCTAACCAATGACCAAAACACATTTCATAACCCCGAAAAGATTCGTTATTCGAGTCGCGCTTTTGTTATTGAATTTTATACACCACGAATTGCGAATTATCCGCATAATAATTTTAATTTCGATCATTTTTTGTTTTCTGTAGTATTGTCAGTACGATAGTGACGCTCTTCTATGGGGGTTATACTGATCTAAGAAATGCTAGACCTTCGACGGGGCTTTGTAACGGTAAACGTAGAACAAAAAAAGCACGTCCCATGCAGCCATAATAAAAGAAAAAGCATTGCATCGAGAGAGTGCGTGAATAAATTAATATATATATATAATAACAAATATGTTTGAATAATGATGATAATGAGGCTTTGAATAGCCCGGTTTATTTAAAAGCAAGTAATTGTCTTGTTTATAGTGGTGATAGCACTCGATGATCTCTGTCGGAAGCAGTTGGAGAGAGAGCTTACAAATCGTAGGATGAAAATTATTCCTTCAATTACAAGGACAGTGCGACACCCTTTGACGATTCGAAAATGGGGTCTATTTGACTTAATCAGAATGTTATGACATCAAATATTCCGTCTCGGTATCATGCGCAACGGACTAAACGACGTTTAAAACCGTGTGTTGCACAGTGGTGCAACTTAATTTACCCTCATTGAGTCGTACCTCGAAACTCGACACGAAAACCTTAAAGTTCATCGTTATGGACAATTCGTGCAATCGCTTTATCGCGTCGATCTGGACCACTGCGGCTCTGGAAACCAATTCGAATTTCAGTCCTATGAAGGCCAGGGGTTCAGGGTGACGTTTATGAAAAGACGTTTATCAGCGCATTAAAAGAGATTAACTTCATTAATGCCCATTTTATCTTCTCCCACTTTATTGATCAAATCAAATTATCGACACTTATAAATTGTTTTTTTGTGTTTAAATGTTCGAGCATCTATGAAATTGGACCTCTACCAAACGTCAATGATAATAAGTGTAGTCGCTTTATTGAGTTCACGAAGACCAAAACTTTCAGCATAAAGCAAGACAAGTATAAGATAATAAAAATGTCTGGCAAATGTTTCAAAGTACTTTTACTTGTGTTTATTCAGTAGCATGCACTTATTCAACGAAATACAGTAGTCACATTCCCACCCGTCCTATTAAATAATATTGATCAAATTTTGTTTTCTATTTTATTGCCGTATTCTCCCTTCTTACGCAGACTGGTGTGGCAGCGTAATACGTTTTAAATCCGCTTACATTCACGAATGGGACAAACCTTATGTTCTTTTAAAAGATTGATAAAAATCCGTAAGTCAAAGCAACAAGCCTTCTAAATAGGTTTTATCCTGAAGAAAACAATGAATTTAAAATAAATGTATTTAAACAATATATTTGATGAAATAAATCATGCAGGGTTATTTGGGGGGTTCCGTAATGTCAACGACGGCGACGCCTTCGATGAACTCGTGAGCATCCGGACAACCGGCAATGCGCCGCCACGTGAACCGCGTCAAATCAACCTGCAAGGATCCACATAAGGGAAAATTCAGGGAAAATTTTTGTCGGTGTGTTGATAACATTTAAGCAGAAACAGAGTCAGCAAAATCACCGCGGTTTCAACGCCAATTCGTCCGTTGTCTAACAACATGGAAGTGCATGAAATGCGAATTAAACATGAAAAAATCTCACCTCCTCGTCGCTTTTTTGTCCGGTTGTGTCAGCGACGAATTCTTCAATTTGTGATTCGCCACCGCCAAGAAATCTTTCTTTAATGTGAATAAGAAGGAATTGAGAATTTAAGATAATAAAAATAAGAATAATTTCCATCACGACTTCGACATACCGAAAGCGAGCAGACGATTTTGGTAGACGGCGAGACGAACTGACCAGATAGCGGAAGCTAAACCGACCGGGTTTAGGTCAGTCCACTGGCCAGGGTCACCGACTTCCCGCGGAGGCGTAAGCCTCTCCACAGAGAGGCAGTCCCGACCAGCCACAACGAGAATGCGCCCAGCGAAAAGAGCGATTCCGTGGTTGCAGCGCGCGTGGTTCATCGGAGCCAAGTCAACCCACCGTGGTTCATTTCCGTCCCCCCCAAGACTCAGCAACGACACGTCGGACAGTCTGCTGCTGCCATTCCATCCCCCAGTCAAGAGAAGATGCGGTGCGTTGGGCAGATTCGCGTCGTCTTCAGACAAAACAATCGCGGCTGCCTGGCTGCGTGCTGTCTTGAGTAGGGTCAGCTGTCGCCAGGATGGACTGTGAGCAAATAATAAGAAGACAGTGACTGAGAACGAACAACAAAAACAGCAACAAAAACGAGACGGCCGCAAATAACTAACCTTCCTACCACCCAGCGCTCGCAGCTCGACAGATCACCAACCCCGCTTCCTCCGAAGCCGCAACAGACAAACAGTTCGCTGACAGACGCGGCAACAGCTGCCGAACGGCGAGGGGTAATTAGTGGTGGCGCTTGCGTGACGCGTCCCGTCCGGCCATCGATCACCGTGACTGTCGGCAACGCATCAAATTGGTAGGGCGTTTTTCCACCAATGCAGTAGACGTTTCCTGAAAGACCAAAAGCACGGCAATGTGACCTTTCTTGCTTGCGATACAAAACGAAAAGGTCGCGACAGACTACTAACCGTGTAGACTGGCAACGCCGCGACCCCCGAGAATCGGGAAACGAACGTCCATTTGCTTGTCTTGCTCGAACTGCGGCAAAGTCAACATACAATTGGTTTTGCCGTCGCCGCCTTTCGCCTTGCCGTAGACGATGAGGCGTGTGCGGTTCTTCCCACGAGATTGATCTTTAAGAGCGGCAAAGTGTTTTCTGAAAGCCAAAAAGATGTTGTGAGTAAAAATGCCAAATAAACCAACGCATAAATGAACCGCTGAAGACTAACGCGCAAAAAACATTCTGTCGAAAAGGTGAGTAGCCCCGTTCGAACTCATCGACCGCCTCTTGCGATAAATCGGCGAACTCGATACAGCCAATTAGACGCGTGAAAGCGGCACACAGCCCCCAATTCGTCAAGTCCTTCTTGTGGTTCTCCCCCCATGCACAGATAAGACGAAACAGTTCATCTGCGTACGAAGTGGACGCCTTGAGGAAACTGAGGACCTCGTCCAGGTCAAACTGTTCGAGGATGAAATCTCGATTTGACAAACTGCGCCAAAACAAAGTGTAAAATGCTTTGTTCTTCGTTGCTCGGGCAATTTCCAAACGCATCGGTCGGTTTTCCGGTTCATTTATTCTAAATAGAGCAATCAACAATCGACAGGAATTCCCTCACCTTGGGGCCATAAATTCAATACACAATTGCTGAAGATCGCCACAGTCTAGCATGTACGCGAATAAGAAAAGTCGTTCGACTGTTTCTTCCGCAACATTTACCTCTCCCGTGTAAGCGTAGTCGAGGACGAGGTTAACAATTCTATCGAGATACAAGAATCAGTCAACAGAGAAACGTGAAGTCTACCTCCTCGGGAACCGCTTCCAAGTTAACCGGAGGTGTCCGCCATCGATGACCGAATGCCTCTCGATTTGATAACCTAGAAGCGCAAATCGCGCGGCCAAAACCCCTCGATGTGCGTTAACTGTGTGGCCTCCATCGACCTATGGGAAATGAGAGAGATTTAAGACTTCGCCCTATTGGCTTACCTCAAACAAGATTGACCCGATTGTTGGGCCTTGAGTGCAAAAACCCTACACCACTTTTAATTCGCAACTGCAAAATAATTTGTTTGTTTCGATTGCATCTGATGAAATCAATCCCTTCGTAATATGCAGGTGGCAGAACCGGTTAATTCAATTAAAATGCAAATTCGACAGTCAATTCCGTTTGATGTTAAATTTACTTAATTAATAAAAAAAAATGCGTATTTAAAAATGTTCCGCTGCTCAGATGAGAATATATTCAAAGCCATCTTTATCTCAATTACCATCTCGTCTAATAGACAAAAATTATGCATCGACAAAAGCACAATTGTATTTAATTACATTTTACAAGAGAAGAAAAAATCTATTTGTTAAACAAAGACTTGAAAGATTTGATTAAATAAATTAAGGGGAAAAATACCTATCTTTGGTGATCGGCAAATTCGTACCGTACTTCGTTAAAAAAAGTCTAAAAACGATTCCCTATGCATCGGTTTCGAACCACTGCAACAATAACATTTATTAAAGAAGGCATGTTGAAAACCTGCATAAACCTAAAGAAGACTGTAGGTTTCGTGATGGTGACCATAATTAAACAGTATTTGTTATAGACTGCAATGCTTTGAAGCCGTTGTTGGTTCCATCACACCAAGTTTCAAGGTCATAGCGTGATTGTGGCACCACGACGAAATGATAATTGGGTGTGATTATAAAAGGGTGTAATTAATGCGTCATTGCGTTCAATAGCTCAGGCAGTCGGGAGATTGCAAAGACATGCTAGTAACAGTCTACCAAGGGTAACTTAATTAAAAAGGAACACTTTACGAGAGACTGATATTTAATGTATCGAGTGCGGTAGGGGTGTAGAAAATAAAAGCTTCACAACACTGCTTACCGAAGTTATCGCGTTGTGTGACTAAATTAATCGTGCTGCAAACATTTAACTACGTTTTGGTAGTTGAAATTAAAAAAAATGATAACAATAGCAATTATCATTTACTTATGCCAATTTTAAATGCAAAGTTTCCAAGTAAGGCTGAACAACGTGGAACCCTTGAATGCCGAATTCTATTGGACAATACATCATGTACATGCGATAACACCGAAAGAAATCTTAAGTTTGTCGCTATCGTTTCCATGCTCAAGTTTGAGCATGTGGACGGTATTTATAATGAAAATTAAATAAATCAGCCGAAAATATTCGACGATTTCTCCAACAAATCAACGTTTCAATTCGCCAGACACAATACCGTTTATGGGGTGTACAATTCTCGGATATATTCGGTATTACATATAATGGGTCTTGCACGAGTCAAGGTCATGGCGTAATAGCGGCATTACGATGAATGAATGTGTGCAAAAATTAAGGAGTCATTTAACAAACTCCTTCAAATGCAATTGATGCACCATAATGTGGTTTAGCAAGAATTTTTTTATTTTTCAAAAACATTATATCACTTATTAATAGGCTTATCAACTCAAATCGGTTCCTTTCAAACGTCAGAATGCAAGAAGCACCCCTATTTTACTCCAATGGTGGACGTTTTAATTAAAATTATAGCTCGTATGCGTCTGAGGGTCGCTTTTGTCCTGATAATACAGCGTCGGAAGTAACTTAAACGCCGACTTGTAAAAAAACGTTATGCCAAGAATGCACCAAATTTTAGTTTAAAAGTGGGGATATTAGAGATTATACCGTTCACCTATTGGCTTACCTCGATCTTGAGGTCGCAGTGGCGTCCGCTATTTCTAAGTGCGTTGAGGTCGCCGAGGATAGTTTGTGCAGCAGCCATGTAAAGTTTTTTAGTCGTTGAATGCTTAGAACTACAAAATTGAATGCATTTAATAGCGTTTTAGTGGGTTGTGAGTCGTGCGTGCGCAGTGTTCAAGTGCGCGCGCACACGTCTCCGAAATAAATCAGCTCCGCGAATGGCTGCTCTGTTTGCTGATAAAATCCGTTAACGCATGAGTCAGGCAGACAATTCAGACATAATCAGTCTGCTTAAACGTATTTGGGCTTATTGAGTTGCTTAAACGTTCTTTCTGCTTAACTTAAAACTATCCTTCTACAATTAAAGTAATTGCTTAATGAGCAACAGTGATTTGTCCAACGACAGTTAAGTCCCCAAAAACGACTCCACAAAGATGAGGGAGGAAGGAAACGGTGAATGGAGGAACAAGCTTGCAGAATTCTTTGAGCCTTCCGAATCGTTCACCACAGAAACACCCATACAGTTTATTCGAGGTCGACGTAGGGACAAAGCGGAGGCTTATCAAGCCCAAGCTCATCGTAAATAACGCAAACCGATCAAAACAAGAGGCGCCGTGTGTATACCCAGTCAACGTCGTCCCCCCCAAGCCGGAAACCTTTGGGGCCAAGATGGAGGACACCAGCTGTCATTCCACACATCGAATGACCGATCTGTCAGCATCAGACAATAGAAACTCGATGACGAATCAACAGCAGCGGAAGTCTCTAGAGACACAGCAACGACCTTGATCAGCTACCTTACCTACATTCCTGTCCGCTTTCTTTAGAAAGCCATTCTCGATCAATTTTCCGATCATCAAAACTATAACCGAACACAACAGAAGCAACCACACAACATAGTTCGCAATTTTACGAAAAATAAACAGTTGATTCATTCCATGGCCTCTTACTTGTTTCGCTACAAAGAACGCGAGATCCGACACGGGACCGTTTACGGACCCGGACGGCACAAAATGGTACATCGTTACGATGCTGGACCT
Source organism: Proteocephalus fallax (assembly GCA_028672205.1). Lineage (NCBI taxonomy): Eukaryota > Metazoa > Platyhelminthes > Cestoda > Proteocephalidea > Proteocephalidae > Proteocephalus > Proteocephalus fallax. The sequence goes on along the minus strand of JAPUBX010000931.1, from coordinate 44,680 downwards.
ATTTACAAAAAGGGTCGATGCAAAGAGCACCACGGACACATGCGGAGCCGAGCTAGCCCGTATACTGCGGGACGAATGGTTTTCCCGATACGGAGCCCCAAACTACTACACACCGACCGGGGGTAAACGTGAACGCGCCGCAGAAACAAGATCGCTGCCACCTGTTCGGAGTCATCCACACGAAAAAAAACCCATACAGCCTGGAATGAAATGGAAAGGTTGAGAGGTTCCATCGAAAGATTAAGGGCCGAATCAAAAGGATCTGCGAAGACGGGTAGAAACACTGGCGGAATACTACGCGCCTTAGTACGTTCGAGGACCACCTGGACGGAAACCGTGATTCAAGATCGACCGAGGAATCTAGAGAGCTGAAGAGCGGTCGCTAAGGGAAGGCTTGCGCAGGGCCGGAATGAATCGTGCTGCAAACATTTAACTACGTTTTGGTAGTTGAAATTAAAAAAAATGATAACAATAGCAATTATCATTTACTTATGCCAAGAGCGGTCGCTGGGGGAAGGCTTGCGAGGGGCCAGCGCTGTCCTGGAGGCCAGGCCAACGCGGATCAGCGTATACGAAGCCGAGCACAAAAACTCCGAGAGCTCAGCGGCCGCCGACGCCGGGGAAAGGACCTTCATTAAAGCAAATGGGTCCTGGTAACGAATCGGGCGAGCTACAAAGAAACTCGACGACCGATGGATAGGACCCTTCAAGGTTATCGACACCCCGCGACCCGAAACTGTCGTCGTGGAATTCGACAAGGGTGCACGTCAAACGCTCAATCGAAATGACGTAACGGCTTTCCTCGGGGGACGACAGCGACAAGGGCGGGTTTGAGACCGAGAGGGGAGTGGTGTCTCAGACGCAACAACACAGATTTTATATATCGTACATTTATATAACGCATAATTTCAACTACTGGACAGGTCAAAGCCGTCAAGGTCGAAGCCGAGAGATCGAAAACCCTCCTTTGCAGAAGACGCCGACGAAGCATGATTTGCGAGGAGAGAAAGGGTGGTCTTGTCGGAGGTACAAAACTCTCTATTTAATTACAAATAATGTATTGTTACAACTTCAAATAAAATTCCAATCATTTTATAGTACTTGGTTTTTAGTTAAGAATAATGGCGTGTAGTTTTAATGCTACTAGTGCGCGATAGAGTCTGGGCTCTGGGGAGTCAGAAACGACTGTTACCTTCGCGTCCAGTTGTCGAACCCCCAGATAACTTACCAAGTGACCAAGGAAACTTACTTCGTTTCAACCAAAATGGCAATTCTCTGGATTCACCACGAGCTCGTATTCATCAAAGCGCAGATACACAGTCGTGAATGTGCGGCAGAGGTTAGCGGTCAGAAATTGTGACTACATTCAGAGCTGAATAGTCGCAACAAGGACGCCAATCCCCAATTTTTTACTTCTATACCATTTGGAGCGGGAATGACTACTTGCTGTCGGCCGGGGGTCTGATTTCAAGCTGCGTCATTTGTTCGAATTCCTTTTGTGCTATGTGTCTGTTTACTAGTCGGAGACGGCGATAACGCTTTAATGTGGTGCAATTTGTCGTGTCTTTTTCGGTTCAAGTTTTGAAGATCTCGGCATTCGATCCTTTTGCGTTATTAACGATAAGCGTGGGCGTGATAAACCACCGCTTGTTCTTTAGGTCGTCCTCCAACGTGTTGTGCGGCTGGTACTGAAGTGGGTGATTCGGAAAGCCCAGAGAATTTGGCCGCATTGTTTCTTCCATTCCTCGTATATGTCCGCGTTTATCTTGCTGATGGGGTCACTACTGTGTAAATCTCAAGGTTTCCCTGCCCGACGCTGGCTAATATCTTTACACAACAATTTCGTTCCTCCAGCAATGTTCTTTGCGCACACAGTTAGGTCATAAAGTAGATTTGAACAAGCCCGTTGAATCACGCCTTCATTTGTACTGCTTCTAAACGAATCATGCTATTCGTAAAGCACACAGTTTTGCAATCAAAACTCACTGCTTTGCTTATTCATACACAAAGCCTGTGAAAATCGCTGATCGAAGCAATGCGCCTACTATGAAAGCCCTTATGATTGCATAATGTTTTTCCTTAAAATTTTACATTGTGACAGAAGCAATTACTTTTGTTGCCAGTGTTTCTAAGCGTAAATTTTTAACACCCTCGGCAAGCTTTATTCATAAAACATTAATAATTTAGGCATCTTTCGTCAGACACAATAATATAGGTTTAGATTTATACTCCTTAATCTCCGTTTTTTAACAATAGACAAATGAGCCTTGGTAGACGATTAATTGCATGGCTGCACCATCTCCCGACTCTATTTACTATTGTACGTCATGACACATAAACTCCACCCTTCTCCATTAACACCCACATTTCATTTCTTCGTGGTGCCACAATCAAGCAATGACCTTTTAACTGGGTGTGATTGAACCCATTACGGCTCAGAACATTATCGATACGGTTTACATATGTAAACTAAAGATTTTAAACAAAGAGAATTGTCCCATAGTTGTCCAGATTTTCTAAAAGCTTTATAAGTTTTTTTGGAATTCCTAACAGTTCGATACAAGAGTCGAAGTTAAGAAATCTTCTGGCTCCTTAAATTGCTTTGCAATCCAAGCAGACAAATAGAAACTTCTGCTGAAACGACAGTTTTCCTAGATTTCAATGATATAAATTCTTTCTATTTGTTACAAAATAATGTCAAATAATCAATAATGAGAAAGTAAGTTTCACCGAAAGACTGATCGTCGATTATGGTGTTTCAAAAAAGGTTGTCACAGTTCCTTTTGAAACCAAATAGCTCTGCATCGTAAAGCTTTCTGTTTGCTTATACATCAATATCATGTCATTGTAAGCAGTTTAAAATTAGGGTTAATGTCTCCCTTTTCAGCGGCATATTAAACGAGTTTGAAGAAAATGATCCACAATAAATGGATTCCATGTACCGTTTTCAGTTTAATTGTGAAATTTTGTTTTGTCGATTGTCTCTTTTTTAAAATAGCAAACCCCAGAACTAAAAGGTAGTGCAATTGTTCTGGTTCAAACGGGAAAATTTAATAGTATATAATGGTCGCCAATTACTTCTATAAAACTCCAATTATACTATTTAATCTATTGCCATTTTTCAGTATAACTGCTTTAACGAAATAAACGCTGATTTGTCTGCGTAAACTGATTCATTCAACTTGGCAATTCTATCAGCAAACAGAGCAGCAATTCGCGGAGCTGATTGGTTTCGGAGACGCGTACGCGCGCACTTGAACACTGCGCACGCACGACTGACAACTCCCCAAAACGCTATTAAATGCATTCAATTTTGTAGTTCTGAACATTCAGCGACAAAACTACTTTAAATGGCTTCTGCACAAACTATCCTCGGCAACCTCAACGCAGAAAGAAACAATGGCCACACTGCGACCTCAAGATCGGCGTGAGCCAATGGGTGAACGGCATAATCTCTAATATCTCAACTTTTAAAGTGAAATGCGGTGCCGTATAAGTGTAACGTTTAAGTGTTTAAGTAACTTCCGACCATTTATTATCTGGACAAAGGCGACGCTGAGAAGCATACGAGCTATAATTTTAATTTAAAAGTCCTCTAGTAGAGTAAAATAGCGGTGCTTCTTGCATTCTGACTTTTCGGAGGAACCGACTCGAGTTGATAAGCCCATGAATAACTCATATAATGTTTGTGAAATAGAAGAACGTCTTGCTTAAACCCATTCTGGTACTCCTGTAACATTTTTCTCCACCAACCTACATCAATTGCTTTTGAACAAGTGTGTTGAATGACTCCTTAGTTTGAGAACTCGCACACATTCATTCCAATGCATCGTGGTGCCATTATAACGCCATGACCTTGACTCATGCTATCGGCGACCGACCCATTCTTTGTAAAACCGAATATATCAGAGGATTGAAGACCCAAAAAAACGGTATTGTGTCTGGCGAATTGAAGGCTTGATTTGTTGGAGAAATCGTCGAATATGTTAAGCTGATTTATTTAATTTTCCTCTATTCATAGTTTATTCACATTCTCGACGTCATACATAATCTTCTTCTTCTTCACCCCTCGTGTAATATCTTCTCCATTTCTGAAACGACTGAGGCTAAAAAAAGAACGACTTTGTCGACAGGGGAGGTATCGAGAAATTAAACCAATTTCGAAACAAATCACAGCTGAGGTAAATCGTCTTAACAAAATATTTGTAGATGAGCTGTTCAGAACATCAAAACCCGGTGACCTCTGGAAAAATCTTAACAGATTGACAGGAACCCGCCGCCCACATCCACCAAGTTGTGCCCTAGACCTTGATGCTCTGAACGATGGCTTTATCTTCAAATCCGCTGACCATTCCGCGGTACCTTTGGTTGGATCTCTTAATCCCAGCGCTTTCCTGCCTGCTCACGAATCCTCTATCGCCACAATTTTGGCTGGCCTCAAGAACTCCACCGCGGCTGGTCCCGACAGGGTCGCCCCAGCGATTCTTAAAATCTGTCACCGCGAGATTTCTCCAATTGTGACCCAGCTTGTAAATCATTCGTTAGGGGAATGTTCCTTTCCTTCGGAATGGAGAGACGTCGCTATAACACCCATTCCGAAACCGGCCAATGGCTCCGCTGGACCTGTGAAGTACAGACCTATTGCAAACTCATCCGTGTGGTTAAAAGTGATTGAGAAGCACCTCCTCTCTAAATTAGATGACACGCTTAAAGCTGCAGATGACCCTTTCCAGTTTGCTTATAAATCAAATAGAAGCACTCTGGACGCCGTGGCTACGTTATCGCACATACTCCACTCTTCACTTGATGCCGGAGCGAAAGCAGTGAAGGGAGTATTCTTGGACTTCTCCTCTGCCTTCAACACAATCTCACGGTCCCGCCTCCTCTCTCACCTATGTGAAGATGGCGTTGAAGGATGGTTGATTAATTGGCTTCAAAACTATTTTTCCAATCGACGTCAACATGTCAGAGTCGGAAATGAAGCCTCAACCTCCTTGCCAAATAACTGCGGTGTACTACAAGGCGCTGTGCTATCTCCTTTCCTGTTCAACTACTACACGTCGAGCCTTCGGTCCCCTAACGACGCGACACTAATAAAATACGCGGATGACCTGACTTTGTGCCATCCATGCAAGACGCAAGGTGATTCTCAACAGCTCGGGCAGGCAGTCACTGAGGTACTTGAGTGGTCTTCCGAGAATGATCTTTTGCTGAATGCATCAAAATGCATCCATATCACATTTTCCCTGACAGCCGCTGCCGCTGCCGACACCCCCGAAATTTCTTCACTACATAACGTCGCTTCGAGCCCAAAATCGAAGTATCTCGGGGTGATTTTTAACAGTCGGTTATCGTGGAGTGATCATGTCGATGTTGTCTTTGGTAAAAGCCGCCGTCTTTGCTTCCTTGTTCGCCGATTCAGGAGACTTGGTTTGAGCTCGAGCCATATAAAAACCTTCGTCCATGCCTGTATAATTCCCCTGATTGTATATTGTTCCCCAGTAATATTCCCTGGTCTTAAATGCTCGGACTTTTTAACCCTTCATCGACTTTTTAAAATAATCTCGTTTTCTAGCGGTCTGCCTATTCTCTCTATCAAAGAAATCATCGTTGAACGCCACTTAAATAACTGCTCATTAATCGCTGCCCGAATTTTAAATGACCCCTCCCATCCCCTTTATTCCAGTTTATCCGAATGTAAATCTCTTCGACCAATGCGCCGTCCATACCGTTCAATTCCAACAAGAACGGCGGCGTATCGCAATTCGGTCATTCCCTATTTGTCCCGATTTTTAGTCTCACCAGACCAGGTTAAACAGGAACTACAAGACAATTTTTGCATCTAATATTTGTTATCCTGCCTTTTTTAATGCTGAAAGTTTTGGTCCTCGTGACCTCAATAAAGCCACTTCAATTATTATTATTATTACTAATATCTTACTTCTCCTAATTAACAAGACGTCTTTCTTCTACGCATTTCGACACTGTTGTATTTTAAAGAAATGTTGGTTTAGGTCGCAAGGTACACCCTTCTTCATCGACACTTAATATTTAAAATAATTTTACTAAATTGTTTGTTTGTTTTAAAAAGACTTTCTGATTTAGGATTGACTTCGATTCTCATTTTCGGTTGATTTATTTAATATGCATCATTAACACCGTCTACATGCTCAAACTAGAGGATCGAAACGATAGCGACAAGCCTTGCATGTTTTTGCCTTTACATTATGTTTTATCCCATATAATTCGGCATTCAAGGGTTCCACGTTGTTCAGCCTAATTTGCAATCGTTGCATTTACAATTGGCATAAGTAAATGATAATAACTACTTTGTCGTTAAAATGATTCGAATTTCAACTACCAAAACTTAGTTAAATGTTTGCAGCACAATTGATTCTGTCAAACCAATAATATCCCAGAATGTTTTGTTTATAATAAGAAAATAAAAGGTTTCTTTTTTCTAATTACTTTTGTCTTTCAATTCCTCCCAAATTTTGTCTTCTCCCCTTCTTTTAAATCTTATTTTTGTCTCTTCCTATTTTTTTTTATCTCTAACTTCCCAGTTTCGTCGAAGTCTTCTTCTATACTCAACTTTTTCATCGCAATATCTTCCCCTTTTCCTCATATTAATGTTATTCTTCCTTTTCTGCACTAAATTTATTTTTTTTCTGTTTTTTTTTGCTGTACTACTTGTACTTGTTCTAGCACAATCTCATTATGTTTCTCAACTTTTCTAGTAATCCAATTCTTACTTTTTCTTTTTCTTCTTTTTCTTCAATGAAGTTTCTTCTATCACTAGTTTATTAATATTATCGACGTCAAGCATAATCGTCTTCTTCTACATCTTCCCATTAATATCTTACTTCTCTTAATTTACTAAACGTCTTCCTTCTCCTTCTCTTCGTTGAACTGTTTTCTTTAGGATTGACGTAGATTCATAGTTCCCCTGCCTTAATCTGGGTCAACTTGGCAAATAAATATTGCGTACCTGAACATAAAAAACGTTTTGGGTTTTTATCCAAGATGTGTTTCGCTGAAAACAGCTAATTCTCAAGGAGAAATGGGTTTTTTGAGAGCATCCGCTTCAAGTGATTACATATTTCTCAACAAAGCCGACCATCGTCTGATCCTGTCTGACATTGTTTGGCTAAAATATATGAAGGGGTTTTACCGAATAGCACGACGCGAGTTGATTCGCGTGTCAAGCATTGTTCTACGCGCACGTTCGATTGTCATCAATAAGATATAAACATGCACGTTGAATGACGCCTTCGTTCGTGCTGCTGGTTAACGACACCACTTTGAAAGCCAAATTAATATCGATTTGGGTGAGCCTTAGAATTAGTTCATTATCATGAATCATGCTTTCCGTGAACCACCAAGTTCGAATAAACACTTTTATGCTTATTCATGAACCAAGCGTGATAAAATCGCAGAACGAAGCAATACGCCTTATTGTTGTTCCATTGAGAACTGATTGCAGACATTTTTCTTTTCTCAAAAGCGATTTTAAATAGTAAAATAACGATAACTTCGATTAGCAGTGTTGTCATGCATGGATTTTGTACACCCCTACCGCGCTCGATGTATTAAATATCAGTCCGTCGTTAAGTGTTCGTTTTATAATTAAGTTACACTTGGTGGACTGTTAATAGCATGTCTGTGCAATTTCCCGACTGCCTGCGCTATTGAACGCAATGACGCATTAACTACACCCTGTTCTAATCACACCCAATTATCATTTCTTTATGGTGCTACAATCACGACATGACCTTGAAACTTGGTGTCATGGAACCAACAACAGCTTCAAAGCATATTAGACTATAAGAAATACGGTTGATTAATGTAGACTTAAGCATTTAAACAAAGCACTTTGCCGCTTTTAAGGATCAATCTCGTGGGAAGAACCGCAAACGCCTCTTCGTCTACGGAGAGGCGAAAGGCACCGACGACAAAACCGATTGTGTCGTGACTTTGCCGCAGTTCGAGCAAGACGGGCAAATGGACGTTCGTTTCCCCCGTCTCGATTGGCGAGGCGTTGCAAGTCTCAACGGTGGGTCGTCTGTCGCGACCTTTTTGTTTCGTCTTGTAAGAAAGAAAGGTCACATCGCCGTGCTTTTGGTCTTTAAGGCAACGTCTATTGCATTGGTGGACAAACGCCCGGCAAATCGGATGAGTGGTTGACAGTCACGGTGATCGATGGCCGGACTTGACGCGTCACGCAGGCGCCACCACTCGAGACCCCTCGTTTTAAGGCAGCTGTTGCCGCGTCTGTCAACGAACTGTTTGTCTGTGGCGGAATGGATGAATTCGGGGTTGGTTGTCTGTCAAGCTGCGAGCGCTGGGCAGATGGAAGGTAAGTTGTTTGTGGCCGTCTTATTCTCTTTTGCCCACAGTCCATCCTGGCGACCGCTGACGCCACTCAAGAAAGCACGCTACCGGGCAGCCGCGATTGTCTTTTCTGGAGAGGACGCCTTTCTGCCAAACGCAACGCATCTCCTCTTGACTGGAGGCTCAAACGGTTGGAGTATCCTGTCCGACGTGTCGCTGTTGAGTCTTGGGGGGGACGGACGTGCGCCACGGTGGGTTGACGCGGCGCCGATGAACCGCGCACGCTACTGCCACGGAATCGCTCTTTTTGCTGGGCGCATTCTCGTTGCAGGCGGTCAGTTATGCCACTCAGTAGAATGCCTTTCTGTGAAGATGCTGACGCCCCCGCGAGCAGTCCGTTACCTCGGCCAGTGGACTGACCTACACCCAATCGGCAGGGCTTCCTCGGTTCGTCTCGCTGTTTACCAGAATCGTCTGCTCGCTTTCAGTATGTCCAATTATTGACATTAATTATTCTTTTTATATTATCTTAAAGTCTCAATTCCTTCTTAACATTAAAGAATGTCGTCGCGACTACCAAATAGAGGAATTCGTCGCTTACACAACCGGACAAAAGGGCGACGAGGAGGTAAGATTTTTTCATGTTTTATTCGCAGACGAATTGTCGCTGAAACCGTGGAAGCCGCGGTGATTTTACTTACTGCGTTTCTGCTTAAATTGTATCAAAGATTATTCCTAAATTGTTTCTTGTTGTGCTTTTTTGCAGGTTGATTTGACTCGATTCACGTGGCGCCGCATTGCCGGTTGTCCGGATGCCCTCGAGGATATCGAAGGCGCAGTCGTCGTTGACATTAGCGAGAACCCTCTTGATAACCCTGCATGATTTATTTAATCAAATATATTGGTTTTAAACATATTAACTGTAAAGTATTTTTTTCCTTGGAATATAAGCTATTTAGAAGGCTTGATGCTGTGATTTACGGATTTTTATCTAGCTTTTAAAGGATTAAAGGTTTGGTCGCATTATTGAATGTAAGCAAATTTAAAACTTATTCGGCTTCCGCAAAGGTCTGCGTTTAAAAGGGGAATGCGCGAATAGATTATGAAAAACAATGGCTACATTTGATGAATATTATTAAATAAGACTGGTTTTTGTAGGTCAAAATGTTATTATAGTAAATGCATTTTACTGAATTATAAAAGTAACCACATTTAAGACAATTTGCCCAACAATTTTATTATCTAATACTTGATGAAGGTTCTAGTCCTCGGGACCTTAATAAAGTACCCTAGAGTAATTATTGTTATTATTATTGACGTTTGGTAGAGGTCCAATTAAGCATCAAATTGTATTTCAGAGATCCTCTTCTTTTTTACTCAGCCATAACTGGCAGGAGCTTCTTAGTTGTCCTTGTAACTGATTTCGTCATTATCTCAATATAAAGATAAAATTTATTAACGATAGCCAAAACGCGCTGCTCGTAGTGTCCCTTCTGTTCGTGTATGATGGCAAGTACGGACTTCGAATAGTCAGGGGAACATAGATTTTTTCGGCGGTTTATCCTAGGACGTGTATCGCGAATAGAACAAAACCCCGCTCCTTTGAATGCGGTTGTGCCCCATTTTCACTTGGGTCAAACGGTCACCGAGTTCCTTGAAAGATTTGTTTTGTGGTCTTGCGAGTACGCCGTCAGGCACCAATGTTGGGCTTCCTAAGCTTTTTGCGACTGTTCCCTCGAACTGGATCATCGATTCAGTAAACTCCGTCTCGGCGTGCGCTAGTCCGGCGAAGTTAAGTGCCGCGTCCTGTTCCTTTACAGGTTCTGAGGTTTTTGTGACCCGCGTCGTCCTTTCGCGTCTTGTTGTTGTTTTGGTTCGGCATCCTCGAAAGCGCGTCGGACACCACGTGCAACACTGTAAATCTTCGCCCGCGTACGTAATCTTCAAGCATCTCCCAAATTACCGCAAGACATTCGCGCTCGGTCGCCGAATAATTTCGCTCGGCCGCGTTCTGAGTTTGCGAGCCGAAACAAATCTAAACGGGGACTGTTTTCTTCTTCTGCTCGAGCACGGCTCTAAGTACTTCGTCGGATGCGTCAGCCTTTATCGCAAACTTCTGTTCAAAGTCCAGGAAAGCGATTACAGTTGGCTGCTGACGATCCTCTTAAGCTTTTTTCTGTTGCTCCTTTCCCCACATAAACCGAACTTTCTTCCGAACCAGTTGGTTAAGGGTTTCGGCAAGCCTTTAAATGTATTCAGAATAGTACATAACGAACCCTAAGAATCAACGGATGTCTCGCACGTTCGTTGGCCGGCCGCATTTGAGTACGCAAGCAGTCGATTCAAGAATCGCCGTTACCCCTTCCGCCGAGATGAGGTACCCGACATATATTACTGTGGTTTTAAAAAAACTGGAATTTCGAGGGTTTAACTTTAATACCGACCTCCCGCAGTACGTGGAGGGTTTTCTGGAAGTAGCTTACATGGTCGTCGCGTGTCCTCAAGAATACAATGATATCGTTTATATTGGCGGACGCAAACGTAAGGCGTCTAAATAACTAGTCCATTGCACCCTGGAATATAGCAGTGGCGTATGCGTGTCCGAATGGCATGAAACTATGATCATAAAAGTTATTCTGTTCTGCTACAGTAGTAGTTGTAGTTAGTGTAGTAGTAGTAGTGGTAGTATGTGTTTTTGCAGTTGAAGACGTAGTTTGTGTAGTGACTGCCAGACCCAATTAGTCTTATTCCATGTCCTCTTTACCTAGAAGGGTAGCCCTCTTTTTCGCCTTAAAGACCACGATTCATTAGTCCTACCCGTAGTGGTCTGACCGTGGAAATCGATGATTTAATTGTTTTCAATTAATCCTTAGCCGTATTATTGATTGAGTTGACCTTGTTGTCGGTGGATCTCGTAAAAAGGTTTCCTAGTTGATGGTGACCCTAGAAAACTGCTTTAACTTGGAGCTTCTGGTCGCGCAGCCTCTTTCGCAGCAAACTGTAGGCAACCGAATCCGTCACCGTATTCTTTTGCTTATTTTTTTTACTGATTCTTCTCGTTCACCTTCTCCCCTATTATTTCTTCTTCTCTGACCCTGTTCATTATTTTCATTCGTCGTCTTTATCTCCTTCTCATTCTCCTTCTTCTTGTCCTCCTTTTTCTTCTTCTTCTTCTTCTTCTTCTTCTTCTTATTATTATTCTTCTTCTTCTTCTCGTCTTGCTTCATTAACAGCGCCATGATCATGCACGGCGATTGTTTCACGCGTCGTGTTGCTTTTCGGCTTCGGTCTTACTTGCCGCTACGACTGAACGAGAGTCACCAGCCCAAGACGCAACAGATCCTCCTTTAGGGACGACATATCCTGAAGGTGAGTTTGCAACCTTAAAATCTTCTGCTGCTACTGCTGCAACTTCTTTTTTGGTGTGGCTTTCTGATCCTGCCAGAAAATGAGAAGTCGGCAGCTTCACGGATACTGAATATCGTAGCCGCCAAAAAAACGTTAGAGATTGTAATCCAGATTTGTTTCCAGCTACAAACACCCGTAAATATCCGGTAATTAAAATGCCCTACGCCCGTTGAATTTACTGACAACTAATATTGTTGCCAATAACGACTACTTCTGCCCCAAAGTAATGGGTTAGTAGGCGTCTACGGGGAGATTGATTTTTTGGCCTTTTCGCGTAATCATAGCGGGAAGTAGGGAAGTCCTGTTGACAGCCATGGGTAACTAGCAGCAACCTGCATGTCAAGCAGTTAACCACTATCATTAAGCAGGGACAGTGCGAGTTAAGTGTCAAGTGTAAACCTCTGTCCGGGAGATAATATGAAGTGTGGCAGACGTACCCGACACCAAGAGCTCTAATTGAAATGCCAGCAACACCGCCAGCGGTCACCCTTGCGTGCACGAACGCGGCCTTGCGTAGACAAAGCACACAGTGTGTGGGGATAAAACGTAGATCACTGGAAACAGTAGGAGATGTAGTTCTTTTCCAGGTGAAATGTGACGAAGCAAAATGTTTAGATTGATCAAACATACGAATCGTTTACTTATAACAACAAAGTATTCAGACAATTACATACTGTTATATTTCTATCAGGTTCACGGTAGTTCCGCAACCCGACCACGTCATCAAATCGCTGCGTGATGCCGAACAATGAGTACGTGGCGGAATAATTGACAAGGATGATGAACCGGGATGATAGGGAATGACCGAATTGCGATTTGCCGCTGTTTTAGTTGGTATTGAGCGGTATAGTCTAGGCATTTTTAAAAGAGATTTACATTCAGATAAACCTGGATAGATGGGACAGGAGGGGTCACTTAAAATACGAGCAGCAATTAGTGAATAATTATTGAAGTGGCGTTTAACGATGATTTCTTGAATAATGAAAAAAGGCAGACCACTAGAAAACGAGATTATTTTAAAAAGTCTATAAAGGGTTAAACCGTCAGAACATTGAAGTCCGGGGAATATTATTGGCGAACAAAATACAACAAGGGGAATTATAAAAGCATAGACAAAAGTTTCTATGTGGCTAGAGCTTAAACGAAGTCTCCAGAACCGACAAACTAGGACGCAGAGTCGACGACATTTACCAAAGACGGCATCTAAATGATCACTCCAAGATAACCGACTGATAAAAATAACGCTGTGGATTTTGAGCTCGAAGCGAAATTATGGAGTGAAGAGATTTCAGGAGTGTTAGAAGCGGCTGTCAGATAAAATGTTTTATAGATGCAGTTTAATTCATTCAGCAAAAGACCATTCTCCGAAGACCACTCGAGCACCTCAGTGACTGCCTGTCCGAGCTGTTGAAAATCATCATCCGTCTTGCATGCATTGAATAAGGTCAAGCCATCGATGTCACGTCGATAGTTGACCGAAGGCTAACGTGAAATAGTTGAAAAGGAACGGAGATAGCCCAGCGCCTTGTAGTACACCGCAGTTATTTGGCAAGGAGGTGGAGGCCTCATTCCCGACTCTAACATGTTGACGTAGATAAGAAAAATAGTGTTGAAGCCAATAAATCAACCATCCTTCAACGCCATCTTCACATAGTTGAGAAAGGATGCCGGAGCGTAAGTGTTGAAGGCAGAGGAGAAGTCCAAGAAAACCCCATTGACGGCTTTCGCTCCGCATCAAGTGAAGAGTGGAGTGTGTGCGATTACGTAGACACGGCGTCCAGAGTGCTTCTATTTAATTTATAAGCAAACATAAAAGGGTCATCGGCAGCTTAAGTAATTTAGAGAAGAGGTGCTTTTTATTCATTTTCAACCACACAGAAGAGTTGGCGATAGGTCTGTACTTCAAAGGTCCAGCGGAACCATTGGCCGGTTTCGGAATTGGTGTTATAGCGACATCTCTCCATTCCGAAGAAAATGAGCATTCTCCTAACGATTGATTGATGAGCTGGGTGACAAACTGTTAAATCTCTGGTGAAAGATTTTAAGAATCGCATGAAGGACCTTGTCGGGACAAGCCGGGGTGCACCTCTTGAGACCAGCCAAAATTATGGGAGATAGAGGATTCTTGAGAGGGCAAGAAAGCGCTGGAATTAAGAGATCTAACGAGAGGAACGCGGAATGGTCACTGGATTTTAAGATAAAGCCATCGTTTAGAGCATCAAGGTCTTAGGAACCACTTAGTAGATATGGGCGGCGGGTTCCTGTCAGTCTGTTTAGATTTTTCCAGAGGTCACCGGGTTTCGATGTTCTGAAAAGCTCTAACAATTGTTAAGGCGATTTACCTCAGCTGTGATCTGTATCGAAATTGGTTTTATTTCTTGGTACTTCCTCTGGCGACACGGTCCTTTTTTTTGCTTCAGTCGTTTCAGAAATGGAGAAGATATGACACGGTGGGTTTGGGATATTTCCGTGTGTGGACAATGCGTTTCGTACAAAAAGCGGAGATAACTATTGATAGTGTCTTTCTGGTTATCGAAGTCGTAATCCTCGAAAATTTTCAAGTCGGTTTTGGAACGGCATCTCTTAAATTGCACTGGTTCTGGAAGCAGTGAGAGCGGATACGAAGTTTTGTAGGTTTGGGACAACTTTGATGGTGTTTTTTTGTCCTTGCCATATATTTTCGGTAGACCAACAACGATGCAGTGGTCCGACTGGGCTAAAGGTGCACGTGTACGACATGCATACAGAGAAGAACCGGACACAAATATGTGGTCCAGAAGATTCCCTTCGCGTGTAGGAAAATTGACTATGGTGTTTAGACCAAGTGTTAAAAGCGGGCTTATAGGCGCATAATTAAAATCACCACACAGTAAAATGTAAGAATCATCCATTATGGAAGAAAAAAAAAGTAAAAGCGAATCATAGAACTTAGATATGTCGGTTCAGGTTGAAGATGGAGGGATATACAATTTAAAGAGTGTCACATACTTCAAAATTTGAAGAGACCTTCGATAGCACATAACCCCAACACATTCAATAGCACTAGCTGCATAGCAAAAAACATTTTTGGTCGATTTTGACCAGCTGAGATTGATAAATACTCGCGACACATTTGGATTTAACGCCGACCACTCTGTCTTGACGAAAGTATATAAAATTCTTTGGCATAAATATGTGATCCAGATTGATGTCCCGAAGAAATGTTTCTTGTTGACAAACAACGCCGACAGGTTTAAACAAAGCAGTATTTGCGTTTTATCAAAGGCAAATCCAGCTAATTTTTGTTTTTTGCGTAATGTAGTAAAAGGATCGATGAAGATGTTTTAAAAGATCAGTTTTCTAAAAAAAGCAAATTTATTTATTTTTAATGGTGGTTGCCCCGCACCAAAAAACAGCTAATGACAAGGAAGCAGATTAGGACTTTGAAATTGGGGCGTAATTGGGAATGCAAACACCGTAATTTCTGTATTCCTCCTTCGCATACCCGTTTAATTTAATATAAGGATCTGTATTTTGCTGTAATGGCGTCTATTCATAGATATTTGAAACGTTTTATCCGAACAAGAGAGTTCTGGAAAAAGACCATCATATGGGGGTTCTTTAGGACAAATGTTCCAAGTTAAACTGAAGAACATCAGATATGGCAGAAACGGCCAAGCTGTTCTTGGATTAACAAGCTCGCTCGATAAGCGGAAAGTTGCACCGTGGACGAATTCCGCCTTAAAGAGTTGACGTCGGCTTTGAAAGTCGAACGAATGCCAAGCATGAAAAGAGGCAAAATGTCAGCCGAATGTTCTCGGCCAACTTTTAGCTATGAGGGAAGACTTCAGTGTTTGACGGAGGTGCTCAACCATACCATTAGCCGCGGGATTGTGCGGATTCGCTCGCATTCAAGAAATTGGCACATCTTTTGGGAAAGCGTTGGTTCGAATTGTGTCAGTCTGTCGGTAATCAAACGACGCGGAGATCCGAAGCGCGCAACACAGTTCTGCAGATAGGCGGGAACGATCTACACAAGTAGCGGAAACCCGTGTGCGAGGGCAACGGGCCGAATTAATCTACACGAACGTTGCTAAACTGTGGGTCGGGTGCGTTGAACGTACCGATCAGTGCCCTGGTGTTTAGTTTGACTTTTACCTGTTGACACCGACGGCATGCCCGTGTCCACAGCCAGGCGTCCCTTTGAAATCCTTTCCAAGAAAACGTTTCAGTCGCGAATACCAGGGTGCGAGAGACCATGAACCCTTTCGACGACGTGGCGCCGCATGCATTACGGAACTAGCGGGCGAGAGGACGCTTTGGTGTTGTCGCAGAGCAGAGAACGCTGGGACCGCAAAAGAGTTAGGTTTATAAGGACTGTGTCTTTGGGCTAAATTCTAATACCTTGGTGTTGCTGGGCGTTATAGATCTCGTAGTGGATACAAAAAGCGAGCCGCGGACTGTTCGACTCGATGCGTGAAAGGGCGTCGGCAACCTCATTATCTGCGCCGCGGATATTACGGAATTCGAGGTCGAACTGGGAGCGGAAATCGAGTTGTCGGATCTAGCGTTCGTAGTGGCGAGACGATCATGAAACCATGGTATAAATCAAGGGCCTGTGGTCCGTGAAAATATGAATGCGGCCAACTTCCCCAAAGTTGAGAAAATTGGTGGAAATAAAGTCCAACATAGATGAATTCAGATTCCGTCTCTTAAAATGAAGAACTCTATGGTGTGTTATCAAAGATGGGTTTCGCTGAAGGCGGCGAAGTCTTTTGCAAAAGGAGATCTCTGCAAACGAAGAGCGTGTGTTTTTTGAGAGTGGCCGCTCCAACTACGACCATCCTGTAATCCCGTTTGATAGTTTTCGGCTTAAATACATGAAGGTGTCTTATTAACAGATTGTTTTTGCCAATATGATTAAACTCGCGCGTCCAGCATTACCAAACTGTTTGCGCGTAGAAAAATGCTGGACGCGCTAGTTTAATCGTATTGGTAAATTTGAACAAGACCTTGAATCCCGCCTTCATTTGTGCTGCTTCTTAACGAAACCATTTTAAAATCAAAGCAAACAGCGATTTGTTGGAATCATACAATGACGTCATCACTTTGAATCATGCTCCTTGTAAAGCACCCAGTTTGCAATCAAAACTCACTGCTTTGCATATTCATTCACAAAGCCAGTGAAAATCGCTGATCAAAGCAATGACCCTACTATGAAAGCCCTTTTGATTGCAGAACGTTTTTGCTTACATCTTTATATTGTAACAGAACCGATTACTTGTTTTGCACATGTTTTCTAGCGCAGATTTTTAACACCCTCACCAATCTTGATTCATAAAATATTAGTAATTGAGGCATATTGCGTAAGATCGGTTGCGTTTTTTTCTTCTTAATCCCCCTTTTCTAAATAGACAAAGTGAACCTTGGAGACAATTACAAGCATGGCTGCGCCATCTCCCGACTCCATTAACTATTGAACGCAATGACGCAATAACTACGCCCTTCTCTATTTAAACCCACATTTCATTTCGTCGTGGTGCCACAATCTCGCTATGACCTAAAAACTGGGTGTGATTGAACACAATACGGTTTACATATGTAAACTAACGATCTGTTACATAAAGAATTGTCTTGATTTTCCAAAAAGAAGTATAGGGTTATTTTGGAAGTCGAAGTTTAGAAATCTTCTGCTGCTTAAATTGCTTTGCAATCGAAGCAGACAAATAGAAAATTCTGCTGAAACTGCACTTTGCGAAGGTTAAAAGGATATAAATTCTTTCTATTTGTTACAAACTGGTGTCAAATAAGCTGTAACCGTTCCATTTGTAGCCAAAAGGCTCTGCATCGTTTAGCTTACTGTTAGCTCATTTTTTCGACTTCCTGTCGCATTAAGCAATGCAAAATTTGGGTTATTGTCATTTTTGTAGGCGGCATATAAAACGATTTGTAGGAAATGATTCACAATGAATGAATTTTATGTACCGTTTTTAGTTAAATTGTTAAATTGTGTTTTGTTAATCGAGTCTGTTTTTAAATAGCAAACCCAAGAATTAAAAGGTAATGAAATTGTTCTGGTTGAATCGGGAAAATGTAATATAATCTAATGGTCCCAAATTACTTCTGACAATTTGGAATATTTGTCTATTTAATCAATTTGGTCACATAATAATTGAGAGGGTCATTTGTTTTAATAAAATCACATTTAACTAAATAAGCATGTCCTAAGCTGCATTTCCATTTTAAAAAACCTAAACCGTTTTTTAAACTCGTATGTTACAAAGCCAGTGATTTAAATCGACGTTTTTGATAATTTTAGCAGCGACGAATTAATAGCAGCTTCAAATTCGTGCACTCAATTCTCGGTTGAATCTTAAAACTACGCCAGATGGTCTAACTGATCAAATAGATAAAAATTATTTAAATCGTCTGCCGCTTGTCTTATTAATTAAAGCAATAGCCCCCATGCGTAGACCCTAAACAAGTTAATGTATTAAAGACTGGGCATTTTTAACAGTGTTTTGAGAATCCGTTACAGCCATTTAGGTTGATAAAGGTAGGTATGATAAAGGAAGGATTTCTTTGATATTTTAAACCTTTCGTATGCCTGAAAATAAACAAAAAAATACTTAAATCGAGCTCTACTGTGCCACTTTCATCCAAATACCCCGTGGAAACTATAGAAGGCTATTTTTAAGTAAAGCAAATCATAAGGCTCCAATGCTTAAGCAGACTGATCACGTCTATTTTAAATTCTTAAAACTAGGACTCTGATTCAAACAGAAAACTTCCATCATAATATTTGACCAATGACCATTTTCAGTATTGCTGCTTTGACAATATAAACGCGTATTTGTCTGCCTGACTCATGCATAAACCGATTACATACACATTCCAAGTTTATCAGCGAACAGAGCAGCCATTCGCGGAGCTGATTGGTTTCGGAGACGCGTACGCGCGCACTTGAACACTGCGCACGCACGACTCACAACCCCCCAAAACGCTATTAAATGCATTCAATTTTGTAGTTCGAAACATTCAACGACTAAACGACTTTACATGGCTACTGCACAAAATGACCTCGGCAACGCACTCAGCAACAGCGGACGCAACTGCGACCTCAAGATCGATGTAAGCTAATCGGTGAACGGTATAATCTCTAATATTCCCACTTTTAAACTAAAATTTGGTGCCGTCTAGGCATAACGTTTTTTTCCAAGTCGGCGTTTTAGTAACTTTCGACCATTTATTATCTAGGCAAAGGCTGCCTCGAGAAACATAGGAGCTATAATTTGAATTACAGAGTTCTCTATTAGAGTCAAATAAGGGTGCGTCTTAAGAAAAGGTTGAGTTTAGGTCGCAAGGAACGCCTTTTTTTATAGACACGAAATATTTAAAATAATTTTACTAAATTTGTTGTTTGTTTGAAAAAAATTTGATTTAGGATTGACTTTGATTCCTTTTTCCCCTGCCAAAATCTGGGTTAAGTTTGCAAACACATTATTGCGTCTCTGTACACAAAATAACGTAATGGGTTAAAAAACTCCAGGTAACACGAAGACTGATCCTAGCGAACGTTTGTTGGCAAAGATGGGTTTCCCTGGTTACAGCTAATGTTCAAGGAGAAACGGATCTTCGCAATTAGAGAAGGTGTGTTCTTTGAGAGTATCCGCTTCAAGTGAATTCATCTGTTGCAACAACGGCGACCATCTTTTGATCCTGTCTGACATTGTTTTACTAACATTTTTGAAGGGGTCTTACCAAAGAGCACGCTGCGAGTTAATTCGCGCGACAAGCACATGCACAAGCATTTACAAATAAGGATTCGAGGTTCATTTTTGAAATAGTTGCGACGCCAAATATGAATTTATTGTATGCAGGGTTGAATAAACCCCAAATATAGAATAGACGAATTGTCTGTAATATCGGTAGAACCCAAATAGCCGACCGAGACCTTAAACGAATAAGACACGTGCAGCAAGGAGAATTCGTATTTGTAAATGTAACAAACAATACACGTCAGTATAATAATACAATATAATATTAAAGTTAGCAATCACCACAGCCTTATTTTAGTGCCCTGCAGAACGTATTGAAGACTTTTCTTTTCCATAGAGCAAATAGAAATGAGCTAAGAAGTTATAACTTCGGTTAGCTTAGATTTTTACACCCCTACCGCGCTGTATGTATTAAATATTTGTCCGTCGTAAAGTGTTTGTTTCAATTAAGTTACAATTGGTTTACGGTTTCTAGCATTTTTTTGCAATCGCCTGAGTGCTCGAGCCATTGAACGCAATGACGCATTAACTACACCCTTTTCTAATCACACCCAATTATCATTTCGTCGTGGTGCCACTATCACGCTATGGCCTTGAAACCTGGTGTGATTGAACCCACAACGGCTTCAAAGCATTGCCGACTATAAGAAATACGGTTAAATTATGTAGACTAACGCATTTAAACAAAACATTTTGCCGCTCTTAAGGATCAATCTCGTGGAAAGAACCGCAAACGCCTATTCGTCTACGGCAAGGCGAAAGGCGGCGACGGCGAAACCGATTGTGTCATGACTGTGCCGCAGTTCGAGCTAGACGGGCAAATAAACGTTACTTTTCCGCGTCTCCTTGATCGAAGCATCGGCAGTCTCAACGGTGAGTCGTCTGTTCCGACTTTTTCCTTTTGCCTACTAAGCAAGAAAAGCCACATCGCCGTGCTTATGGTCTTTCAGGCAACGTATATTGCATCGGTGGACGCACAAACGACCTATCGTATGCGTCGCGAACAGTCACAGTGATCGATGGCCGGACAGGACGCGTAACGCAGGCGCCACCACTCAGGACCCATCGCATTTGGACAGCCGTTGCCGCGTCTGTAAACGAACTGTTTGTCTGTGGCGGTTACGGAGGTATCCAGAATACTCATCTGTCGAGCTGCGAGCGTTGGGTGGAAGGAAGGTGAGTTGTTTGTAAACGTTGTTGGTGTTTGTCCGCCGTTTCGTTCTCAGTCACCATCTTCTCCTTCTTCTCTTTTGCGTACAGTCCATCCTGGCGACCGCTGACGCCACTCAAGTTCGCACGCTTCGGTGCAGCCGCGATTGTCTTGTCTGGAGACAATGCTTTTCTGCCCAACGCACCGCATCTTCTCTTAACAGGAGGGGAAGCTGGCAATAGTCTGTCCGAAGTGTTGCTGTTTAGTCTTGGGGGGACGGAGATGCGCCACGGTGGGTTGACTTGGCGCCTATGAACCACGCGCACAACCACCATGGAATGGCTCTCTTCGCCGGGCGCATTATTGTTGTTGGCGCTCGGTTCCGCGACTATGTAGAGATGCTTACGCCCCCGCGGGAAGTCGGCGACCCCGGCCAGTGGACTGACCTAAACCCAATCGGTGAGACTTCCTCCCTCTTTTCAGTTTTCCTCGCAGTCCACCAGAATCGTCTGCTCGCTTTCGGTATGTCCAAGTCGTGATGAAAATTTTTCTTATTTGTATTATCTTAAACACTACATTCCTTCTTATTCACATTAAAGAATATCTTGAGAAATCACTTTACGGTGAAGAATCAAAAATAGAAGAATTCGTCGCCGACATAACCGGACAAAAGGGCGAAAAGGAGGTGAGATTTTAAAATGTTTCATTCGCATTTCATGCACTTCAATGTTGTTGGACAGCTGACGAATTGGCGTTGAAACCGTGGCAACCGCAGTGATTTTACTGACTGCGTTTTTGTTACGATTTTATGAAAGCTTTTCCCCTAATTGTTCCTTTTATGTTTCTTTGCAGGTTGATTTGACGCGATTCACGTGGAGCTCTATTGCCGGTTGTCCTGATGCCCTCGAGGACATCCAAGGCGCAGTCGTTGTTGACATTAGCGAGAACCCTCTTGATAACCCTGCATGATTTATTTAATCAAATATATTGCTTTGAAACATATTTACTGTAAAGTATTTTTTTCCCTGGAATATAAGCTATTTAGAAGGCTTGATGCCGTGATTTACGGATTTTTATCTAGCTGTTAAAGGACTAGAGGTTTGGTCGCATAAGTGACTGTAAGCGAATTTAAAACGTATTCGGCTGCCGCAAAGGTCTGCGTTTAAAATGGAAATACGCCAATCTAATATAATAAAAATAATTATTGTAGTGGCTTTATTGAGGTCACGAGGACTTAAACTTTCAGCATTAAAAAAGGCAGGATAACAAATATTTGATGCGAAAATTGTCTTGTAGTTCCTGTTTAACCTAGTCTAATGAGACTAAAAACCGGGACAAATAGGGAATGACCGAATTGCGATATGCCGCCGTTCTTGTTGGAATTGAACGGTATGGACGGCGCATTGGTCGAAGAGATTTACATTCCGATAAACTGGAATAGAGGGGATGGGAGGGGTCATTTAAAATTCGGGCAGCGATTAATGAGCAGTTATTTAAGTGGCGTTCAACGATGATTTCTTTGATAGAGAGAATAGGCAGACCGCTAGAAAACGAGATTATTTTAAAAAGTCGATGAAGGGTTTAAAAGTCCGAGCATTTAAGACCGGGGAATATTACTGGGGAACAATATACAATCAGGGGAATTATACAGGCATGGACAGAGGTTTTTATATTGCTCGAGCTCAAACCAAGTCTTCTGAATCGGCGAACAAGGAAGCAAAGACGGCGGCTTTTACCAAAGACAACATCGACATGATCACTAAACGATAACTGACTGTTAAAAATCACCCCGAGATACTTCGATTTTGGGCTCGAAGCGAAGTTATGTAGTGAAAAGATTTCGGGGGTGTCGGGAGCGGCTGTCAGGGAAAATGTGATATGGTTGCATTTTGATGCATTCAGCAAAAGATAATTCTTGGAAGACCACTGAAGTACCTCAGTGACTGCCTGCCCGAGCTGTTGAGAATCGCCTTGCGTCTTGCATTGATGGCATAAAGTCAGGCCATCCTCGTATTTTATTAGTGTCACGTCGTTAGTGGACCGAAGGCTGGACGTGTAATAGTTGAAGAGGAAGGGAGATAGCACTGCGCCTTATAGTACACCGCAGTTTTTTGGCAAAGAGTTGGAGGCTTTATTTCCCACTCTGACGTGTTGACGTCGATTAGATAAATAGTTTTGAAGCCAATTAATCAACCATTGTTCGACGCCATCTTCACCTAGTTAAGACAGGATGCGGGAGCGTGAGATTGTGTCGAAAGCAGAGGAGAAGTCCAAGAACACCCCTTTGACGGCCTTTGTTCCGGTATCAAGTGAAGAGTGGAGTGTGTGCGATAACGTAGCCACGGCGTCCAGAGTGCTTCGATTCGATTTATAAACAAACTGAAGAGGGTCATCTGCAGCTTTGAGCGTGTCAACTAGTTTAGAGAGGAGGTTCTTCTCAATCACCTTTAACCACACGGATGAGTTGGCGATAGGTCTGTACTTCACAGGTCCGGCGGAACCATTGGTCGGTTTCGGAATCGGTGTTATAGCGACGTCTCTCCATTCCGAAGGAAAGGAACATTCCCTTAACGAATGATTCACAAGCTGGGTGACAATTGGAGAAATCTTGCGGTGACAAATTGTAAGAATCGCGGGGACGATCCTGTCGGGACCAGCCGTGGTGGAGTTCTTGAGGCCAGCCAATGTTTTAGAGATAGAGGATTCGTGAGCGGGCAGGAAAGCGCTGGAATTAAGAGATCTAACCAGAGGTACCGCGGAATAGTCAGCGGATTTGAAGATAAAGCCATCGTTCAGATCATCAAGGTCTAGGGCACCACTTGGTAGATATGGGCTGCGGGTTCCTGTCAATCTGTTTAGATGTTTCCAGAGGTCACTGGGTTTTTATGTTCTGAACAGCTCATCTACAAATATTTTGTTAAGGCGATTTACCTCAGCTGTGATCTGTATCGAAATTGGTTTAATATCTTGATACCTTTCCTGTCGACAAAGTCGTTCCTTTTTTCGCCTCAGTCGTTTCAGAAATGGAGAAGATATGACACGGGGGGTGAGGGATAGTTCCGTGAGTGGACAATGCGTATCGTTCAAAAATCGGAGATAACTATTGATATTGTCGATCTCTTCATCGAAGTCGGAATCCTCGAAAACTTTGAAGTCGGTTGTGGCAACGGCATCTCTTAAATTGCACTGGTTCTGGAAGCAGTGAGAGCGGATACGCATTTTTTAAGGTTTGGGACAACATTGATGGTTTTTTTTTGCCATATATTTTCGGTAGACCAACAACGATGCAGTTGTCCGAGTAGGCTAAAAGTGCACGTTTTCGACATGCATACAGAGAAGAATCGGACACAAATATGTGGTCAAGAAGATTCCCGTCGCGTGTTGGAAATGTGACTATGGTATTTAGACCAAGTGTAAGAAGAGGGCTAATAAGCGCAGATTTGAAATCACCACACAGTAAAATGAAAGAATCATCCATAATTTAAGAAATAAAAGGTATAAGCGAATCATAGAACTTAGATATGTCTGTTCTGGTAGAAAAAGGGGGGATATACATGTTAAAGACTGTAACAGACTTGCAGTTTTGTAGAGAACTTGGATGTCACATAACCCCAACACATTCAATAGCACTAGCTGCATAGCAGAAAACCTTTTTGTTCGATTTTGACTAGCTGAGATTGATGCAATTCGCGGCAGCACCACCCTTCGATTTAACGCCGACCACTCTGTCTTGACGAAAGCATTCGAAATTCTCTGGCATAAATATGTGATCCAGATTGATGTCCCGAAGAAAGGTTTCTTGTAGACAGACACCGCCGACAGGTGTAAACAGAGCAGTTTTTAGCAGAGAGTGAAAATCGTCAACTTTGTTGAGAATTTAACGCACATTAAAGAACGCAAGAGCTGGAAGTGATGTATTTGCGGGATAGCGACTGCGAACAGCATTAAGCAACTAGCTCGATGCTACCGCTTGGTCGATGAAGATGTTTTGACAGAACCGTTTTCTATAATAAAGCAAAATAATTTCTTTTTGATGATGGAGGCCGTCAATACAGAAAACAAAAAGATTCAATTTTCTGTTTTGTTGTGTGCTTATTTGTTGTGACTGGTGTTGTACTTTATCTATATGTCCGGGGCCTCACCTCTCCCTTCACTCTTTACCCCGCCCCAGTCGCTTTTGTTCCCGGAAGAGGATGCTTCAACGCTATGCTCAAATACTAAGGGTTCGGTGGTCTTCAACTGTTCTTGTCCCGGTATCCTGTTCAAAAACAATACATAATTTCGATGGAGCGTTTGATGTACGCCGTTGTCGATTTCCGCGACGAAAATTTCGGGTCGCGGGTCGCGATGACCATGACGGGTACTATCCACCGGTCGTCGACTTTCGTTTTGCGTTCCCGATTCATAACCATGACACACTGGCCTCGATGTAGGTCTTTTTCCCGACGTCGGCAGCCACTTAGCTTACAGAGGTTTTTTCCTCTGCTAGGTATATGCTGCTCCGCTTCGGCCCTTGGCCTACGCAATCAGTCTTCCAGCGATCTATCTTCGGCCATCTGAATTTCTCAGTCGATTCTAAGCCGCGGTTTCCGTCTCAGTTTACCTCAAACGAACTATGGCTTTTGGTGCTGTGTCTGGTGGTCCGGAAGGCCCAGAGTGCTTCTGCTAGCCTCTCTCGCCAGTTCTCAAAACCGTCGTCGCAGATCCTTAATGATGCGATTGAAACTTTCGACCCCACCATTCCCTTTGGCGTGATATGGGGTCGTCCTTGTGTAAAGGACTCTAAAACTGTGGTAGAGATATTGTACCTGTTGCGCGTTCAAATTGGCCCCTTGATTGTTGTGCAGTTTTTAAGGGGCTTTGTACAAGAAGAACGACTCGTCCCGCAGTATACGGGCTATCTCGGCTCCGCACGTGTTCGTAGTGCTCTTGGCCTCGACGAATTTCGTATAGAGGTCCAGCACCGTCACGATGAATTATTTGGTTCTGTTGGCGTCCGTTATGGTTACCGCGATATTTTATTTCACGAACACGTTGGGCTTTCGTGGTTCGCGGTGGCAAATGGGTATCTCCTCGGCACGAATAGCTGTAGCCTGACACTCTTTGTGTCTAGAAAGTATCTGAAAATAAACATCCGTTGACAGCGTCGGGCGTCCTTGCAGAATCAAAGTGTCCATTCTGGTCGTGCATGGTATTTAGTACTGTCTTTTGCACGGCCGGAAGCACGTTGATCTGCTCCCACAGCTGGTCCTTGAACCTGTATCATCAGTTGAATAAATCGTCCCGTCTGAAGAAATCGCAGCGCGCTTTTTTCACCGGGTTCGATGGTGCACCTAGTTCATTGACGGATTCGCTCAATAAGCGGCAAAGTAGGCCGGCGGGCAACAGGGTGAGACTTTCTTCTTCGGACAGGACCATTGGTTCGGTGGACTCTGTCTCAGGGTGAGCAAGACTGGTAAAGTCGGATCCTTTTCCCGGCTCGTTGATTGAGTCAAAGGCTTAAGGGTTTGCGCGGTCTTCTTGCATCTTAACATCGCTTGGGTTGTGCAACCCGGATAACGCGTCGGCGACCACGTTCAACTTCCCCGGTTGATGCTGCAGTCCAAAGTTGTGGCGTTAGAGGGCCATCATCAAGCGTGCTATGCGGTGGTAGACATCCTTGGATCGGTAAAAGTACACCAGGGTGTTATGGTCGGTCACCACTGCAACCCTTCGCCCGTGTACGTACTCTCCAAACATTTTTATTGCCCAGAAAATCGCGAGACATTCGCGTTCGGTTGCGGAATAATTTCCCTCGGCCGCGTTCAGTGTGCGAGAGGCGAAACGAATCGCGACGGGTGCTCCTTTTATATGTTGCTCAAAAACGGCTCATAGGGTTGTGTAGGACGCAAAGGCTCTGGTCCTGAACTTCTGATCGACGTCCGAGAGGGCGATAACAGGGGAGCTGCAAACGATTATCTTCAGCTTTTCGAAATCTTGTTTCTGCCCCTTTCCCTACACAAACGTAACTTTCTTCCGCGCCAGTCAGTTTAAGGGTTCGGCTATCTCGGCTAGCCTTTAAATGTATTCGGAATAGTACATCATGGTCCCCAAAAACCGACGGATGTCTGGCACGTTTGTTGGCCGGCCGTTTTTGAGTACGTGGGTAGCCGATTCGGGAATCGCCGTTGCCCCTTTCGCCGAGATGCGGTGCCCGACATATTTGATTATGGTTTTACACAACTGGCATTTCGATGGTTTAACTTAAAAACCGGCCTCCCGTGGACGTTTTTCTAAAAGTCGCTTACAGGGTCGTCGCGTGTCCTCGAGAATACAATGATATAGTTTTTATAAGCGGAGGCATGGTGTCACAAAGGCTGTCTTGTAAGGAATCTTCAGATAAACTTCTATCTGCCAGTATCCCCTGGCTAGGTCCTACGTAGTAAAGACGGCAGACACTCCCATCTTCGCCATTATGTCCCTCGGCGTGGGGATTATGGTCGCGACCTTTAAGGTTTGACTGTTAAATGTTTGGTAATCAACGCTTTAGCGCCAAGTTCCGTCAATATTCAACAAGAAGAGAACTCGGCTCCAGTAAGGGCTCACGCTGGGTTGTATGATTTTTGCGAGTAGCATTTTTACGATCTGGCGCTAGAACTCATCCTGCAGCGTATATGGTATCAATCGATACGTTTGGCGGAGCGGTTTTCCGGTTGTGATGATATCGCACTAAAACTCGTGGGCGCGTTCCAGTTCGGCCACAGAAAGGGCGAACGTGTCCCTGTATATGTCAGGAAGGTTCAGGACTTCCTTGGCCGCTCTTGGGATTTTAATGGATTCCGAGCTTACGTGGTTCCTGGGTTCTGCGTTGGCTTTGTCGAAGGTGACCCTGCGAGTTTTAAAGTTCAAGTGGGAGGCCTTCTTCTCGAAATAATCCGCCCTCCCAACTTCAAAGCGTTTATGCGGGGGTATGATAAAACCTTTGAGGGAAATTCGACTAACGATTCTGCCGCTTGTGTAGGCAGCGAACAAAATAAAGCATTGGGAGAGGCTTGATCTCGAGTCTACAAGCCTGTCCACTGTTTTATTCCATACCTTTAATTTTATAACTATGGAGTATCTTCGTCTCGGACCTACTAAGTTAACGGGTATATGTAGACGTTGTGACTTACGCGACCTTGGATCCGGCCTCGTCGGGCAGTCTCGCTTGGTGTGGCTTTTTTGGTCGCAGTGAAAGCACCGTCTGTCAACATGCGTTGCTTGATTTCGTCTGGGTTGTTCTCGTCAAGAGAACGGGGAGTTTAAAGAAGGGAATGCGGCACGCTTGCGTAGTTTTCTCTGTCATTAACTATCGTTGGAATAAATAAAAAATATCATTCATTCCTTACTTTTGTCTTTGGCGATCGTGTCATTTTGATTTTTGGGCTACGAAGTTTTCGAATTGCAACACTGGCGAACATATATTGCCCGGAGCAATCTTCTGATCCGCCGTCAGACCTACGATTATCAACGTCATTTCCGAACATTTTCGTCCCGTTCTACTCATCTCGTGCTGTGAATTTTTACAGGCCGCAACAAAGACGAAGTTTTCACTAAAATATATTATTTTCGTTTCGTCGTATAACATGTTTGTTTATTGTAAATTTTAATGCTAAACGTTTTGGTTCTCGTGACCTTAATAAAGCGAATATTATTATGATTAAAACAGGAAATTTGCGGCACGGGCGCTTTTCTACTTGTAGCTTCATGCGCTGACGATATCGCGAGGAAAAACAACGAGAAATTGTCGAAAGCATGATACAAGCAAGCCTATTGAACCAATAGAAAATCTTCATAGAGTAAGGACAATCCCTAGAACTATCGGTTGACGAGCTGGTCGAGACGACGTATAATGGTCGATTTCGCGGCGGGCTTACCCCTTCGTCAAATTCCTGACAAGCCTTCGGTTTAAATTTTCCTCAGGGTGTAAGAACGCGTTGGAAAAAGATTATGCTGACAGGTCCCTACCAGTACAGTTAGACGGCGAGCGCCATAATTCAAAGATTCTGGCCTGACATCCGCTTTCGCCTCCCACAGGAACCCCCCTCACAACCTTAGTGCACTGAAGCGGCGGTGCCACAATATATTCAATGAGTTCCTTGAAGTGGCCAGAGAGAATGACGCAAGCATGCCGCATTTCCTTCTTTACACTCCCCGTTCTCTTGACGAGAACAACCCAGACAAAATCAAGCAACGCATGTTGACAGACAGTGCTTTCACTGCAACCAAAAAAGCCACACCAAGCGAGACTGCCCGACGAGGCCGGATCCAAGGTCGCGTAAGTAACAACGTTTACCCATACCCGTTTACTTAGAAGGTCCGAGACCAAGATACTCCATAGTTATCATACCCCCGCATAAACGCTTTTAAGTTGGGAGGGCGGATTATTTCTAGAAGGCCTCCCACTTGAACTTTAAAACTCGCAGGGTCACCTTCGACAAAGCCAACGTAGAACCCAGGAACCACGTTAGCTCGGAATCCATTAAAATCCCAAGAGCGACCAAGGAAGTCCAGAACCTTCGTGACAAATACCTGGACACGTTTGCCCTTTCTGCGGCCGAACGGGAACGCGCCCACGAGTTTCAGTATGATATCATCACCACCAAAGAACCGCTCCGCCAAACGTTTCGCTCGATACCATAGACGCTGCAGGAGGATTTCTAGCGCCAGATCGACAAAATGCTACTCGCAAAGGTCATACAACTCAGCGTGAGCCCTAACTCGAGCCAAGTGCTCTTCCTGTTGGAGAGTAACAGAACATGACGCTTAAGCGTCGATTTCGAAACATTCTACAGTCAAACCGTAAAAGTCGCGACCCTGACCACCAAGCTTAGGGACATAATGGCGAAAATGGGAGGGTCCGCCGTCTTCACTACGTAGGACCTAGCCAGCGGATACTGGCAGATATAAGTTTATCTGAAGAATCCCCACAAAACAGCCTTTGTGACACCACGGGGCTGTATGAATTAAACCTCATACCCTTCTGACTTACAAACGCCATTGCCATATTCCAGGGTGCCATGGACTCGTTATAAAAAGGGCTTAGGTTTGCGTCCGCCTATAAAAACTATATCATCGTAATCTCGAGGACACGCAACGAACATGTAAGCGACTTTCAGAAAAACCTCCATGGGAGGCTGGTTTTTAAGTAAAACCATCGAAATGCCAGTTGTGTTAAACCATAGTCAAATATGTCGTGCACCGCATTGCGGCGGAAGGGGTAACGGCGATTCCCGAATCGGCTGCTCACGTACTCAAAAACGGCCGGCCAACAAAAGTGCGAGACATCCATCGATATTTGGGGTTCATAACGTACTATTCGGAATACATTTAAAGGCTAGCGGAGATAGCGGAACCCCTAAACTTACTGGCGCGGAAGAAAGTTCCGTTTGTGTGGGGAAAGGAGCAACAACAAGCTTTCGAAAAGCTGAAGATAATCGTCAGCAGCCTCCCTGTTATTGCACTCCCGGACTTAAAACAGAAGTTCAGGATCAGGGTCGATGCGTCCTACACAACCCTATGAGCCGTTTGTGAGCAAAAGAGAGTAAAGGAGCACCCGTCGCGATTCGTTTCGCCTCTTGCACACTGAACGCGGTCGAGCGAAATTATTCCGCAACCGAACGCGAATGTCTCGCGATCGTCTGGGCAATAACAACGTTTGGAGAGTACGAACACGGGCGAAGGGTTGCAGTGGTAAACGACCATAACACCCTGGTGTACTTGTACTGATCCAAGGATGTCCACTACCGCATAGCACGCTGGATGATGGCCCTCCAACGCCACGACTTTGGTCTGAAGCATCAACCGGGGAAGTTGAACATGGTCGCCGACGCGTTATCCGGGTTGCACAACCCAAGCGATGATACAAGAAGACCGCGCAAACCCCAAATCCCCGGACTCAATCAACGAGCCGGAAAAAGGATCCCACTTCACCAGTCTTGCTCACCCTGAGACAGATTCAACCGAAGCGATGGTCCTGTCTGAGAAAGAAAGTCTCACCCTGTTTCCCGCCGGCCTTCTTTGCCGCTTATTGAGCGAATCCGTCAATGAAGTAGGCGCACCTTCGAACCCGGTGAAAATAGCGCGCTGCGTTTTCTAGAGACGGGACGATTTATTCAACTGACGATACAGGTTCAAGGACCAGCTGTGGGAGCAGATCAACGTGCTTCCGGCCGTGCAAAAGACAGTACTAAATACCATGCACGACCAGAATGGACACTTTGATTCTGCAAGGACGCCCGACGCTGTCAACGGATGTTTATTTTCAGATACTTTCTAGACACAAAGAGTGTCAGGCTACAGCTATTCGTGCCGAGGAGATACCCATTTGCCCCCGCGAAACACGAAAGCCCAACGTGTTCGTGAAATAAAATATCGCGGTACCCATAACGGAGCAAAAACCTTCCGTAAGCTCAGTGGCCGCCGACGTCGGAAAAAGGACCTACATCGAGGCCAGTGTTCCATGGTTATGAATCGGGAACGCAAAACGAAAGTCGACGACCGGTAGATAGTACCCGTCATGGTCATCGCGACCCGCGACCCGAAACTGCCGACGCGTTTTCCAGGTTGCCCAACCCGGCGATGTCAAGATGAAAGAAGACCGCGAAGGCCCTGAATCCTCGGACTCCGTCAACGAGCCGGATCCAGGATCCCATTTCAGTGGTCTGGCTCAACCTGAGACAGTGTCCTCCGAACTGATGGTCCTTTCTGAGGAAGAAAGTCTCAGCCTGTTGCCTGACGTCCTACGTAGCCGCATACAGAGCGAATCCGTCAAGGAACGTGGCGGACATTAGAACCCTTTGAAAATGGGGCACTTCGAACTCCAGAGGCAGGAAGATTTATTCTTCCGACGATACAAGTTCAAGGACCAGATGTGGGTGCAGATCGTGCGAAAGGCGGCACTGAATACCATGCACGATCAGAATAGACACTATGATCCCGCAAAAATGCATAACGCTGTTTGCGAGCTTTTTTTGTCCGGATACCTTCCAGACACAAACAGATACGTCAAGAAATGCCGAAGAAGTCAGGCTACAGCTATACGAGGCGAGAAGATACCCATTTGAACCCTCGAACCACGAGAGCCCAACGATTTCGTGGAATGGGACACCACAGGACCGATAACGGACCCCGACGGCACCAAATAGGACATCGTCACGGTGCTGGACCTCTTTACAAAATTGGTCGTGTCCAAGACCTCCACAACCCCGTATACTGCGAAACGATTGGTTTTTTCGGTACGGAGCCCCTAAAAAACTGCACAACGATTAAGTAGCCAATTTGAATGCGCCGCAGGTACAAAATGTCTTCAACCGTTTCGGAGTTCTCAACACATACAGTATTCCATATCACCATAAAAGACCGAATAAAGAGGATCTGCAAAGACGGATCGGAGAACTGGCAAGAAAGGCTAGCAAAAGCACTCTGGGACAACCAAACGACTAGAAACAGAACCGCACGCCATAGTCCGTTTGAGGTGTAACTGGGACGGAAACCGTGGCTCAGAATCGACCGAGGAATTAAGAGAGATCGCTGGGTGACGGCTTCTGAGCAGCATATACAGATCCGAGCACAAAACCCCTTTAAGCTTAGCGGCTGCCGACGTCGGGAAAAAGAACCTACATTTAGGCTAGTGGGTCCTGGTCATCAATCGCGCACGCAAAACAAAACTCGACGACCCTCCAAGGTCATCGGAACCCTGCTACCCGAAACGGTTGTCGTGGAAATCGACAACGGCGTACATCAAACGCTCCATCGAAATGATGTTACGGTTTTCAACGAGTTGCTAGGACGCTAAAAGCGGAAGACCATCAAAACCCTACGATTTTCGGATTACGTGGAAGGATCCTCCTCCGAGGACGAAAGCGACGGGCGCGATGTTAACAGCGAACGGGGGAGGTTGCCCCCGAACAACAAATAAGCACACAACAAAACAGAAATGGTTATCTTTGCCATACTTTAAAACACACGCTTTTCAAAAACAGTACAAACGAACTTCGTCAAAGTCGAATCGTCGTGCAACGTACGATGTGTTTTTGGTTTATCGTTAATCGATTCTATATTAACATCGAGAAAATGACGAGATCAGTGCCAAAGACAACTGAGAATCTCCTGCCAGTAATTGCGGAGTCAACAAGCACGTCGACTTCCTTCGACAATGCGAAAGAAGATAGACAGAAGACAGTGGAAGAGCGAGTCCGCGAGCTGACACTAGCCGTCGAGAAGATTCAAGTAGAGAATCAAAACCTGAAGCAGTAAAAAAATGACTTGCCGAGTAACCCCGTTGTGGAACAAGAAAGAATACAAGAAAACCCTTGTTACCCTCCCCAGACACTGCTCCGAAAACTCCGTTTACCCAGCCCCGTTCACACACGTTGTACCCCTCTCTCTCGTGATGTGTTCCCTCCCTTGTATTTCGTATACTCCTGTTGAAGAGCAAGAACGGATTCAAAATACCCAGGTTACTTCTATAACGACACTGTTTTCCAAACTCCGTTACTTCCAGCCCCTTCCACGCACAGATTACTTCTCTTCCTTCTTTGATGTGTCTCCTCCACTGTACACTCGCATTCTTATTTCTTCTAACGTACTGGCATATTTCGTTTAGTTCGTCGAACGAAGTTACAAATCAGCATGATGCAGTTAATCGGCAAAATGAGCAATTGTCGTTTGTATTCCAACTTTCTCGTGTGGTCTTAACCATCGTTTAAAATAACAAAACAGTGCTATATTCTGTTCGCTCTAGAGGTAAAGATTAACTGGCGCTTTTAAAGTGTGAACAGCAGTTTCCAATCCAACAAACCGATTTAAATGTCAGTTTCTTTTTTCTTGCTTCTTGCGTGAGTTGACTTAGTGTCGTTTCTATGGATCGGGTGATACAGATGATAAAGATAATATCTGCAATCTGTATTTGTCTGCTTCTCCGATTCAGAAGGAGAGCATTTGGTTAAACAATAACATGATAATTGATGTAATTAAATAAGATTTACATTGTCTTTTGTTAAAAAAAATAATTATTGATTTTGTATTTATGCTGCTTTGTCGAAGTCCGACAGGATACGTGAATCACAACCAATTCTGCCAATTGCTTTCGTTGGCTCAGTCGGTCTAGTCTGGACGGCTTCTTATCGAGCTATGCACATGTTGCTAAACGTGTTCCACATATCTTGTCACCTTCATCACACAGATTTCTTTGAAGTCTCGTGTTTTCGGCGAGTTCTTACGAGTATTCAGTCCTGGTCGAGCATGCGGCTTCTCTGTCGCAGTCTATTCGGAGATTTCATGCGGTTCCTAGTTGATTTGGAATCGAAATTCACTCGGTAGTAGTTAGAAACGTAGCTCTGTTGGTGATGAACGTTGGTTCAACTACCAGATCGCGCGATTTTTGTGTGGTTTTGTCTCTCTGTCTTGCAGGTTTCATACTTCCGATTAAGCAGTACTTGAAGTAGAAGACGCACAGGGGTCTGGACGCCACGGTGGACTTTCTCCAGAATAAAACCAACGCACGCTTCGTCTACGCTTAGGAAGCCCAATCGCATATGTGGTGGAAAACACTCTCGCAGTCCGTTAAAAAATTCTCTTCATCAAGTTGGTTGACTTTTTTCCCCGAGCTTTCTAACCGTCTTCGGTCATAATTAAGTAGAATGCAGATTTGTTCGAAGTGTAGGCTTCCCCGAGTTCCTTATTTGCTTCTATTAAAAAGTACGCCAATTCCGATGTTTTCAGTTTTGAGGTATAGAGCCACTGCATCCGCCGGTTTTGTTTAAGGAAAGCTTTCTGATTTACAGATAAGACATTATAGGCCAAATGCTTAAAGGCGTCAAAAATTAAAAAGATTACAGCGCCTTAGCCTGTTGGGATTTCTTTTTACGACGACGTTAAATGCGATTCCAATGTCACCAGTACACCCGTCGGTGCATTAATAAATAGTTTTCAATTGGCTGTTCTCAGTTTATGCGACGCAAATAAATTAATGCTATTATAGGAGATTCCAGTAAACCTTAAAAGCGTTTTTGAAAAACCGATTCGAACAACCTACATGTTCCATGACCAGTTATTGTTTGCCACTTATCAACCGCTCCACTCAGTCTACTAAAAGTATCGGCTACCAGCTCCCACTCTTCCCCCGGCGTCCTTGATAGGTTCGTCTCGTGAACGTTGACTGAAGAATCATTAGTTCTTGCAAATGGTTTGAGTATAAAGGCAAAGATTCCTTTTCTAAGAGATTTTGGTTTGATTTAGATTGATCATTAAAGGCGAGTGCGTTCTACCACGTAGAACTGGTGTCATGTGGGTGCGTCACATATACGCTTCATATTTTCAAGAATCCACGTAAACGGTTTTCCTCCGCATCGCTGACCCTTTTTGTGCGGCTCCAAAAATATGTTTGTGAACATTTCAAAGAAAAGGCGACGATTACAGTTATTTTGTTAAAACGTTATTCCAATGTTAAAACCCAACCTTTTCCATTTAAAGCAAAACTCAAGACTATCCGCCAGGTTTCTCTTTTCTTGACCGAACGTCTTCCGTACTTCGTACTGTTCACTCCTTCCTCCTGCCTTCGAGGGACCGGGTGCCTCGAGACGTATTGCAACGCGGTTGACTCGAACTGTGATCCGGAGGAAAATCTTGACAATATCTCTACGTACGCACGCTTTTTACTCTTTTTCTTCTCAACTACTTAATTTTGTTTACAGTGATTTTAACTTTTACATCCGAACTCTCGGCAATCAATAAACGTTTGTTAACCATTAATCCACCATTGCGTCTATTCTTCTGTTTCTAGGTAATTGGCTACGAAGACCAAAGTATCTAGCCCAGAACAATGGTTACCGTCACTCCTACCTCCTACTTCTCTTTCATGCCCCCTGCGTTCGAGAGACCCAGTGCCCCAAGACGAATTAAAGCGCCATTGACACAAACGTTTTCTTCCTTAAATCGACGAAAACCAAAGTATATGGCCCAGAACAATGGTAACCGTCGTGAAAGAACTCACGCGTCACCCGATGATGTCCTCAATAGTGGCTGGAACCTCGCTCTCCTCGTCCTTTTCGTCATCATTCTCTTTCGTCGCCTCCTTGGCGTTGTCGAGATGTGTGCATTATGTCCTCTTTGTCGTTTATTGCCTACAGCACCAAGCGCCCTTTGTCTCTGAAGCCCAAGACGCAACAGATCCTCCTTCGGGGACGGAAAATCCTGAAGGTGGGTTGGTTGGTTTGCAACTTATTATTCTGCTGCTGCTACTGCTGCAACTTTTTCTTTGGTGTGGCTCTCTGATCTTGCTAGAAAATGAGAAACCGGCAGCTTCGTGGATGTTTAATATCGTAGCTGCCAACGTGCGAAGATCAGAGACCAGATCGTTAAAGATTGTAACCCAGATCTGTTTCCAGCGACATCAAATGTGAACATTCGGTAATTTTAAACGCCACAAGCCTGTTTGACTATACTGAAAACTTCTTTTGCTGCCAATAACAACTACTACTGCTTATTCTCTTCATGCCCTACGCCATTTGGTTTGTAGGCGTCCACGGGGAGATGTATGTCCCGCTATTTTCGCGTCATCTTACAGATGACAGACTACCTGACACCGAGAATTTTAATTTAAATGTCAGCAACACCGCTTGCGGTCACTCAAGCGTTAACGAAAGCGGCTAAGCGTAGAAAAAGTACACAGTTGGTGAGGATAAAACGTAGGCCACTGGAGATAGTGGAAAATTTAAGGTAGTTCCGCTACCCGACCACGTCATTCAATAGCTGCGTGATGCTGAACAATAAGTTACAAAGAGGACTCCTTGACCTCCAATGATTATGAAGATAGGAACGGAGAGTCTAAGGAGACTTGAAGCTTTTGAATTTTGTGCGTAACTGGGAATGCAACCGCCGATTTTGTGTTTTCCTACTTCGCAGCCGCCTTTAATTCAATAGAAGGATCTGTATTTTGTCATGTTTTGCTACATTTCCACCATTTAAACTCGCGGGATGTTAACATTGGTGTGCGTCACAAATCACCATGAATAAAATGATCTCATAAGTCTACACATATAAATGTTGTTGTTGATAAGAATGCTGTACAGCCAGTTATATTTTAATGTAGTTCGTCGATAACTTAAAAACACAAAATTCTTTTTTTATGACAAACGCGTCTTAACAGAAGAAAAATGAGAACGCAAACCAAAGTATAATCAAGATTGTTCTCTTGATTTTATAATGCAAAGGCACAATGTTAGGTCGGTGATCGAACGTTCGTGGGCGGATATTTGTTCGTGTGTGTTTAAACAAAAAGGGCGTTAAGGTCACTACAAGGCTCCCCATTTACACTCTTCGTCGACAGGGGAAGAGATACAGAAAGATGGCTGGCGGGGTTGCAGGTTAACCGACGTTAAATAAACAGGAAAAGTTTTGTTTAATGCGTGGGTGTGCGGATGTCACGACCGCTTCGTGTATAGGTTGTCGTCAGCCGGCTCCAGGCAGGTGCATAAGAAGATGAAACAATCGATTTTCGTGGGGAAATTGCGTCGTTCGGTTGGCCAGTCAGTTCAGACGGATTGCGAATTGGAACAGCATGTAAAAATAGTTCCTCGATGAAAACATTTATGAGTCGTTCAATTGAAACCTTTTCATGCCGTCTATTCATGGATATTTAAAACAAATGCCTCTGTTTTAACTCATCAATTTCATGGATTAACCCTTGATCAAACGAACATACTTGCGAAAACAGCTCAGTGAATACCGCAAAGACTTGGTTGTTGACGCAACCGTCCTCAAAGTTGTCGAGGATTCCGACTTACATAAAGAGATTGACAATATCAATAGTTATCTACGCTTTTTGTACGATACGCATTGCCCCCTCACGGAACTATTCTTCACCCTTCGTGTCCTAACTTCTTTATTTCTAAAACGACTGAGGCGAAAAAAGGAACGACTTTGTCGCCAGTGGAGGTATCGAGAAATTAAACCAATTTCAATACAGATCACAGCTTAGGTAAATCGTTTTTACAAAATATTCGTAGATGAGCTGTTCAGAACATCAAAACCCAGTGACCTCTGAAAGAATCTAAACAGATTGACAGGAACCCGCCGCCTATATCTACCAAGTGGTGCCATCGACCTTGATGCTCTGAACGATAGCTTTATCTTCAAATCCGATGACTGTTCTTCAATACCCAGCTTTCGTTCCTTAGGAGAATACTTATTTTCTTTCGGAATGGAGAGATGTCGATATAACACCAATTCCGAAACCGGCCAATGGTTCCGCTGGACCTGTGAAGTACAGACCTATCGACAACTCCTCTGCGTGGTTGAAACTGATTCAGAAGCATCTCCTCTCTAAATTTGATGACACGCTTAAAGCTGCCGATGACCCTTCTAAGTTTGCTTATAAATCAAATAGAAGCACTCCAGACGCCGTGGCTACGTAATCGCACACACTCAACTCTTCACTTGATTTGATGGCGAAAGCTGTCAAGGGGGTTTCTTGGACTTTTCATCTGCTTTCAACACTATCTCACGCTCCCGCATCCTTTCTCAACTATGTAAAGATTGCGTTGAAAGATGGTTGATTAATTGGCTTCAAAACTATTTTTATAATCGACGTCAACATGTCAGAGTCGGAAATGAAGCCTCCACCTCCTTGCAAAATAACTGCGGTGTACTACAAAGCGCTGGGCTATCTCCGTTCGTTTTCAACTATTTCACGCCTAGCCTTCGGTCCCCTATCGACGTTACATTGATAAAATACGCGTATGGCTTGACCTTATGCAATGCATGCAAGACGGACGGGGATTCTTCACAGCTCGGGCAGGCAGTCACTGAGGTTCTCGAGTGGTCTTCGGAGAATAGTCTTTTGCTGAATGCATCAAAATGCATCTATATTACAATTTTCGCTGGCAGCCGCTGTTGACACTCCCGAAGTCCTTTCACTCCATAATTTCGCTTCGAGCTCAAATTGTAAATTCCTCGGCGTTATTTTTAACAGTCGGTTATCATGGAGTTATCACGTGGATGCCGTCTTTGGTAAATGCCGTCGACTCTGCTTTCTAGTTCGTCGGTTAAGGAGACTTGGCTTAAGCTCAAGCAACATAAAAACCTTTGTCCATGCATGTTAAATTCCCCTTATTGTGTATTGTTCTCCAATAGTTTTTCCCGGCGTTAAATGTTCTGAATTTTTTAACTCTTGATAGACTTTTAAAAATAATCTCGTTTTCTAGTGGTCTGTTTATTCTCTCTATTCAAGAAATCATCGTTCAACGCCACTTCAATTATTGTTCACTAATCGTTGCTCGTATTTTAAGTGACCCCTTCCATACCGTCTATCCCAGTTTATCTGAATGTGAATCTCTTTGACCAATGCGTAGACTAAACCGTTCAGTACCAAAAAGAACAGCGGCATATCGCAATTCGGTTATTCCCGATTTGTCTCGATTTTTAGTATAACCAGATCATGTGAAACAGGAACTAAAAGACAATTTTCACATCTAATACCTGACATTGCAGAAAGAAACTCCCTATTTAATTACAAATGATGTATTGTAACAACTTCTAATAAAATGCCAATCGTTTTATAGAAGTTCGTTTTTAGTTTACAATAATTGGGTGTTGTTTAAATGCTACTAGAGCACGATAGAGACTGGGAATTTTTCGACCCTCGTGCCGTGAACAGGTTCGGCCGATTTTCCCTGTGTTTTCACTCAAGATTATTCGGAATCCTCAGGCTCAAAGTATTAGAAACATCAAGCCAATAAGGGCTGCCTCATCTACCATGTTGACTAGGAACTGTCAACAACCTCCCGCCTCTACTGCCATTAAAGACGACGATAGAAACCCCTCGAAAATGGGCCAACTCACCGAAGTCGTGTCACAACTGGCATATTTAGTGTAAGTTCTCCATAACGAGATGCTGAGAAAGAACCAGCTTCCAGACGTTCCCACTTTGGCTAATGAAAAAGAGCCGACGCCCTATTCCCTAGCTCTCGAAGCAGAGCCGACGCCTCCGACCCCCATAAACTCCCATCGACTTATCCCTATTGAACCAGAATCTACTCGACCCTCTGTTACTGATGTCGTCCCGTTATATACCGCAATAAACGCTATTACGCACAGACATATTGAGTATTTTTACTGCTAAATGTTTTGGTCCTCGTGACCTCAATAAAGCCACTACAATTATTATTATAATATTTTGTAAATGCCCCCAAGTACACTCTTTCAGATGTTTATTCTTTCGGTTAGAACCAAAGACGAAGCTTATAGCAAAAAATAGCTGCATTTGTACATTTTTCTTCAAAATCCTCTAGTTTTACTGTTTGTCGAAGTTTGTGATGAAGTCCTCCAAATGGAGGACATTTGTAATATAAAATACTAATTTTAGGCGCTTTATTGAGGTAACGAGGATTAAAACTTTCATTCGAAATGAGTGCTTAATTTTAATTTAAAAAAAACTTACCTTAAGAAATCATTCCGTGTGGAAGTCATATAAGTGCCGAATTTGACAAATATAATTAATTAGGGATTTCACCTTTTAGCACTGAATTCCAGACCCGTGACCTCCTCCTTGTCGTTTCTTGCAAACAGAACCAAGAATCTCTGAAGCCCAAGACGAAACAGATCATCCTTCCAGGACGGAAAATCATGAAGGTGGGTTGGTTAGCTTGCAACTTATTATTCTGCTGCTGCTACTGCTGCTACATTTTCTTTCGTGCGGCTCTGTTTCCAGCGACAAGCAACTGTAAACATTCGGTAATTTAAAACGCAACACGTTTGACTGTACTGACAACTACTAGTGCTGCCAATAACAACTACTTCTGCTTATATTCTTTATGCTTCACGCTATTTGGTTAGAAGGCGTCCACGGGGGGATTTATTTCACGGTCTTTACGCGTTATCACAGCGGGAATTAGGAAAGCCTTGCTGACAATCAAGAGTAATTAGAACCAAACTGCCTTTAAATCAGTTAATCACTAACATTTTGCCGAGACGGTGCGAGTTCGGTGTGAAGTGAAGACCACTGTCCGGGAAATGTATGACAGACTTCCCGACACCGAGACTTCCATTTAAACGGTCAGCAATCCCGCAAGGAGTCACCCAAGCGTTTACGAACGCGGCTTAGCGTAGACAAAGCACATAGTGGGTGAGGATTAAACTTAGACACCTGGTGACAGTTATAGAGGCAGTGCTTTCCGAGGTGAAATTTCACGAAGGTGCCATCAAGAAAAAATGTTGAGATGTATCATACATAGGAATCGTCTACTTAAAACAACAAAGAAGTTAGATAATTTCACTCTGTTATATTTCTCTCAGGTAAACGGTAGTTCCGCCACCCGACCACGACATCCAATTGCTGCGTGATGCTGAACAATTCGTACTGGGCGGAATAAGTTACAAGGAGGACTCTTTCACCTCCGTTGATAAATGGGGAGCCTTAGTAGCAGGAGGAGACTTTTTATGACCAGGAAACAGCTGAAGCCGTTGAAATTAGTGCGTAATTGGTAATGCAACCACGGTTTTTTTTATATCTCTTCTTCGCATCTGCGTAAAATTTAATATAAGGATCGTTATTTTTCTGTAATGGGTCCTCGACGAAAGCATTCTTGAATCGATCATCAAGTAGGGGTTCTTTAGGACGAACTCTCCAAGCAAAACTGCGAAGCCTCTAAAGAAAATCGGAGACAGGCAGAGACGGCTCAGTTGTTCTTGGATTAACAAGCTCACACAGTAAGCGGAGAATTACACCGTAGAAGAATTTCGCCGGAAAGAGTTGACGTCGGCTTTGAAAGTCGGACGAATGCCAAGCATGACGAGAGGCAAATAGTCAGCTTAATGTTCTCGGTGATCTAAAGCCATGAGGGAAGACTTCAGTGTTCGATGGAGGTATTCAACCATCCCATTGGCCGCGGGATGGTAAGCAGTTGTGCGGATTCGCTCGCATCCAGGAAATTGGCACATATTTTTAAAAAGGGTTGATTCGAATTGTGACTCTCGATCGGTTGTCAAACGACGCAGAGATCCAAAGCGCGCAACCCAGTTCTGCAGAAAGGCGGGAACGACAGTTTCTGCGCCGACCAAAGTTGCTGTATCGGCGTTCCGTTGGTGATAGAGACTTCGAAAAAAACGCTAGTGCTTATCGCCGAGGCTCGTTTTCTTGGTTGAGTACAGCGCCGACTGCAGTGTTTGAAGCATATAACATCAAAGATATTTGGGCATCAGGGCGCGGATGAACCAATAAGGTCGCGGCAGCGAAACCGGCCTTCAATTTCTCGAAGGCTGCACTCTGCTCTGGTAAAAGCTTTACCTGACCGTTGCTGCTGGAGGTCAAAGAGAGTTAACAGCGAGGTTATCTCGGCGATAAAACGTCGGTAAACATTTAGCATCCCGAGGAATTGTCGAAACTGGCGCGTTGTGCTGGTCTCCGGGTAGTCAGCAACCGGTGTTACCTTCGCGTCCAGTGGTCGAACCCTAAGATAATTTACCAAGGAAACCTACTTCGGTCCGGCCAACATGGCATTTCTCTGGCTTCACTACGAGCTCGTGTTCATCCAGGCGCCGAGACACAGTCGTGAATGTGCGGCAGAGAATAGCTGTCAGGAATTGTGACCGCGTTCAGGGCTCGATAGTCACAACAAGGACGCCAATCCCCGTGTTTGGTATTCTTAACCATGTGAAGCCGGGATTAACACTTGCTGTCGGACAGGCGTGATACTGCAAGCTGAATCATTTGTTGGAATTCCTTTAATGCTATGTGATTCGTAATTAGGTCGAGACGGCTTTCGGGGTATTAACTGGAATAAAGTGTAAGATATGTCAATTCAGATTCATGCTCTCTAAATGAAGAACTCCCTGGTGTTTTATCAAAGATGGGTTTCGCTGGAGACGGCTAAGTCTTCAGCAGAACGAGATCTCTGCAAACGAATAGCGTGTGTTTATTGAGAGAGTTTATCAGCGTTCATTTTTAACACCTTCAGCAAGCTCAGTTCATAAAATATTAGTCATTGGGGCATATTCCGTCGGACACCATAAGATCAGTTTCGATTTATACTCCTTAATCTCCGTTTTTAAAAAACAGACAAGGGAGCCTTGGTAGACAATTAATTGCATGGCTGCACCCGACTCCATTTACTATTGTACACAATGACACATTAACTACGCCCTTCTCCATTAACACCGACATTTTATTTCGTCGTGGTGCCAAAATCACGCTATGACCTTGGAACTGGGTGTGATGGAACCTAGAAAGGCTCAGAACATTAAAGATACGGTTTACATATGTAAACTAAAGATTTTAAACAAAGAGAATTGTCCCATAATTTTCCAGATTTTCTAAAAGCTTTCTAGGGTTTTTTGAATTCCTAACAGTTCGATAAAAGAGTCGAAGTTAAGAAATCTTCTAGCTCCTTAAATTGCTTTGCAATCGAAGCAGACAAATAGGAAATTCTGCTGAAACGGCAGTTTTCCTAGGTTGCAATGATATAAATTCTTTCTATTTGTTACAAAATAATGTAAAATAATCATTAATGAGAGAGTAAGTTTCAAAAAAGTTTATCACAGTTCATTTTGTAACCAAATGGCTCTACATCGTAAAGCTTTCTGTTTGTTTATATATCAACATCATGTCGTAGTAAGCAGTTGAAAATTAGGGTTTATGTCTCCCTTTCGGCGGCATATAAAACGAGTTTGAAGAACATGATCCACAATAAATGGATTTCATGTACCGTTTTCAGTTTAATTTTGAAATTTTGTTTTGTTGATTGTTTCTGAACAAAAAGGTAGTGCAATTGTTCTGGTTGAATCTGAAAAATGTAATAGTATATAATGGTCGTTAATTACTTCTATAAAACTCCCATTATACTATTTAATCTATGATTATTTGTCAGTATTGCTGCTTTAACGAATTAAACGCTGATTTGTCTGCGTAAACTAATTTATTCAACTTGGCAATTTGATCAGCAAACAGAGCAGTCATTCGCGGAGTTCATTGGTTTCGGAGACGCGTACGCGCGCACTTGAACACTGCGCACGCATGACTCACAACCCCCAAAACGCTATTTAATGCATTCAATTTTGTAGTTTTAAACATTCAACGACAAAACTACTTTAAATGGCTTCATCACACACTATCCTCGGCAACGTCAACGCACAAAAAAACAATGGACGCCACTGCGACCTCAAGATCGAGGTGAGCCAATGGGTGAACGGCATAATCTCTAATATCTACACTTTTAAAGTGAAATGCGGTGCCATATAAGAAGAACGTTTTTTTCCAAGTGTTTAAGTAACTTCCGACCATTTATTATCTGGACAAAGGCGACTCTGAGAAGCATACGAGCTATAATTTTAATTAAAAAGTTCTCTATTGGAGTAAAATAGGGGGCTGCTTGCATTCTGACTTTTCAGAAGAACCGATTTCAGTTGATAAGCCCACGAATAACTGATATAATGTTTGTGAAATAGAAGCACGTCTTGCTTAAACCCATTCTGGTACTCCTGTAACATTTTTCTCCACCCACCCACATAAATTG
Organism: Proteocephalus fallax; assembly: GCA_028672205.1. Classification (NCBI taxonomy): domain Eukaryota; kingdom Metazoa; phylum Platyhelminthes; class Cestoda; order Proteocephalidea; family Proteocephalidae; genus Proteocephalus; species Proteocephalus fallax. The sequence continues at coordinate 506 of JAPUBX010000931.1, read as the reverse complement.
CTTTGGAACGAGTGTTTTGAATGACTCCATAATTTCAGCACACGCACACATTCATTCCAATGCATCGTGGTGCCATTATTACGCCATGACCTTGACTCATGCTATCGGCGACCGAGCCATTCTGTGTAATACCGAATATATCACAGGATTGTAGACCCAAAAAACGGTATAGTGTCTGACGAATTGAAACCTTGATTTGTTGGAGAAATCGTCGAATATTTTCGGCTGATTTATTTAATTTTCATCATTAACACCGTCTACATGCTCAATCTAAAAGATCGAAACGATAGCGACAAGCTTTGCATTTCTTTCGATGTTTTCGCCTGTACATGATGTTTTATTCCATATAATTCGGCATTCAAAGGTTCCATGTTGTTAAGCCTCACTTGCAAACATTGCATTTAAAATTGGCATGAGTAAATGATAATAACTACTTCGTCGTTAAACTGTTTCTAATTTCAACAACCAAAACGTAGTTAAATGTTTGCAGAACAATTGATTCTGTC
>JAPUBX010000903.1:0-32871 GCA_028672205.1 Proteocephalus fallax | reverse complement strand
CGTCATGCTCGCATGTTACCATTAATGTTAACCTTTATCGTAATATCTGGTAGATGGTCATAATGTGTGTAATATGTGACAATAAAAACCATTCGCTTAATCAAACAAAGACCTTATTGCGGGGAATATTTGGAAAAATTGTTGTCAATACATTTAGAAAAATATATCGAAAAAGCTTTAATTTTAATGAAATCATAAATTGTATTTGGTTCAAATACGCATACAGCATAATTAAAATAGTATAACATATTTTTACATTAATTATTTATTTCATTCAAAGAGATACCAAAAAAACCGACAAATGAAAACTTTAACATACTTTCACACTTTCTGCATAAACGGAAACAGGGGAATAACACTATAAGGCTACGATAAAAAACGTTTTACGGTATTAAAATAACTTGTCAATTACGGATAACCGCAACGCCCAAGAATCCACTATAATAGGTTTCTGATAAACTCAATTGATCTACGAAATACTTTTTAGAAAAAATGATTGTGAAAACTCCGAAAAATGGAAACTATCAACCCATATAGTACACTTGGTCTCAAAACAATAGTTATTTACCACAAATGCAATTACTATTACTTACATTAGCGTTGGACAGAGTTGCGTCGTCTCCATACAAGGCAATCGCGGCTGCACAGCTGCGTGCTGTCTTTGGTGGTGGCAGCGGTCGCCAGGATTGACTGTAAGCAAAAGAGAAAAAGACGGTTGCTGAGAACGAAAATACAGACAACAACAATGCGACGGCTACAAAAACCTCACCTTCCTTTGACCCAGCGCTTGCAGCTCGATAGACAACCAATCATGCATCTTCCGCTGCCGCCACAGACAAACAGTTCGTTGACAGACTCGGAAACAGCTGCACAACCGCGAGGGATCTTGAGTGGTGGCGCTTGCGTGACGCGTCCCGTCCAGCCATCGATCACCTTGACTGTCGGCAACGCATTTGATATGCCGTACGTTCGTCCACCAATGCAGTAGACTTTGCCTGAAAGACCAAAAGCACGGCGATGTGAACTTTCTTCCTTGCGAGACAAAACGAAAAGGTCGCGGCAGGCGACTCAACGTTGAGACTTGTAACGGCGCGCCCCTACAGATGCGGGAAACGAACGTCTATTTGCCTGTCCTGCTCAAACTGCGGCAACGTCATGACACAATCGGTTTCGTCGCCGCCTTTCGCCTTGCCATAGACGAAGAGGCGTTTTCGCTTTTTCCCAAGAGATTGGTCCTTAATAGCGGCAAAGTGTTTTCCGAAAGGCAACAAGATGTCGCGCGTCCAGATGCCAAAGAAGCGAACGCATTAGAGCGCCGCAAAATACTCACACGCAATCACCATTCTGTAGAAAATTTAAGCCGCCATGTTCGAACTCCTCGACCGCCTCTTGGGACAAATCGGCAAACTCGATGCCGCCAATAAGACGCAAGAAAGAGGCCACAAGTTGCTCATTCCTCTTCAAGTCCTTCTTGTTGACGAAACTTCCGACCTTGTCTAAGTCGAAATTGTCACGATGTGCGTTCACCGTGCGGCCTACATCAATCTATGCTACATGAGAGATATTTTACCGTCCCCCTATTGGCTTGCCTCGGCCAAGATTGACCCGATTGCTGTGCGTTGAGTTCACAACATTTTCGATCGGTTTCGATTGTATCGGATGAAATCAATCGTTTCGTAATAAGCATGTTGCCAAAACTGGTGCATTCGATAAAAATCTAAATGAAACAGACAATTCCGTTTGTATGTTAAATGCCTATTTAAAATTTTTTCGCTGCTTAGACAAGAATATATTCAAAGCCATCTTGTGCATCGACAGAAGCACCGGGTGACAGAAAAATAATATTTCCTCATTTTAATCAATGACTTGTACAATTTGAATAAATTAATCCATGTGAAAAAATACTTATCTTTCGTGATGGGAAATACCGTATCGTACATCGTTAAAAAGGAGTTAAAATGGGATTCCCTTATGCATCGATTTCAGACCACTGCATAGATGTAAAGGAAACTGGCAGTTTTCCTAAAGAAAGAGGGCGTGGTTTTAGCGCTACGAATATTTTGAATTTTTAGACAATTTTCTTTTGTTTGAATTCTTTATTTAGAACGCATCTTCAAAATTCTGAATCCGCTGTGGGTTCCATCACACCAATTTTCAAGGTCGTCGCGTGGTTGTGGAACCACAACGATATTTTAAGTGGGTGTGTGAATAGAGAAGGGTGTCGTTAATGCGTCATTGCGTTCAATAGCTCAGCCAGTCAAAATGTTGCACACATGCTAGTGATAGTCTACGAAGTTTCACTTCGTATTCATTCGTTTAAAAACGGGAATTTAGAAGTCTAAATCAAAAACGATCTTTTTATCGGTGGTCGGTTTCTATTTAAAAACGAACACTTAACGACTAATAATGCCACAATTGCCGACATTTAATATATCAAGCGTTGTCATGGTGTAGAGAATCTTATCTAAACCACACTGCTAAACGCAGTAATCGCTTATTTTACAATTTCCATTTGTTTTGGGGAAAAATCTACAATCAGTTCTGTGAAGCACAAAAATCAGGCGTCCTGTTACGTAGAAGTGTTTTTTTTTGAACTTGGTTTTTCACGGAAAGCGTTATTTAAATTGATGGCGTTATTGTTAGGCTCTACCAAACTGATGTAAGCTTGGCTTTTAAAATAGTGTCATTACCAAGCAATACGAATGAAGGCGTTATTCGAAGTGCATGTGTAAATCGAGTTGATGACTATCGTGTGTACCTGTAGAACAATGCTTGAAGCAGGAGTAAACTACTGTTGTCAAACAAGACTATTAGGTAAGGCCCTTTTTATATATTATAGCAAAATTGAGAATAGAAATTTTGCGAGGAAAAGAAAAATAAGAGTGAGTACGACAATTCTCTTCTCAGGGTCGCCTTTGTCCAGATAAAAAAAATGGTCGTAAGTGACTTTAAGACATACTAAGACAACATTTTATGCTTAGACCACACCAAATTTGGGTTCAAATTTAGTATAAAATTCAGGGAAATTAAAGATTATACGCCTCGATCTTCGGATTGCAGTTGCGTCCGCTGTTTTTGATTGCGTTTAAGTCGCAAGGGTTAGTTTGTGCAGCAGCTTTGTGAAGTTGTTTGGTCGTTGAATGTTCAGAACTACAAAATTAAACGCATTTAATATTGTTTTGGGTGGTTTTGAGTCGTGCGTGCGCAGTGTTCAAGTGCGCGCGTACACGTCTTCGAAACCAATAAGTTCCGCGAATGGCTGCTCTGTTCGCTGATATAATTGCGAATTTTATAAAAATAACCTAGCGGCGTTTCCAAAACAATTTATTTAACATTCGTATAACAACCGAATAACCTAAACAATGTTTTGATGGTATGTAACACCCCTTGTGTTACTGTGATACTTTATCTTTCAGGACAGGCGCGCGGTTTCCCATTTACTTCCGCTGATTACTCACGCCAGGCGCCGACAAAATCGTGTCGAAGTCAACCGACGTATCCCTGGCAGATAGAACCACGCTCAGACACCTGCTCCAAGGCTTTAAAAACATTTTCGCTTGGAACGAATCGCAGTTAGGAAGGACATCAATTATCCGCAAAAAGATGCTAGGCTGATCTAGAAAAAAACCCAAACCGATGCCCACTCTATAACACGACGACCTCAACAAAATGATAGACTCCATGCTCAAAGACGAGGTTATACGACCATCGAAGGAGGATCGGGAGAAGACAGCTTTCATTCTTCCAAGTAGGCTATATGAGTTCGATACCATGCCTTTTGGTCGATGCAATGCTGCCGCTACATTCCAACACCTGATGCAAATTGTGCTACAGGGTCTATTCCCTCAAGCAGTGTTTGATCAACCTGGATGACGTCATTGTTTTTGGTTATACAGCAGTGGACAACAGCCGTAACTTCGAGACCAGCCTCACGCGGTTCGAGGAAGCAGGAGTTACGCTTAACCCCCAAAAGTGCTGTTTTTCCCAGAAATCCGTTAATTGTCTCGGTGATATTATCTCGGAAAATGGCCTTTAAGTTACAAACGAACGCATCGACGACGTAAAGAACTGGCCAAGACCGCAAAACCTAAACCGATTTACGAAGCTTCCTCGGTAACTTCCACGAATAACTATAAGAAGTTCATGAAAGGATATGCGAGGATCGCCGCCCCCCTTTACAAACTGACACAGAAAAAAGCAAAGAAAACGTTCCCCTGGGGACACGAACAAGATGACGCTTTCGCCGATCGAAAAAGGGCTCTCTCCGATGCAGCCATCCTAACACTGCCCAACTTTGACAAATACGCTACACTGTTGACCTTGGACACAGACGCTCGCAACAATGCAATTGAAGCGGTACTTTCCTAAACCGAATTAAACGGATCTGAGCGTGTCATTGCATATGCCAGCAAGAAACGTGGTCACCAGATGCGGCAGAAAAGTGCGACTAACAGTTAACCCTTTGCCGTTTTCTCTTTCAGGAAACATTTTTGGCCTCACCTACTCTTTCGTAAGATTAACATCAGTACCGACCATCGAGCACTCACATGGATTAAGACAATTAAAGACTGAGAAAGAGCCGTCGCACGGTGGTATGATGAACTCTTACAATACGATTTTGAAATCTAATACAAGACCGGAAAGGCCAATGCAAACGCGGATGCCCTATACCGCATATCGGACATGCCTTACGTCGACTTCGCAGCATTCTATAATGAACCCACGCAGTAACAATGGCCATCAAAACAAAGCAGCCACCCCGACACCGCTACAATCTATGAACGGGTCTACCGAAACAACAGCAAACCTTCACCAACCAGAATGAGCCTCGCAATCCCAGCAGCAAAACGCCTCTTGCACGATTTAAAACTTTATCCTCAAGTTCCAACAAAGCCGCTCCCAACCCGAACGAGTAGTAGTCTCCGGCTCTCTAGTCAACTACGTGATTTTTGACGTCTACGAGCAACGTGGTTTACCAGGAAAACGAAAAATTCAATTAATCTTCGCTACTGGTGGCCAATTATCCGGGATTCCGTGAACACGTTCTGCAGAACCTGTACTCCGTGTGCCAGTTTCAAGGGCCCAAATGCTCTGCTCCAACCAATGCCTGCCGGATCACCAGGAAAACGATTCGATATCGACATCGTCGCCCTCTTTCAGCTGAAAGAGCGCAGCAATCGGTTCATCCACGTGATGGTCGACTTCTTCACCAAAGAAGCCGAAGCACTCCTTAACTAGGAAGCTACGACGATCGCCTTTAATTTTTTGAACAGTTGGGTCCCCGACAGTATCCACAGCGACCAAGGATCAAACATCGAGAGCGTCGTTTTCAGCCACTTCTGCACCTTGCTAGGCGTCCACAAGACGCGCACCACCACGAAACACCCCCAATGCAACAGCCAAGTGGACAGGACCAATAAAACACTCCTCGAAATTCTCAAGAGTTTTGTTCGTAACAAATACCCCCACAATTGTTACTGTCTGTTAGGTCACAGCCTCTTTGCATACCGCTCCACTATTCATTCGTCTACTGTATTCTCCAACTTTAAAATAGTAACACGTCGCGAAATGAGAATCCCAGCCTACATGTTTTACACGGCTCCTGTTCCTGTAAACTGTTCACCTATCTCCGCATACCCTGAACACAGTTATGCTTCAGATTCCCTAACTGACAACTTACCACCTACACTTTGTTTTCTTCTTTTATAATCATGTAGTTACAATGCTATATTTTGAATACATCAGCCTCTGCTATGTTCATTTGCCAGACGCATTCCGAGTCAGACAAACAAATGATATAACACTCGTTCAAAGGACTCCCTTTTGTCTAGCCCAAGCTCTCCAGACCAGAATGGTGCTTCTGGTCGGTTTGATTATATCTTGTTGATTCAATAAAGGAATGTAAACTATTATAAAAGCATTAAGCTTTCAGTAGTTTAGAAATTTAATTTTAAAATAAGAATATAAATAGCATAGAAATAAACTTGCTTGTTGTTATTGTAAGTACCCGTCCAATTGCGGATTGGCCGATTAACACGCCGCTTGTCATTGACCAAAATGAGGTCAATTAAAACGAATTTACATATATTAAAAAAATCGTTGATAATTTTATAAAATCTATTTTTTTGTTTAGATGATATTAAAAAAAGTCGTCTAATTTTGAAGGATTTTTTGTATTTTTTTCCGAAATTCTGATTTAAGTTAACCGGAACTATTGAACGTTAAAATCGTATTGCAAATTATTTCAGTGTATCATTATTGGTCGTTTGGAGGACAATAAGATTAAAAACACAATTCAATTAGCCGCCAGTAATATACGTTTTCTTTAATAATATGCTGTTAGACGCGAATATTAGACTCAAATAATGCCAGACTTTGGGGGAAATATTGGTGACTTCTTTTTACGAATTGCTATTCAAAAGTGTCCTTGTGGTCGCCGTTACGCGCACCGGTGAGAAGGTGCTTGTTTCGCAGAATGCATGTCTGAAGCCTTAAACGATACCTTTTGGTCGATATATGTGGCGAAACCACAAAAAGAGGGGCCAGTTGTGCCTAATATGACAGTTTTTTTTAAATTGGTTTAGAGATTTACCCCGATAGAGGGTTCCACGTCAGCGATATTTTCGAATAGATGTTGGTGGTCACAAGGATGAAATCTGGTCTTAGTGGAAGGCACAGAAATATCGATATCAATGGATTGGAGACTGGTGCCAGAAATATTTCTTTGAATGACGATCATGCCTAATTTGTAACACTTTAAAACCATCACAAAACACCCCACATCAAATCAATTGCTAAGACGCCGATATACACGCACAAAACTGGCCCCTTCTATTGGATTCGTGTTATTAAGCGCGCAAAAACATTGCTGGGATAGATTAGAAAGACTCCGCATAACAAAAACGTATAGTGGACTCATTCGATTTAGGGCTGAACAACGCGTTTTTTCCGGTCAGGTTTCGAGTCGCTGGTTTTGCTAGACAAAGGGTTTCGATTGGCGAGCAATCAATGACATACACCATTTTTTTTCATACAACTGCAACGTCTGAGTCGTCCCTAAATAAGGTGTCCATAGAACAGGATTCTTGTATACAAAATTCTTCGTTAAAAACCATTTGATCACGTTTGACGATAGTCGTAAACAAGGACAACATCCGGACGACATAATTCGACACCAAAACGGAGTTTTGAATAATGTTGTTATTTGATTTAAAGTAAGCGTCATCGTCATATTTATCTATTCTTGACTGATTTCTGTGTACGATGCTCGCCTTCACGGCTATTGGACATCACTTCAAGCTATTCTGACATTGCTTCTTGTTTGATAATGGTCGATGTTTCCTGATAAATGTACGCTTATTAAAGTTCGCAAGAGGGCTTTTCACCACTATGGTGGCATTTGGGCTTACTGGATTCTATTAAAAAAAAAAGAGAGACACATTTTTGGCTTTGTTTTGCAAATATATATTGACGGCGAAAATGTATTTAGCGTCTACTTATAAATAAAGTAAATTTAAGAAGTACGTGTGTATCTAATAACGACAAAAACAACAACCAAATGTGGTTTATTTGACGCAATGCTTTCTTAGGAGTTTATTTCGAGAATACTGATATCTCTGGTATTTAGATATTATATATGTAAAAATTGGATTCGTTAGCTGTGTTATAATGCAATAACGGACAACTTCGAAATTAGAATTCGAACCCACATAAAAGTCAGTGACTTCTAGCAATGGACTTCGCACTGGGAACGAACATTACTAAATATAATTTTCTATTAACTCGAAGGGATGAAGTCCAAAATCACACATGTTAATGTAAATCTACGGGTAACCTTAACTACACCTGATTTATGCACTTGTAAATATCACCACTCCAGATCAATTTAATAAATTGAATAAATAATACTTCCTTTGCGGATTTGGCTAGCTCCGTATACACGTGCCTGCCTTTTAATTTAGCATATGTGATGCTGAATCAACTCTTCATAAATTGGAAAATTACATAATCATTTCGTTCTAGAAGGTATTCTTTGCAAACGGGGAACCATTTGGTGTGGATCACTTTTAGTAAAGTAAACTAGACTCAATCAAAAACAGGAGTAACAAGCACCCAATCAACGTTAATAATAGCACCATACTAGCGATAAGTTGTTCATTCATGTCACATTTAGTCCGTAACCCGGCCCCTCCCGCGATGCATAACAACCTAATTATTTACAAATCAGGGCATGTTAAATTTCAATCATAGGGATAGGATAATCAATATTGGCTCTTCCCACGTAAAAGTAAGGTTTTTATCTTTAAACTGGGGTAATTGAGAGGCCCCTAGGAGCTATTTGTGCCCCAAAACTATTAATAACAAGCTCTATAGATTTCGCTGTTTGCAAACTTTGAGTATTACGATACGTTCCACATAATCAACCCTCCCTATGCAGAGAATGCTTAATTAAACATGTTTGGCGGAATATTTTGTGAATGCATTACGTGAGAGTTTTCTCTTGGACAGTATGATCGCGGCATCGTTGTTGGGTTTCCCAAAATATTTGTAAATTACAAAAAAAAACCTTAAAATATGTTCCTAAATCCTTAATGTCACCAGAACAAGTATAATTAATCAGATGCTGCAGCTGGAACTATCTTTATCATCAAACTATTTCGACGACCGCCAAAATTTACAAAGGTAACTCAACGAAGCAGCCGGTAATTGTGGTCGGCAATTTGCATACGAGGTCTTCAGATGCAAAAAGCCCAGGCATTTACAATGATTGAAGAAAAAGCCGCTCCAGACTACTAAGCGGGACCTTCAAATGCGATGAAGAGAAAGATGGTTTTACATTTGAATACGCCGACTAATAGAAAAAATGGAGTTAACAAGAATAAACAAGGTAAATTAAAAACACTGATGTGTTCCAAATTGGCTTAATAAATACATTCCAAATGAGAACCGGTGATGTGTAATTAAATAGAGCAGAAATGTGTTAAGATATCGGTATGTTTAGTCAGAACCACCGAGGGTGAAGCAGCCGTTTGCCAAAGTGAAAAAGAAAGACACGAATGTCTGAAATTAAAAGCTACTTCAATGTCCTTATCAATGTACCAGCTTTACTTGTGCCGACAGATGTTATTGCTTACAAAATAATCGTTGGTTTGAAACCTGCTCAATCTCGCACACAAACATCACTTTCTCATGCGTGTACCAGAAAGCGTAAACATGCTGCCAGTGATAAAGCCATCGGGAGTGTGTTTTTGGACTCTTGAGCTCTGCTATCAACCAGTTTCAAACTCCTTCTGCTCACATTGTATGCACACATTCTTGTAGGTATTGAACGGTATTGGTCGAAATAATTTACACTTGGATAAACTTCAATTGAGGGATTTCGGGGGGTCATCTTATGCACGAGCATCGATTAGAGTACAACTAGTGAAGTGGCGTTGAATGATGATCTCTTCGTTAGGGAGCATAGGCAGTCAACATGAAACCGAGATTAATTATTTGCCAATAGTCCATAGCTGTTACTTTCAATAAGAACCAGGTTGTCCTGCAAGAAATTGAGTATAGAAATATAAATATGGCAAATAAATATGCAGACGACTTTATCATAGCTCAATCCATGTACAACCTGTGAAAATTTACTGAATAAATAAACCTATTTGCCTCAAACATTCGAGGAACTGGTTAGTTCCTCGAGAAAAGGCAGTCTTCGCGAACTTCACCCTCTCCCTTCGCAAAAGAGGCAATTTACAGTTCTCCTAATTTTCACATGTCAACAAACGAAGCTGTGTCTGTTGAACACTATCATAGTCTTACCGTGTTCCGGTTACGATTGATAACACAAACTTATCGTCCTAACAAACTGGTGTCTCGAAAAGAAGCCATTCGGCATAGCTCACTCTCGAATGGCTGCCTTTGTTACAGCGACCGGCGTTAATCAATCGGGATTCCAATGCGTCTCCTCATTATGGCTAACTGGAATGTGTATCCATGTTCTACGATAACCGTTCCAAAACCCTAAGCGAATGTGTTATATTTCTTATGTCAGAACCCCAAAATTGTGACATCGTACCCATTTGTGTCAGAAGTAACGAACCTTACGTCACACACGACTGCCTCGACCATTTCCTTGAATGCGTGGTAAAACTTCTACGTTTCCAATGGACATCCGGCTCTGTGACCACTTATTTGATGCAAACGCTTCCATATCCCTACTCATTTCGGAACTGATCTAAACCTCGAATATCACCAAAAACATCCTCTTCACGAGCACTAAACACAGTGCTACACCTGAGAAGGGGGCAAATGTTACGCCCAGGTGTTTTACCAGGACATCGCGCGGGATATGAAGGACACACAATGTCGACTGCGCGCCAATAGGACGACATTTTCTGTTTAACACCATAAAACGGGGTGGCCGTCTTCTATAACAGCAAAGACTGCTATCTGGTTCATCTAGATTAAGAGACCGAACACTCTCCTCTCCAATACAGGATGTGTCAAGCTAGATCTCACAAAGACACAGCCGCCTTCATCCACAGTCGCCGAAAATTGAGCAACTTTTTCCCTTTCCAAACTTATGGACCAGTATTCTAGTTCTCCCGTTATAAAAGCCCATCCCATTTTTACCATAAGTCTATATTACCTTGCCAACAATTAATAACTGGCAACCTCATTATATCCATTGCTTTCATTTAAATGCGTCTTCTCATTATGGCTGCCTGAAATGTGTATCCATGTGCTACGATTGCCGTTACAAAACCCAAAGCGAAGGTTTAATATTTCTAAAGTCAGAACCCCACAATTGGAACAGCGTCACACTACAATCCACCGTCTCAATAGTGTAGAATTTTTTTGAAATGTGTATCAACTAAAAACACTAATACAATCAGAGAAAAGAAAGACCTGGACAAAGTTTCTCAAAGTATTTCAAAACATAAATACCGATGACCTCTCCGCTGTAAGAGTTTGAGTTGAGCCAAGTGGGACCGAAAAACATTTGAAGTGTGCAGTTAACCGGCACTACCAACACCACTACGGTGAGGTGTTGTATGTCAGTGATCTTTCCGCTTTCTTGCCAACTCCAGCAAAATTGCAAATCACCTCGAAGGTAACTAACCAAATTCAAATGGGTAATACGGATAAATGGAGCATAATAGGAACGAATTATAAGTGTATTGTTCTCTTATTCACACCGACATTTTGCACAGTCAAATAAAAACTCGCAGAAGACGATTTCTTTAACGCTGCTCGGTGATACAAACAGGCCAGCTATGTGCGCCGATTTTGCAGAATATTCGGTGTTTCCGTTGTTGCGGCAGGCGTTTGTCAATGCCAGGAACAAGACAACAGAAAAAACATTCATTTTCACAATCAGCAACTACACAAATTGTCTCGTGAATGTTCCGGCTCCTTTTTATACCGCTTTTGTTGGCTGTTACTCATTTAAAGATGTTATTGTTTACGGGAAAACGAATAGCTGAAATCTGGCACGCAAAGGTTACATTCTCAATGGTGCACCAGTAGTCAGAAGCCTGCTACCGGTGCGAAATCCCTTCAAGCTGTTTGTCTTTAGATTGCTCACAGTTTCACACTGCCTTTACTCACCTCGCAGCGGTTGATGTGCTAAGCCGTAAATTGTCTCGCACAAGAAAAACGCAATATTAAACAAATTAAATATATTATGTTAGGTCAGCCATGTGCTAGAGCCGTGTTTTGTTATATGATTAATCATTGCATACAATTATTTTGACAGACAGTTGTATTTCTTATAGGTTGGTTAATGTCCTTTATTGTTTTCGCTGTGGAAGAATATTGTAATAATTTGGTTTTCTAGTCCACCTTCTATGTACGCTATACAAGAACCAATTAGGAATGTTCAGTTGAATACTGGTTCCAAATCGCTTCTCGTCGATTAGCGAAACCCTTCCAATGTCCTTCATTCATGTCTGTCACAATTGAAATCGGTTTCTACCACGCATGGTTTTTAATGAAATCGCGAAAACGGCTCCTCTTTTTCTATCCCCCCAAAAATGGACATGTGGGGTCAACAATCTCCAAACCGAATATTCTTTCTTATATCTCTTCATATTTTCTTCGCCATCATATTTTCGGTCGAGAGAATCATGATTAAGGCTAATATTTAAACTACTACTAGTTAAGCAATGCCTTGTGTGCCTTGTGTGTCTATTTTTTTTCATAAAATGCGGCAGGAGTGGACATTAGGTTTTAAAGTATAAACAAATTGTGAGCAGGACGAATGAAATATATCAATCCGAAATAACCGGTAATTTTGGGCCAAAAGGGCGGACTTCAGTGTTCAACGGCGAGGGCCTTACCATGCTATTGGCGGCCGGATTGTAAGACATAGTGCAAATTCGCTCACATCCATTGAATTGGCACATCTTTGGGTAAATTACTTAGCACACCACAATTATTGGGTAATGACGGAGAAGTGTCGTTTCCGACTCTTAAGTGTTGTGTTCAGTAAAAGAAATAATGTTTAAGCCAATCAATCAACCATCCTTCAACGCATCGTTTAAGAAGTTGGGAAAAATATGTGTGAGAATGTTAAATGCCGGCGTTAATACCGAGAATACTCGCTCCGTCAACGAATAAAGACTAGAAGAAGTGCGAAAACGTTCCCACGGCATCCAATGGGTTTCTATAAGCTTCTTTATAAGAAAACTGGTACGGGTGATCTTTCGTTTCTCCATTTCAGGGAGAAAATGCTTCTACGACAACTTTTAACTAAATAATTGAGTTGGGTTTTATAGTCACTTATCTAGTCATTATCTTAACGAATACTTGACGAGCTGGGTGACAATGTGAGAAATCTCTTGGTAACATATTTTCAGAACTGCGCTTCATCAGAAGTCGCTGTTGAGGTCTTGAGGGATAGGAAAGCGAACAGAACGAACACTTTTGCATTAATATAGAGTTCCTCATTAGCAATTGTAGGTACAATTATACAATTAAACGTTTAAGGAATCATAGGAATCCAAATGTAATAAAAAAATGTAAATGGTTATTCATAGGTCGTGGAAAGACCAACTTTAAGTTCTGGAATATGTTGCGCCTTTTAAAACAAAATTGGCACATTCAAAGTGAACGTTGAGCGCCTAGGGTCAGTCCTGATCTACACTGACCTAAACTCAAATCGTCGTGCTTCAATTATTCGTTACATGAATAAAGACGATTCAACCACTTTAACGAAAGAGGAATCGATGTAGCACGAATAATTATCTTGCTATATCCTTCCCAGTAGCCAAGAGACGTTCCTTTTTGTGCGTCCGAAAACTATCCATTATTTTCAGTTAAACTGTCGACTTCAACTTATGTATCCCGTTTCTGTCACCTAGTCGTATAAGCGGACATTTCAAACAGATAATGTTATCGTAACAAATACAACCTCGTCTCTTGAATCCAGTAGACGAGAGGTTAATGTTAAACAGGATTTAAATGCGAAAAATAAACCCTGCCTAAGGGTTTTTAAGTTCAAATTAAACCTCAGGAATAATGCGTTATTATTAAATTTCCAGTCAACTCATCCAGTATTGTTCGAGCTGTCGTGTCTTCGGAGAAGCAGGGATCCTCTTTTTTAATTTTCAAAAAAACCATTTAACATGCCCTTATTTGTGAGTTACGCGGTTGTTATGCATCGCGGGAGAGGCCGGGTCACGAGCTAGGTCTGACAAGAATGGGTCGGAACGACTTATCGCTTGTTTGGTGCTATTATCGACGTTGATTGGGTGATTGTTGCTTCTGTTGTTGTTCGAGTCTAGTTTATTCTAGGAGAAGCTGTGTCGTATCCACGAGAAACGAGGAGCGTTTTGTGCAGCAGCCATTGGTACAACTTAAATTCTGAAGATTGGGTTTTCATGCTGACACAAGTTTGAAACTATTTAGTTTAATTCAATAATTCCCTTTATCCAAGCATAAGTATGTTTATTTCTTCTAAATTAAAACAATATTACTACTGGAAGCCAATTAAATTTCGCTTTAAATCGCATGGATCTCAAAACTGATTATGATTAACTGTTCTAATTTGCAATACAATTAAAACTTTCAATAGTATCTTAAATCAGAATTTCGGAACAAATACAAAAGAATCCATCAAAATAGAACAACGTCTTAATTATCATCTAAACAATAAACTTGGATGATATAAACTAATACCCGATGAAAGAATTAATCGTTTAAAAATTTTAATAGTTAAGGAAATGAAATTTGTTTAAAATGTTTTTAAATTTAGGTGAAGAACCCGCGTTTTTGTAAATGGCTTATCCGAAATTGGAAGGGTACTTTTTTGACGCTGTTCCAATTGTGGGATTCTGACCTAAGAAATATTACACCTACGCTGCAGGTTGTGTAACGGTTATCGTAGAACATGGATACACATTCCAGGCAGCAATAATGAGGAGACGCATTGAAATGAAAGGAATGGATATAATAATGCAAACAGTAGTAAATGAATGGAAGGGTAATATAGACTTAGGGTAAAAATGGGATGGGTCTTCATAACGGGAAAACTACGATGCTGGTTTCGAAAGGGAGATAGTTGCTCTGGACTCGGCGACTGGTGATGAAGGCGGCTGTGTCCTTGTGAAATCCAGTGTGAGGAATCCTGTATTTGAGGGAAGAGTGTTTGGTCTCACTCGAGATGAACCAGATTGCAGTCTTCGCCGTCATAGAAAACGGCCACCCCGTCTGAAGGTGGATGACACGAGGTCGCGTCCTATTGGCGCGCCGTAGACACGATGCAACAATTAATCGTTTAAAAATTTAAAATGTTAAGGAAACGAAATTTGATTAAAATGTTTTAAAATTTAGGTGAAGAACCCGCGTTTTTGTAAATGGCTTTACTTAGTAAGGAAGATTGGTAGAAGGTACACGCATCGTGTAAGTTCACTTACGAAAGAAGATATAATAAGGAAAGCGGTAGACGAAGAAGTTGGAACACAATACGAACTTTGAGCGAAAATGGGACGGGTCCTTATAACGGGTAACTTCCCAACTGGTCCATAGTGCGGGAGAAGGGAGGATGTCGCTGTATGTCTTACAGTGTAGGATGTGTGGAGGAGGTTGAGCGGCTGCGGTTGCCGGTTGCGGAGGGTTGGGAGAGCGAAAGGCATCCTGTTTGACGGGAGAAAGTGAGTTGCCTCAGTTTGAGTGAACCAGAGGGTTGTAAACACCATCAGATCGAACTTCGTTCCATAGAAAGATAGAAAGGCAAGATGGCCGCCTCTTATCCTATCATGTCGTTCGTTACATATCCGAAATTTTAAGGGTACTTTCAATAAAAACAGGCAAGTTTATTTATATTCTATTAATTTTCTTATAGCAAAATTTAATAACTTAGTTAATTAAAACCAAATGATTTTATAATTGTTATAATTCCTTTATTGCATCGACAATATTTAATCAAACCCCCCATCAAGACATTTATTAAGTGATTCTGATTTTATAAGAATGGTTTTGGAAACACCGACAGGTTATTTTAAGGTTTCTTCGACTCTATTTTCCAATTTTCGAATGATGTTTGTATCTGCTCCAACGATATATTGTTTATTAGTTTTATTTCTGATGAACACCTCCGTCTGCAATTTATTTGACACCGCCTCTAGGAGAGACGCCTTGTTTTGAATGGAATCATATGCCTTTTCCAAGCTGTGCCTTGGCAATTATTTTATAGGTGACGCCTAATTAACAGTTGCAGGATGGCTAACACCCACGAGTGATTTCTTACCTTAACGCTGAAGTACGTTTAGATAGAAATTGTGAGCGGATAACGCGGATATTCGGCTTCAACCAACTTTGTAAAGTCTTCGGGTTTCCGCAACAAAATGGGCCTGACTACAATGCTTTATATTGGCATTGCAGGTTGGCACACATAACCTCTCCTCTTCATACGTTTTATTTCCGGGTGATCATGTTCATCTGATCTAAGAATCGCGCACAACGCGAGAGTTGTATAATATTTAATATGCCGAGCGTTGTGGCGTGCGCTTGTAATCTAGCAACCTGGAGGCCGGGTGGCGGAAACTGTCTCGCGCGCGTTATGGACAAGGCCTTCTATGGCCGCAATTACCTCGTTGTTATTTCCTCCATTCCTGTTAAACATTAAAATTCTGAAAGTTCTGGTCTTTGTTACCTTAATAAAGCGTAAAAAGTATTATTATTATTATTGGATAAATTAAATATACTTTGTAGATGTGATCAATATGAAAACGGATATGTGAAGAAATTGATTAAACGCGGCCGTGCAGATTCTTGTGTAATCCGTTTCGGTTTTGTCAAACGACACCACGTTGTCAGACCGGTAATATTGCAGGTTCTGGCATCCGCGTTCACCTCGCATTATTGAACTTCGTCGTTGTCTGAAGTGGCATACAAGTTGTTTACGCCAGTCAAAGCGCTTGGAGGTATCGAGGGTTATTTTGTTTATGTTCGCTGACAAGGGTTGCAAGGAAGTGACGTGGAGCTTGTGGAGCTCTCCTTCGACACGCGTCAATGGTAAGGGTGTTTTAGTATCTTTTTACACGAAAATAAAAGACATACTACAGATATTTGGTTTCAAGCAATTTTGTAAAGTCTTCGGGTTTCTGAAAAAAAATGGGTCTGACGCTAATGCTTAATATTGGCAGTGCAGGTTGACACACATAACTTCTCATCTGCATACGTTTTATTCCATGCTTATCTTATCTAAGCATCTTGATCAACGCGAGAGTAGTAGAATATTTTAGATAATATTCGATATGATCAATATGCAAACGGACATGTGAACAAATAAATACACGACTTGGCTTATTTTCTGCTTTAAAGTCCTCCCATATTGTATTAACCGCGTGTTAGAATGGGGGAACGTTGCCAAGGAGACAGAAGTGGCGCGTGTGGAGTAGGGATGGATAGTTACGCAGTTCGAGGCGTACGGTTGGGTGGAAAGTACGGGGATTTCAGGTATTGGCTCTTGCACTCGAGCAGTGGCATGGAAGGATTGCGACTTGTCCTTCTTCTGCCTCCCGTTGGGTCGTTCTTCGCCAATTTGGTCGTCAGTTCGCGGATTTGTGCCACCATTGACTTCTCTTCATTTTCTTTTTTATGGACGCGTTAAGACGGAAAGGGTCGACGTCCTGTTGTCGACATTCTTGTAGACACGATCTTTTTGGGCAGTAGCTTTTGTATCTTGCCACATTTTTTTTCTTCCACACCGCGGCAGTGCATATTATATTGTAATCCGTTTCGGTTTTGTCAAATGCTTTCAACGACACCACAAAGTCAGTGAAGATTGTCAAACCGTTTATATTGCAGGTCCTCGCATCCGCGTTAACCTCGCATGAATGAGCATCGTCGTTGTCTGTCTTAGTATAGAAGTTGTTTTCGCCGGAAAAGGTGCTTAGGGCAGGGGTCTAGGTCAATTTCATTCGATTATCAGTCACATGTGTGGCTTGGAAGTTGCGAAAAGCAAGTGGAGTGATCAAGGAAATGAAAGTAGGCACTATTGATTTTATCTGTTGCTCATCCATTTCACCAAGCTGGTAGCACTTCAAGAGATCAGCCATCAAGGTTAATATAAAAAAATAACAATTTTTTTACTGGTCAGCGTTATTTGTTACTTCTTATTTACAATCTTACACCTTCGTTTCTGGCAAAAAGATGAAGCACAGCAGAGGCTGTAAGCCCTGCCGTCAATATTGTCAAATGCCAATAATGTTTTTTTTCACAACAATTTTCCCCTAAAACAACAACTCCTCTTGTCGTCCTCACCAATCGGTGGCCTTCCTCATAAAGGTCGTCTTTGTTTCTCGAGGCTTAACACAGGACAAGGTGTCGAAGCTGCAACCTTGACGACCTTCACTGGTCTTTTAGTGGAAAGCATGCATTCTTAATAATAAAATTCATTCTGTTTCTTTCTTATTTAATTGTTCTTAGTATTATCCCCTGATTTTGTGTCCGGGTCTTCCGCCAATCTACACCCCGCAGACCTCGCTTTCGACCCTTCCACGTAATCCGCGAGTCGTAAGGGTATAGTTGTCTTCCGTTTTTCTCATCCCGACAGCCCGTTAAAAACAGTAACGTTATTCCGATGTCGTGTTTGATGTACCCCGTTTTCGATTTCAAGGACGACGGTTTCGAGTCGAAGTGTATCGATCACCTTGAAAGGTCTTATCCGCCGGTCGTCGAGTTTTGTTTTACGAGAACGATTCATGCACCAGGACCAACTGACTTTCTTTTCTTTTTCTTGGATGCCGCTCAACTAACAGAGTTTTTCCGATCGGCTCCGGATAAAAAAACCTCCGGGACACCCCTCGGTCTACGCAGGCCGTCCCCAAGCAATCTCAATTCCGAGCCAGGGTTTCCGTACCGGTTGGACCTCAAACAGACTGTTGCGTGTTTTACTTTGTTTTGTCGGTCGATAAGCCCCCAGTGCGTCTGCCGGAATCTCTCGTCGGTCTTCCTCAGATCTTCCTGATTCGGTCCTTGATGGTGCGGTGGCATCTTTCGACCCCCCTCCCATATCCTTCGAGGTGATATTGAGTCGTCCTTGTGTGTCGCAGAGCTCTTGTATCTGCTGTGCGTTCATATTAGCTCCGTGGTCGTTGCGCAGTTGTTGAGAGTCTCCGTAACGGAAAAAAACAATTCGTCACGCAGTATGCGGGCCAACTCGGTCTCACACATGTCAATGGTGGCTTTTGCGTTGACCCATTTTGCAAAGAGGTCCAGCATCGTGCAATCGGGGTTTGTAATCGGCCCCGTTATGTCCCATTCTACGAACTCGTTGAGCTTTCGTGGTCTTCGGGTACAGATTGGGATCTTTTCGCCTCGCATCGCATTAACCTGACATCGGCGGAACTGTTCCCCAGTCGAAGTTATATCGCACCGAAACTCATGGGCACGCCCCAGTTCGGTCGTAGATAGAGCGTACCTGTCCCTGTAATTTTCTAAGGTGAGTCTTGACCTCTTTAAGTGCTCCGGTGATCTAGACGGGTTTGGAGTTAACTGGGTTCGGCGTTCGATTTGTTCGAAGGCGACTCTGCGAGTCTTAAAGTTTAAGAGGGATGCCTTCCTTTCTCGACAAAGTAGGCGATATATAGCAAAGCAACAATTACTTTTTTGGTCCGGTATTTAGTTTCACCACAACTGGTAAAGCAGGAATAAAAGGACAGTGTTTATATCTATAACCTATTATGCTTAAATGTTTCATCCTCGTTACCAATGCATAGCGACTACAATTATTTTTATTATCACACGGTTTAGAGCAATAAAAACAAACGACGCAAACCAATATAAGGCCCGAATTTCTACGAACTCGTCGAAAAGCAAATTGAATTCATAAGGTATGCTCCCTTTCATCCCACTTCGTCCAACCGTCGTTCACTGCAAGTGCGTCGTTCGTTTTTGTTGTGTCAACCTTACATTTAATCTATTTGAATTATTTCATTAGCACGGCGTGTCTATTCTTGTCAAATGCTTGTTGCTTTGGGTTTAACGGCCCCCGAGGCAACTGTGGATAGTGTCGGTCGCATATTCGTTGTTTTCCATCGACCGCCGATGATTTCGTTGGCATCTGCAGCTCGCGTCCTCTTCGATAGGCTGCGTTAGGACCCGCAACAAATCGACGTCTTCGGGACGGCAGTCGCCATTAGGAATTGGCGCTGTAACCTCGTGCCAGTTGCGGTACAATTGGTCAACTGGTTTTGGAGAGTGGGGTGACTTAAAGGAAGGCGGTCGATTTATTAAGTTGGCGGGTAGACATTGTAATTTCAAATGCTTCGCCAAAATCCGACCAATCACCACCTCGAGTTGTATCTGTTGAACGAGGTGATTGAAAACTGACCTTTTTTTTCGCAATCCAGGCTCCCTTGAAGTTCCTCCAAAGAATTAGTTCAATTCTGCATCACAAAAGAAAATATTACCGCTACATTGCAACCCCCGCGGTTACTAGAGTCCAATCCTTTCATCTATCACCCCAAATTGCGCTTCAATATAGTAAGCTCGAATCGCTTTCCGTTGTTTAAGTCTCGGGTGCAGATCACGTGATTGTGATCTGTGATTGTCTTGGCGTCCCCCAAATCCACTGATTGCTAAGTCATCGCTAGAAGGCCGAACTTTTCCGGCCGGAAACCTATAGTGCTCTATGGGTGACGTCAAATGGGAATGTTCTGCTTCTTCGCGAGTTAAAGCTCGACATAATAATAATAATAATTGTAGTGGCTTTATTGAGGTCACGAGGACCAAAACTTTCAGCATTAAAAAAGGCAGGATAACAAATATTAGATGCGAAAATTGTCTTGTAGTTCCTGTTTAACCTGGTCTGGTGAGACTAAAAATCGGGACAAATAGGGAATGACCGAATTGCGATATGCCGCCGTTCTTGTTGGAATTGAACGGTATGGACGGCGCATTGGTCGAAGAGATTTACATTCGGATAAACTGGAATAGAGGGGATGGGAGGGGTCATTTAAAATTCGGGCAGCGATTAATGAGCAGTTATTTAAGTGGCGTTCAACGATGATTTCTTTGATAGAGAGAATAGGCAGACCGCTAGAAAACGAGATTATTTTAAAAAGTCGATGAAGGGTTAAAAAGTCCGAGCATTTAAGACCGGGGAATATTACTGGGGAACAATATACAATCAGGGGAATTATACAGGCATGGACGAAGGTTTTTATATGGCTCGAGCTCAAACCAAGTCTCCTGAATCGGCGAACAAGGAAGCAAAGACGGCGGCTTTTACCAAAGACAACATCGACATGATCACTCCACGATAACCGACTGTTAAAAATCACCCCGAGATACTTCGATTTTGGGCTCGAAGCGAAGTTATGTAGTGAAGAAATTTCAGGGGTGTGGGCAGCGGCAGCGGCTGTCAGGGAAAATGTGATATGGATGCATTTTGATGCATTCAGCAAAAGATCATTCTCGGAAGACCACTCAAGTACCTCAGTGACTGCCTGCCCGAGCTGTTGAGAATCACCTTGCGTCTTGCATGGATGGCACAAAGTCAGGTCATCCGCGTATTTTATTAGTGTCGCGTCGTTAGGGGACCGAAGGCTCGACGTGTAGTAGTTGAACAGGAAAGGAGATAGCACAGCGCCTTGTAGTACACCGCAGTTATTTGGCAAGGAGGTTGAGGCTTCATTTCCGACTCTGACATGTTGACGTCGATTGGAAAAATAGTTTTGAAGCCAATTAATCAACCATCCTTCAACGCCATCTTCACATAGGTGAGAGAGGAGGCGGGACCGTGAGATTGTGTTGAAGGCAGAGGAGAAGTCCAAGAATACTCCCTTCACTGCTTTCGCTCCGGCATCAAGTGAAGAGTGGAGTGTGTGCGATAACGTAGCCACGGCGTCCAGAGTGCTTCTATTTGATTTATAAGCAAACTGGAAAGGGTCATCGGCAGCTTTAAGCGTGTCATCTAATTTAGAGAGGAGGTGCTTCTCAATCACTTTTAACCACACGGATGAGTTTGCAATAGGTCTGTACTTCACAGGTCCAGCGGAGCCATTGGCCGGTTTCGGAATGGGTGTTATAGCGACGTCTCTCCATTCCGAAGGAAAGGAACATTCCCCTAACGAATGATTTACAAGCTGGGTCACAATTGGAGAAATCTCGCGGTGACAGATTTTAAGAATCGCTGGGGCGACCCTGTCGGGACCAGCCGCGGTGGAGTTCTTGAGGCCAGCCAAAATTTTGGCGATAGAGGATTCGTGAGCGGGCAGGAAAGCGCTGGGATTAAGAGATCCAACCAGAGGTACCGCGGAATGGTCAGCGGATTTGAAGATAAAGCCATCGTTCAGAGCATCAAGGTCTAGGGCACCATTGGTGATGTAGCGGCAGTTCGTCGTATCTGATAAGATTTTTCCAGAGGCCACCGGTTGAGCCAAAGTAGCCATCATCTCGACAAATATTTTAATAAGACGATTTACCTATGTGATCTGTTTGAATTATTAATTGTCTGATATTCTACATAAAAGTCGTTCTTGTGTAGTTTCACTCAGTCGTTTCCGAGACGGAGAAGATATTACACGAGGAGTGAGGGATAGTTCCGTGAGTGGACAATGCGTATCGTACAAAAAATCCGAGATGTCCATTAGTTTATTGGCTGATTATTTGATTAGGGTTGGGCACCTTGAGTTTCGTTTGTTGTGCGTCGTGGCTATCAGCTAAATTCAGGCTATGAATCCTTTTTAACTCTATTCATGCGCTGTTGAACTTATCTTTCGGTTCCGGCTTTTGCAGCCTGAAATAAAAGCCTTGAAATAAACTTGGGCGTTTCGTGATCTTCGTTGCGCAGAAAACCGAAGTTTGTTACCCCCAACAGAATCGAATATTCGGATGAATATTGTGTACTCTTTAACATTCGTTCGCAACGAACCAAAATTTACCCAAGTCGTGTTGTAATTAAGGAGGAGTAATTAATGAAGGCGCTGTGTCCTCAATGGTTTTCTTGTTGTTTTTGATAATGAGTATGCGAATTCGGGCAAACCAGCAGAGCAACCAGCAACCGTGGGACCATCGGATTCGCTTGGAGTATTTTCAAAGGCGTCTACGAAACGGCTATCGGGAAGATACATAAATAATATTTTGTTTTGATTTTCCAACAGAACGCATAAGCTCGCGTGTTACTTATTCGACTGAGGACTCCTAACAGCTTAGTTGAATGTAGAAAAGGTCTCCGACAGATTGCTTTTCAACGCAACACCGGAAATCCCCTCTTAAATTCCCGTGTTACATTTTGTTTTTACTTTTTTCCGCGGTTTTTTTTAAATCTTATGAACATGATTCAAGCAGTGGGCGACTTCTCTTCATACGCGTCTCTAGAAAAATAGAAATTTACCAGGATCAGTAAGGTCATCTCAATGCCACTTCCATAGAACGCACGTCGAGTATCGATATTTTAAAGTTTCAGTGGAATATATATAAAATTTATGTAAATAAATCGTCAATGCGACAGAACCACTTGCATGATAGTTCTTATAAATGATATATCACAAAGTTAGCCTTCGTGACTCTCCCTTTAATGGCGTCACACTGAGCAAATGTGTAGGAAGATTTACAAAATCGACTTCATGCCGCTGTGGATTCTGTTTTTGCTAAATGCCGCTTTTGCAAGTCAAAGAGACACTGAGATCCAGCGTGCGTCCACACCTGTATAATTCCCCTCATACTTTTCCGGATTTTTTAATCGCCGAAGCAAACTTTGGCCAACCAGTGGAAAGAGCGTGTTTGTAACGATCATTTGCTAAGAGGTCTCGTACAATTGTTAGAATAATAGCGGTATTATTTATTGGCGACGTTCATCTTGTCCCGAGGGACGATTGTTTTGTTGACAAAGTGCATTTCCTTGTTTAGGGTAACAATACACCTCTGGATGCTTGATTGATATTTCACAGTGTGAAATTATGTTGGATTGAAAATTTCGCAATTGCGTTAAGAATTCAATAAAAATACTGAAATGGTGATACGTTTTGATGTTTTGGACAAATATAGCAAATACGATTTCCGAAACGTCATCATTGCTGCTATTTAATTTTACTCAAATATGGCAGTCCCATATTTTAGCTGTTTTATGCGATATGGCAAAACGAAACAAATCGCCGGTGCGTAAACATCGATCTTCGGAGGATAAGCGATCGAGGCTGAGTGTTGAACAGCAGAATGTTCTCTTAAATCCAAACGACATCGTTGGTGATGGGAACCATAGCTGGTCTACCAGGCCTGGTGCGAGGTCAACTGCCTATGATAGCCATGACGTTGAAGGAACATGTATTATAGGAACAACGGGCGTGATTGGTGTAGTTTCGTTTCGAATTGGTGAGAAAAATAATTTAAACCAACTGCTTAATCACTCATTAGCATCGTATTCACGCAATTGGAACCAGGAAAGGAAGGTTTTCATGGTGTCTTAAGCAACGGTTTCGGAATTGATGAAAAAAGAGAATTCTGTGGAGAAGGCGGACACGGCCGCCTTAAAAGTCTTTATATTTCGTTTATAACACAAACAGACTGCTTTATATTGGCCTCAAATTCGAAAATCAGATGCTACTAGACTTCAAACAGCAATCCGTAGGTGTTTGCGATTGGTCAAAAATGTCTGGACTACAGATATGATCGTTATAAGAAGAACTTGCAATTTCACAAATATGCCATTCCTTTCTATAAAAGCACAAAAATGGTACCGAAACAAGCCCTCTTGAACGGCCGTCAACAATTGGCTTGTGTTTTTCGAAAATCTCACGCCCTTATTCGTTCCTCGTTTCCGATTCGTCCACAGAATCCGATAAGTTGTTGCCTGTTAGTCGTGCATTGGTATGTTTCATTTATTGGTCATAACAAACTGGCAAAAGGGTGACATTCAGGAGCAGAAAGGCGCAATCTCTAAGTCGTGTTTTGTCTGGTTTTCAAAGTGATTGTGTTCAGCAATGGGTGAAAGATTCGGGCTGAATATATTAATGACCTTATCACGATCGAAAATTTCAGCCGAAAAGAGTTTTGATAATTTTACACGAATAGCGAAAAATAAAAACGATTTGCAGATTTTTCTAACTATATCAAATTAAGCGGCGATTGTTTGTTTTGAGCATTTTTTTGGTTGAAAACATATTTTCCGAAGGATCCGTTTTTCCTTTCCAACGTATCAAATTCATGCAAGACTGTCGCTTACATACAGGTATGTGCCTCAAACACGCGTATTAGACATCAAATTGAAGAAAGGTTATCCCAATTGCTTTTAGTGCTTATTTACAAATATAAACCGATGCAGCTCGATTTTTTTCGAATTATGATATAATTTTGCTGATGTAATAAAATTCGTACTCGCTTGGCTGCCTATTGGTTTTCTCTTAATTTACCAGCATAGTCATCCTTTCTGCGTGCCCGGGATCAAAATAAGTATTGGTTTATATCAACAACCGTAGTATTTGCGGTGTCGCAATATCATTTATTATTGTTTTTTTCTTCAAAGATACAAAAATCTCTACGTTTGAATTGATATCTCTCTATTAAGCTTCCTTCCTCGTCAATAGATAGGGCATAAGAATCTTGGCGCATGTTCTCCAAGGTCGACCTTGCAAACTAAATGTCCTATTATTTTAGCACCAATTCATATCTAGTAAATCCTGGCCGCGCTACTTCAATTGAACGCGTGACAAATCGATTGCGAACGCGTAGAGTTGCGAGCTTGCGTCCCCGGGATTGGCTTACCCACAACGCTTCTGTGCGAAAAGATGCATAGGCGGCCGACGATTCGCGTACACACACCAAATGCAACTTCAAACATTTGCCCCCTTGCTCTGTTAACAATGCCTACAAATAGAAAAAAAATGTGTTCAAACGTGTTAATCTTTATCCAAACTAATGTTAAAAATCAGACATGAGAAACAAATCTCAGATAAGGTCCTCAGTTATAAGAAAGCATTGCTGCTTAAATCACACTACGTCTGGCCCCACTAAACAACATCTTGACGAAAGACTTTACTTGAAATGCCTTCAGGCAACTGAAATCATTCTCAGTTCCAACCTCCTCCTGAAAAACTACAACTTGAAATACCTGAACGAAGTTGCCGCCGACGCTTCTTGTTATGGTGTTTTAACTGTGGTCTCCAAAATCCTTCCACATAGTTCCGAAAGGCCATCATACTTTCTTCCCGAAACCTTACTCCCGCAGAAAAGAATGAAACTTTTGAGTTGAGTTTTGCTGCAAAGAAATGACTCATACCGCTAACTATTTTCTAATTCCCAAATAAAGACTCAAAATTCATGAAGTAAATAAAAACTTATATCATAACTAATTATCCACATAAGTATATTTAAAATCTTTAAAGTGATAAGAAAAAAAACCGCAGCAAACATTGGTCACTCGCCAATTTAAGTCCACATATTCATCGAGTTGACTGACGTTCGTAGAAACCCTCTGGCAGAATACAGGTTGCTATTTACTAATTCCATTTTCGTAGATCTCATTCTTGTTCGGACATTACATTTCGCTCTCTAATTCTCATGTTGGTATTTGTATAATGGGAGACATTCTAGTAAACCAACTTCAGGGTACTTATTTCTAATACTTAATTAGCGTTTCGATGCTCGTGAGCTATTTGCCGTTTTGTCTTCTTGAGAATATATGATAATCCAAGCCCAATATATCAGGGATTTTCGTCCGGGCACTTCGATTGATTCCCACTGAAGCCCAAATAGCTAAATATGGGTTTCAGGATACACCGAGTACGTGAGACAGCTTGAATAAATCAATGATCTGTTATGCTATAATTGTATGGCTAAAAGGTTACCATATGCATCGCTTATTTGGTTTATTGCGTTTTGTTTAATATTTATGCACTGTAAAGTTCTAACTGAAACACATGTAGCGATTTATTTTAACGAAGCTAAGTTTTTTACAAAAACGTTTGTAGATTTATAGTCATAACTAAGCAATCTAATTTACTAAGTAATACTATCCTTTTTAGCCGAGCGCATTAGTTTCGAGGCATTCTTTCCAATATACCAAGGACTTATGACAGAGAAAAAACAAGTCAATGCCGAAGAGTTTATTGAAGGATTTCGTGTTTTCGATAAAGAGGCTTACGGGCTTATCAGTGCCGCTCAATTGCGTCACTTGCTGCGTCACGCAACGAGGTGAGCGTCGTCTAAAGGAATAGGTCGATTTGTTGTTGGAAGGCATGGAAGACTGCGAGGGTCAGGTACCCTACGAAGGTGGGTCAGTGTTGCTTCTCCCTTCTTTTATTCGTATCCTTCATATAACCAAAATATCACAGTACACTATTCCAGCATTACCTTAGGCACAATATTAGCATCTTAAACGTTAATTGACACGGTTTTTTGCGTTTTAGCATTCGTGAAGCAAGTCACGAGTTCAACTGGCTTTCCATGCTCTATTATTACAGAATACATGAACCAATTTCTTTTTACCCATCTTTAAAATTTATCCGTAAAATAAACATGTTTAACCTTCATTGGTTGTTAAATGTTGTAGAAATGAGTTTTTGTCAACCCATGTTTACAATACTTGACTCAAATTTGGGTATATCTACAGTTAAAGCTGCTTTAATCACCACATCTAATTGTTCTATCTTCATCTTTGTACGTGACTCTCGATTCTGTGATTTTGAAAAACAAGCAAATAAAACATAAAGGACACCCTTGTCTACTTGTTAGGACAGACTATTAACCAGAATGTTACCATACAGCAAATATTGGCATTGACCAATTTAATGGATTGCGGAATACCGGTATAAAATTATTGGTGTATCAACAAAAAAAAGATACGGAGTTTGGTAATACCTTAATTATAAATTATATTTCATATAACTAAACTCGGTTTTACAACGAAACAAAACAGTTGTAGGTTCAGAGCTATGAAAGACTTTTTAATCTTGATGATTTTCCGGTTATGATTGGTGGGCACACCGAACAAAAAAACGGATTGTTCGTTAGATGTAAGAATGGTTATGTTTGAAAGTTTAATTGCCAGAAAACGTTGACTCTCGTTTAACTATTTAAATGTGTGACTTGGGATTTTAGATTTTTGTTTCGAAAATTGCCGCAAACATATCATTACAAATGTTTTTTTAAGACATATATTGTAAAAGTCGACACACGCTGGCAATAAACGGATTTCGAAAGAAGCTGATTCAGTATGGCTTCTCAAAGCAAGTCATCTTAAAGCTTTACAGCCCAACATTTTATAGTTCAGTTTTTAACTTAATAACGAGATAAAATAAAAGGTACCACTTAACGATCCATCCAACGAAATACCAGTGTATTCGTTAAATCGGTAGTTTATTAGATGTGAAGGGGAGTCAATATTCAGTTTGATCAATCATCGGTAACCGACCATTTTTAGTATGCGTTACTTTCAGATTATTAGGAGCTGACTTTTAATCTTCATATGCAACATGCGCCATGTTTAGGAGAAAACTGTTTGTTTCATAAAACATGCATCATATTCCTTGCCTTGTTTTAGTGAATCGCAGTCGACGTTCATGGGCGTGTTATATTTCGGATCTGAAATTTTCATCAAATAGGCGGTAAGTTATATGTTATTATTGAACTCATTGATGTTTGCTAAGTTTTTAAACGGACCCTTTACTATTTTCTTTCGGTACATTTGAAAAGTCTATTATTTGTCAAAATACTTGCTAAATTATCCACTGAAACGATTGTTACGACAAGCGAATAACTAAAAACTCGCCATTTTTAATTTAAGATGAATCTATGTACTGTTTATTTTCCCTTGGCGAGGCAGCAGTGATATACGCCAAGACCCGTGTCTGTCTGAAAGACTGAGGCTGATTGATCATGCCAGCAATTTGAAAGAAAGCCGGTGCACCCACAACCAATTATTTTTTCGTTTAAACAGGAAAAGATCCCACCAACTGCAGGGATCGTTGCCAAAGATTTGGTCTATCCATTTGAACCTCTCTTTTCTTACGTGCAACATTCTCTATTGCACCTCGGAAACGTTTTACTGCTACACATATATCTGTCGCGGGTCATTTATGACGGTTTCCAAAATATTATAATTTACGCATGCCGCGATTTCGATAAAATTCGCGATTTTGTAGAATCCAATGGGAACAGAAAACGGTTGCCTCGTATTTCTATTATAGTAGTCAGTGGCCATGGTGCAAAGAGTATATGAGATGTTATGCGTGATCTTGAAGGACCCCAGTTCCTCCGTGGGGTGGAAGACTTTATCTGCATTCCTGCTGACCTCGTATGCGACGTAAATTCTCGTGAACTTTAAGTCGGTTTTAAAAAAATACCGTGCCGAGAATCTCGCCGCTGTCGCCACTGTGAACTTAGGCGTTTATTGCAGGCGATAGAGAAACGGCATAAGTGGCAGAGGATCGAATTGTAACTGAATCGTTTGGGCGAGGTCAATGGGAATTGACAGGTGAGTAAGTCGTCGGCTCTTTTTTCTAGAGCTAGAGAAACGGGCGTCGGCTATTTCTCTTTTGCCGATGAGGACATGATTGAAGGCTGGGTCTTATTCTGCATCTCGTTCTGAAGTACTGACGTTCAAATTGCCAGTTGTGAGACGACTTTGCAGAGTAAGTCAACCTTCGACGGGGTGCTGTCGTCGTCTTTAATGACAGTCGAGGTGGGAGGCAGTTGACGGTTTCAAGTCAACATAGTAGATAAGACTGCCATTCTGGGCAGGATCCTTTTGGTAATTCGAGCCGGATGTTTCGACATTATCTTGAGATAAAACACGGCAGAACCTGTTCGCGGCACGAGGGTTGAAAAAGTCCCTGTTTCGATATCGCTTCAGTATCATTAAAACAAAACCCCATTATTCTAGACTAAAAACAAACTACTACAAAACGATTGGAAATTATTTATAATTGAATAGGAGAGTTTTTGTCTACACAGGCAACTTTCAACTTGTTGAATTCCCCTGTGCTAGCCAACTCCGTATCATACAGAAAGGGTTCTTCGTCCCTCGATTTTTTTTGGACCCGACACTATTTCGCCATTTGATAGTAATGCTGCCAGCCCCAAAAATAGAGAAGGCGATTGGATCAACCCTTTGGGAGAGGGAACCCCGAAAGAAAAACCCCTAGAAAAAAATCAGTAATTCACGTCATACAAGGAGTCGTGGATTTCGCTGGTCGCAGTCGCTGGTAACGTTCCAGCGAACCTGCTTTCGACAGGTTGACGTGTCGACAGCTGATTCCAACTTTATCTAAAGCAAGGATGGTTGTTATGCTAATGATATTTATAAATATAAATTATGTAAGCGTACATTAAACGCTTTTCCATTCATCTGTTCTTCCGCAAATTTTACCAGCCACCACGCCAGTAGACGGAGTCTTTCGCGACAGAGCGTCCTCAGCTTCGAGGACACGGCCTCTTTAGAAGAGAGGGCTCCAGCTTTCCCAATGGGTGACCAGTCGCCAAACACACAGGTTCGTAATTGTTAAGGGTTATCTGTTGACGCGCATTGCATATATTAGTAGAGACCAACATTGGGCATTTTATTCTCACGTCGTTTTGCATTACTTTGCATGAACAACATCTGTTCTTATGATCTAGTTTATCCTTCTTCACACTGATTCTATCGAAAACCAATAGAAATTCAACTGACTCGATTATTAATTTTTAAATTTGTTTTTTCGCTGATTTAATAGTTGAATTTTTAGTGTGTGATAGTATAATGCACCCGCTCCCAAAAGAAGCTGTCCTTTGCCTCAGATTGCAAAAGTGGGCTTTTATTGTTTGTGTGTTTCAAAAAAACGGTTTATTCAGAATATATATATCTTTGAATTGACATTCATTTCCGTTTATCTTTGTTGCATGGGAACGTCAAATATTCAAACCAAGTAATTTGTTCCATATAAGCGCCTCGTATAACCCTAGAGACGGTCCAATAAAAAAAGTCTAAACAGCTTAATTAACCAGTTATTTCAGTATCAAATGCTTCTGAATATTATACATCTTTGCTGCCTCAAAGACACTGTAAATAAACTATTATTGCTACAGTTTGCTACAGAAATAGGGCGTCTCGGGTATTTATAAACCGATGCTCTCTGCAAACCCATCGGCTAATAAATACGCCAGACGCCCTATTTCTTCAGGAAGACTGTCAGAATTATTATTGTGTTTGTAGTATTGACACAAGGTTCTTCCTGTGGAAGTTGTTTGTACAGTTGAATGAAATCGATACAATGAGAATTTCGTGTTCACTTGCGGATGATAAACCTTCTCTATTGATCTTACGCATCGTCGCTTTTATCGAACTGCGATACGAATTAAACAATCAGGTGGAAACACGGAACCTAACAAATCAATTTATTTCGATATTTTTAAAAAAAATTGTTATCCACTGGAGGTTTATTTTTCAAGTGGCTTAACACTTCACCGATTCCATGACACTCGAGTTATTCACAATTTATGATTGCCACTGTTGTTTTATAGATCGTTTAAGGTCTGCCCTTTAATCTACGTCAACGCTACTTATCCTCATCAGACTTTATATTGGCCAGTATCCTATACTGTTTGCCTATCGATAATAAATCTTCCCTAAACACCTCTCTTATTTTTCGCTCCATTCTGCCTCAGTATCAAGGTGCATTCTCACCCCTATTTTCTCCAGGTCTTCGAACTAGGGAAGACACTACATTTAGTGAAACGTGTAAAACGTGAAAGTTACCAAGTTTTATTACTTACACTTTCTCTCGCACGTTTATCTACCCCATTAATATGCACCCTGCTGAGGCACAACACGATCAGGATGCTTCCAAGACCCCACGTTTCGAAGCCAAAACCATTCGGGTTGCTAGATTCTCCCCTCCCGACATTAATTTCACAAGCTACACGGTCCAACCCGATCCAGTGCCCCTCAGCACTGTAAAACCCACTCACCATGGTACCGCCACATAAGACTATCAGGCATCTTTCCCCCCTAGATACCTCTAACAAACCAACCCTTCAAATGACCGAAAATTTTTGCAATGGACACCTTACGCTCGTACCAACCTCCAACTGGTTCCAGAACCCTACCGCAAGCTGCCCATCCGCAACCGCCAACTTTCCTTGATGAGGAAGTGATCTGAAATCACCATGTCGTCGTCACCATGGAGTCGTCCGACTGTTAACGGAAACATTTTACCCCGCACCATTGGGTTTTCGCAGTTCGACGAGAATGTTTTGTGATGGCGTTGTGTTGTGTTGTGTTGTTATAACCTAAGTGCCCGATTACACAAAACAGCAAAGGAGTGAACGTTTATTTGTATTTGGACCACATAAATTGCTGTCGTTGTCTTTGCCACACATTTAGGTAATCCAGCTGACTGCACCAGAGCGCACCCTTTCACTATGTGTTCACAACATATTCGTACATTGAATTTTTAAAGTGTCGTAATTTTTCATAAAACTATAGGTTTCCTCATAGGAAAAATTCATAGACCTTATTGACATTTTATTCATATACACATAGTTTTAAGTAACCTACAAGTCAATGCAATACGTAATTAACATATGGCATTGGCATGGGAAGATCCAACGCCGATGACTGGTGTCATTCACTTATCATCCACGAAAAACGAAAGTAACCTCAAAAATGTGAGGTGAATTTTCCTGCAAGAACATGCACCATCAGCGGCCTAACCCCAAAGACCAGCTTTGAGGTTTCGCGAATCGCGTGTGACAAAATAGAGGCCGATCTAAGCCGAATCTGCAGTGAAGCGGTTGCGACGACTACAAAGACAGGTAGTTTCATTTGTTGTGACACCCGTTTACAACTTAATCAATGTGCGTTACATATTAAAGAAAATATAAAGACTGAATATAAGAATATATTATGCCCGAACTGTGGTCAGCAAGCCATTAAATATAAAAAGGCCCAATCACATGTTCAAAATAAACTTCGGTTTAATTCTTTATAAAGTTTTTGGTTACAAGCGATAAACAAACGTTTGCATCTAATTTAAACTTAAAACGCCATGAGGTGTTAGTTATATCGCGGATAAGCATCGCGTGAGAGACGTGTTATTTTAAAGTATTGTTGTATTGGTTTAGTTAGTACAAGTTTAAATCAATTAGTCTGAGCAATATAATGAAAGCAAGAACTTTCGTTTAAGCTACTTCCGTGGGCCTCCTCCTTCTTCTGCTTTTGAAAATTCTGCTCTACCGTTTTAAAACCAAAAATTATATTTCTCGCCAGTGATATTGTTTGCCTATTTTCCAATTCGCGTTCGCATGCAGAGTGGCTTGTAGTAAAGGGATTTATTTTGAAGAGTGCTTTCACAATAGACGGGTGAATTCCTTTAGAATCGATTCTTTAAAAAACCTTTTATCAGGGCAGATACATTCCTGATCTCTTTTCCACGTAGCTACGACTCACAGAAGCGA